>CM025792.1:46874431-46891886 GCA_014635995.1 Sarcophaga peregrina
CTATCTGGAAGAGCAGACAGAGAACGAAAAACAACAACAATCAACAGTTAGTACCAACTTTTACAATATACATACAAGTACACATGTATTCTATACTTGAATACATCATAGTAAACATGTATAGTGCATGTGTTTGTAGGTGTGTATGCTATTAAGGAAACTTAGAACAGGTTGTACAACATCAACTATTAGAACAACAACAAAATATCATTATAGAAAATGTTTTCTACAACTCTTGTTGCTTGTTGTTGTTGCAGTTGCTGCTTTAAGGATAACGAAAAATTGATGTGTTACCTGATTGATGCAGGTATCCCTCGCATAACGCGACACTTCTATAACGCGTTTTCGATATAACGCGATTAAAAAACAAAAAAAAAAAGAAACAGTTTCATTACAAAGCGAAATTCCGACTTTTATAACGCACCTTATTACTAGCGTCTTATTAAAAATCGAAAAACAATTAGAAAAAAAAACAAACAAAGGCTGAAACACGTCAGAAAAAAGGCTTTTTAATGAAATTTCTTCACAATTTCGACGTAATATGATGTTCGAAGTAAGTAACACCGACGAGCGAATATTTATGTTTTCCGATTGTTTTGTTTTTTCATAATCAATTAAAAAAAATTTTTTTTTTGAATAAAGTATGAAAATTGTTTTTTAGATGTAACGTATGTACATTTTGGTGGGCCCGTTTGTATGGAGAAAAAATAAGGTATAGATGTTCCCGACTAAAATGAAAATTTGATTCATTCTGTTGACTCAAATCATAGGTAATGGGCATCAAAATAACGCAAACTTTATAAGCTTTCCATTGATGTATAATTTCTTATACTTTTATTTTGTTATACAATGAATATTTCAATTTATACCAATACATTTGCGATACATCCAGCTATAATGTAATTTTCTTGTTATTCCGTAATATTCCGTTATTTTAATGCCCATTACATATATAAACTGAGTTAACAGAGGTTGTCAGATAGACAAGAAAGTAGGTTTAAAAAAAAATTTAATAAAAATTGAACTGGATTAAATTTTGACAAACGGAAAAAACCATTTTGGTTAAATTACATGGTCTTTATAATCAAGAAATTTCAACAATTTGGTTAAGTAAATTCTATGAAAAAAATTAAAAAATAAAAAATTTTGTCAGAAATTTACAAAATTAGTTCCTTTGGAAGAAATATAAAAAAATACAAAAAACCTCATAAAAGGAACTTTTTATCCTTTGATCCAGCTTACCAAATATTGACCCCAGGACAAAAAATTTGAGAAACGTAGTCATAGAATGAATCAAACTTTCAATTTAGTCGGGAACACTCGCAACTTTTATTTTGGGGCCACCCTAATGTACATACATCTTTAATGAAGTACGTATTATATTTTGGAAAAAGTTTATTGGAACATAATTATTAAATTTATATGAAAGCGTGTTATACGAGAGAAACCTATACAACAAATAATATACCAAAAGCCCTATGAAAAGAAAAATGTAGTGAAAATGGCAAAACAATTGAGAGAAAATAGAATTTTTTTGTTTATTTTTAAGGAAATTAAGAACTTAAAGAAAAATTAGAAATCAAGGACTTAAAAATGAAGGAAAAAAAATTGGTCTTTATAACTTAATTTTAAAAAATAATGAATAAGAAATTTCTATAAGAAAGAGAATTTTCAATGATTTCTAGTCATTAGTCACAATAGTTTGTTTAGGGTCACCACTCTTTAGCATTACTTTGAAATCATCAAAGAGATCATCGTCTTAGTCATCGTATTCTGCAGATGCACCCACCCATGTATAAAATTAACACACCTAATGTAAATAGTGTAAGAAACTAGGTCGTAATGCTGACCGAAAACTGGTAATAACTAATTATGTATGTATGTATTTATCGTCGCTTTCTTTTTACTTCTTCGTGTTACCGTTAACCCTCTCATGTCCGAATTAAAATGGGCGTGGCTAAAATATTTTTGAGTAGAGATATAAGACAGAGTTGACCTCAATATCAACTGACAAAAATTTCAATGACCTAGGTGTCCTGCTTCAAGAGCTACAGGATGCTATAAATTTAAATACAAGTTGATTTTTTTTCAAATGCCGTTTATTACAATTTATGTATGGAAGGATAAAAAAGAACATTTTTGCACAAGTCTACATTGCATCTGCTGCATTTACAGCTTAGAAACCTACGTACATCTGTCCCTTGTTCCTAATTCCGGACAATGAATATAACCATCAAACCTTAGGGATTTTACAGGCTGCGCATCATATATACATAATTGGCCATTACAACCCTTTAGTCAGGATTACGGCTTAGCTTCTCACACCACTCATGATGTGTGCATTAACTTTGTATGTGAGTAGAGAGACCTTCAGTTTAACGTCGACTCCGAACGACAAACTGTGCGAAGACGGCTGTGCAGATTGATTCAGAATCCGTAGAAAGAACTGACGATGATGGAGCTGGTGATGCCGGGGTCGATGGAGAAAGTGATAAAGTTCCTGAATTCAAATTGTCAAAAGGAATGATAATGAAGCATAATGCCAGCAAAATTAACTCCTTCCATGTGCTTGTTATAGTATTCAACTATACTTGGGCGAGGTAAAGTTACAAATTTCTTGCTTTTCCGGAACCGTCTTCTGCATTCACTCATAGGATTCTTATCTGAATAGTTTGACACTAGTTGTACACTCTTATTATCATTTTTTCTTATTCATTTTCCTATACGCAACATCGTGCATGAGAGGGTTAATACAATTCAATAGTGGAAATCTTTTGTTTCTAAATGTTGCTTATTTCGTAGCTATGTTAGAACTAACGATAAATTTTATTCGGCAGCTAAGGATGTCAGAGCATAATACCAATTGTACCTATTTGGGCTTTTTTTAAAACAGAAAATGTCTTGTGGTCTCCTTCTGCAAACGTTTTTGAGAGGCTTTTCCAACCTTTGAACGCTAGTGTACTATAATTATTATGTGGTTAACACAATTTGGTTATAGAGGGCAAGCTTTGCTCTGCATGCATACATAGCAGGGCAGAATTGTCTTTCCATACATAATTCAGAAAAACCGCAAGTGGTCTTACATAAGGCAAGGCACGCATTACGAGTGGCTGCCACATGTCTAACCCCACAATCAATTAAATCGATCAAATGTTCGATGGCTGTCCATTTAGCCGAAATGGTTGTGTCAATAGGCCACAAAGAAGCTGCGACTTGACACTGTTGATTTTGTGAGGGGCCATTAAAAAGTGTTTACCGACATATCAGAAACAATTAAGTATTTGAAGGCTAATATTCGTGATGACAGACCACGAAAATTGGTGCGATCGGACGATGTACAGTCAACCCTCCCATAACGCGGTACTCTCAGAACGCGGTATTCTCAGAACGCGGTATTCTCAGAACGCGGTTTCCATATAACACGGGGCTGAAATTGCGACAGATCTCCTATAACGCGGTACTCTTATAGCGCGGTTTGGGTTCAACTTCATCCCATGCGTTTCTTACGCACAGCCTATGAATGAATAGTAACTAGATATTATAAAAGGGTTTAATTTAATTTAATTTAATTTTATTCCCGACACAAAAGCTCAGCCGAGATACAGTACCGTGCAAAAGAAAAGCAGTTGGATTTTCAATTTAAAAAACCAATGAACGAAGATGAACCAATTGAGGATAAATATTAAAAAATTACATTATTTTACAAGAATTTCTTAATTTTGTTGTAAACCAATCTTTTATTTCGTTTTTATTTCATTTTTTTATCAATCCTTATATGAACTCTTGAATTCAATAAAATTAATTTATAATTTATCTTGCCTTTTGTATTTCTTGGTCTCCATATTACGCTGTACGAATGATGTGATTTGTACTAATTCTGTGTTTCTTATAGCGCGGTTTCTATACAATGATTTAAGAGATTTCCATAGAACGCGCTACGAATTAGCCTGGTTTTTACCTGAAATCCGAGTTTTCAAAAAACGTGGTACGCACTCACCGAGTTATAGGAGTGTTAACTGTACAATGACAACAGCCGCGGTTGCCATATGAATGAAATAATATTCTATTTCTAACTGGAACAATTTCACTTTACAACAAAAAAATAAATTTCGCAAAATTTTAAACCGTTTTTTCACTTTGAAATTAAAACTTTAAAATGGCCTATCCTTTGTACACACTTCCCTACCCTTAAATTTTATTACAGTAAAGTGTACCAGCAGCCAACTACTCAACAACACAATAGACACAAGCAAATAATTTCTAAAAGAAATATTCTTGATCAGATCAACTTGGTTTCCTGTATTATTTGTTGGACCACATTCGAATTGGAATAATTTACCACATTCAAAGTAAATAAAAACTTCATCACACACACACATACATAAACACACTTTGAAAACAACAAATATTTTCTTTTCCTATCAAACATACACTTAAGGATTAAATAAAGTTTCCTTAATTCTGTTTTTCTTTTAATTTAGTTTTTTCGATTTTTTTTTCATTATCCTGATTTTGTTGTGAAAAAATTAGAATCAGATGAGTTTTAAGACGAACAGTGGCCCAGAATAGTTTTTTCTTTGAGAAAGAAAAAAGAAATTAAATTTAAAATTTATATTTAAAAATCTTTATAAGGATATTTAGAGAAAACATTTCAGGTTTTAAAATCACAACGATAGAAAAGTACGTTTCATTTGCATTAAATTTAATTTTTTTATCGCAGAAGCTTAGCGTTTTATATGAAACTAATATTTAATGGTCATTATTCCCATTTAATCAATATTAGAACCTTGCTTTTCACACCACCCACAGTTCAAAGTCGACTCCAAAATCCAGATTTTCTACAAATTTCCCGTAAGACTACTGAGAAGCAGACTACTGAGAAGAAGACTACTGAGAAGAAGACTACTGAGAAGAAGACTATTGAGAACAAGACGACGAAGAAATATTTTTTTATTTCATTTTGTTCTTCATGCCTGAGCTGTGATTGGAACCTTGGGTTGGCTCACTAAGCAATTAGGCTACGACAACCTAAAGTTATTTAATCGAGCACCGGATTTCCTTTGCATTTCACTAGATTTGAATAAGGATTTCACCGAATTGGTTATTAGATTCCACAACTACTATTCGTGCGATTTTTTCTTTTGTGGCCAACACTCAGGAGATGACCAGTACGTTGTGTTTGAATACAAAAAAGATAGTTTATAGGAAAAAGGGAGTAGAACACGACAATTTTTTTTTTACATTTTAGTAATAGTACTCACTTTCTTTTCTCTATTGCCAGTAATCACATATAATAGTAGTATGTTTATGTACCTTCGGGGCCACTTTTTCCATACAAATTTGGGAGCATGCTCATAGTTTTTTGTATGGGGTTTTGGGGGCAAATTTTCCATACAAATTTGGGAGCAACATATTTTTACTTTAAACAAATTTAAAGAGGTTTCATATTACAGTTTTTTATTTATTTTTTTATATTATTTAATGCTGAAAAAATAGAAATATAGTTATACGTGTTGTTGTTTTTGTTTTTAATTGTTGTTGTTTAGATAGAAGTTCTGTTTTTTGCTGGGGATGTGCGTGTGTGTTAAAATTTGGGAGCATGCATAGCTTTAAAATAATTAAATCGTTGCAGAATTGTGTGCGATCGATCTATTGTATACGCTTTGCATGTAGGTGTGATTAATGTTGAAATTAAAAGAATGTTTAATTAGTTCTTTTAATTGTTATAAAAATGCATTTATTAAAAATTAAAAACATATTCTCACAGTTTATTCACTAAAAAACGCATATCAAGTTACACACTGTCTGGCGCGTGTAAACAAAAAAAATATTTCATATATTTTTCGTTGTGATATTTGATCTACCGAATTCCTTTTTCCATATTTGGGAACATGCATAATCGTAAAAGACTGTATTCTTTATTTTATTTTTTATTTGATTTTTTTATTGAAAAAATATAATTTTGATAAGGGATTTTAAAGTACGGTTTTCTTAATAGTTTGTTGCAGAATTATATGTGTTCGATCTATTGTATACACATACGCTTTGCATATAGGTGTGATTAATGTTGAAATTAAAAAATAAAATGTTTAATTGGTTCTTTTATTTGTTATAATAGTGCATTTATTAAAAATTAAAAACTTTTTCACACAGTTTATTCAATGTTAAATGCATATCAAGTTACGTACTGTCTAACGCGTGTAGATCAAAATATATGGTATATTTTTCATTATAATATTGAAATGAATCTGATAAATTCAAAGCATTTTTAAATCGCATAAATTTAGTCAGACAGTAATTCAATATCAGATTTCCGCTACATTTCGCAATACAAAGTAATTAATCATAATTTTAACATAAAGAAAACCAATATTTTTTCAAATAATTAATCAGCATTTTCCCATAATTAAAATCATATCACCTAAATTATGTATACACATGCATTTAAGAAAATGTAAAATATGAAATGTAATTTTCAGCTAAATAATCAAAAATTATATTTTAAATATAATTTTTTCATTAGGAATTTAAAAATAAATTTATATAAATAGAGTATGATAGAGTATTAATTTTTCATTACAAATTATAATTGAAACATAAAAATACGTCAAGAAATGTCGTTAAATTTATTTAGTGTTGATGATGAGGAAACCCAATGGTTTCCTTATCAAGTGATAACCTTATCAACAACACCACCACCATCAGCACCTTCAACATCATCATCATCGACAACAACATCGTCACCATCAATCACACCGGCGACTACAGCAAAGGAGAGGTTTTCCGCTCTAATGTCTAGACGTTTAAACGAAATCGAGAGGATACAGAGGAAATACACCTCATATATCGCTAAACAAAAGGAAATAGATGAGAAGCTCAAAAAACTACAATAAATGAATGATTTATATAATTACAAATTCTAAATTCATTTATAAATTTCATAAATGAAGCTATGTGTTTATCAGCTTAATCATTTTTGAATGAAAATTTTTTTGTTATACTTTATATGTATAAAGAGTAAGGATCAACTGAAAATAAAATTAACAACTTTAAAGGTTTTATTGATTAACAATGTGATCTCTTTTTAACAAAATTTTTAAGTATAATTACATACATTCTTTTCAGCACAAATCTTTATATTTGGATTATTTTTATACAAAGTTTTCATATTCGGACAATTCCAGTAATGTAAATTAATTATATATAAATATATATATATATATATATATATATTTCTTTTCCATTTCTTTTGTATTTCTTTTCTATTTTCTCTAACATTATATCACACAAAAAATAAAAACACAATCACACAACCAACCTACCCTTTCTTATCAGTTTAAAACGATCGCACTATCAACTCTAATTCTATTTCTTCATATAATTTTTTATTTGTTTTTATTTCTGCTGGATTTATACATTTTTCCTTATTTTTGATTTTAACATTAATTCAAAATTATGATAAAGAAAAACCTTGAAATTCTGATTAAGTTTCAAGTTTTTCTATAGTTTTTATTTTCATTAAATTCTTTTACTTTAAATATTTAACAACAACCTTGAATCACTTTCAAGTTTATTTACATTAAAATTTGTCTGAAGTTTCATGTTTCCTCGAATTTTCTATACGCGTGGCAAGATGCATAAGTCCAAAGCATAATTACATATACTATTAATAAATACATTTTTTTTGTTAATTTTTATTATTTTTTTTTTGATTTTATTTTTATATATTTTTTTTTTAATAATGTTTTTTTATTTTTTAATAATGTTCTTTTATTTACTTTTTTATTTTATTTTTTATATCCTTTTTTTGTTTTTTTAATAATATTTTTTTTTTTTTTGTTATAATGTTCTGAATAATGTTTTTTTTTGTTATTTAATAATGTTAATATTTTTGTTCAATAATTTTTTTATTTTTTTTTTTTAATAATATGTTTTTTGATTTATAATCAGCTTTTTTTCCTAAAAAGAAATCTGAAAAAAGATGTTTCCTATGTATATATATATATATAAAAATAAATAATAACAAAAAAAATGATTATTTATTAGTTTTATTCAATGTCAGATGAAGTAAAATTTTTGAACAGTATATAGTTTTTCCCTCGTTGATGAGGACCCCGTCCTCTTCAATTCACACCGTTCCACAACATGTGATATTGTCGTCGAGGAAGACGTCGATCCAGCGGTCTCCCCTCCATTCCAGTCTACAATTATTTTGAGTGAAATATTTTCTTACAAGTGTTTCAAACCATTGTTTGAAACATTTGGTTGTTTTCTTGAATTTGAAGAACGTTGTCGCCTTCAATAGTTCTTCCTCGAAGATCTCGTCCATCCAAAGCTGAAACTGTAATGTTTTCTCTTTTTAACAAAATTTCTAAGTAAAATTACATTCTTTTCAGCATATGTATGATTAAAATTATTATGATTTTCACAAACCTTTATATTTAGATTATCTTTATATAAAATTATGGTTAGATTACAATTACGTAAGTTGAACAGCTGCATAAGAAAAAAGTTGTGATTATGTTATATATTGTACCCAACCCCCTCTGCTAGTTCTTTCAATAGCATTTTCATATTCATAATAAGGTATATCAAAGGTTAACATGTAACAGATATCATCTTAAATACTATTATAATTGGAATAGGGAATGATTTGATTATCTTTCTTTATTTTTAAGCTGAATTATTAATAGTCTCAAAAATTATATTATCATCTCGAAATGTTGCGACTATATTATCATTTACTAATGTATACTTATTTAAGTTTTTTCTTATTGTTATTTTGAAGTTTTTTCAATTATATGATTTTTTAAGTTTTTATTATAGGTTGATATATATCTTCTAATATATTTACCCTATCCGTATTACATATTTAATTTAATATTTTTTAATATTGCTCTGGCTTTTATGATATACTTTAATAAGTTATTATTATTATTCATATTTATTTGTCTGTAATGATCTGCATACCATCTGCTCACTATCTGCTTACGATCTGGTCACTATCTGCTTTGTATCTGGTCTCGATCTGGTCACTATCTGCTTATGATCAGCTCACGATCTGCTAACTATAAGCTTTACATCTGATCACTATCTGTTTATAATTCATTTTATATTTTATTTAAAATTATCAAATCCCTTACGATATATTCTTTTATTTATTTCATCATCTTTTCTAAGGATAAGAAATCTACACTGCTCATCAAAAAAAAAAAAAAAAAAAAAAAAAAGAATAGATTAACTTACTCTCTGAAAGATTTACTATATCTGAATCTCTTGTGCAAAGGAGTATATGTAAAATAGTAACTGCACTTTGTGTACTGACCTCTTATGAATATAATTCCGTTACATATCAAAAATTTGAAGTAACACTCTTCTTTAATTAATTGCAAGTATAGATTTGATTGTGATGTTAGATCATGGTAAATCTATTTTATTGAACAGTACTGTATATTTATTTTTCCAACATCTATTACATATATCTACAAATTGATTATATGACATATCGCCAATATCATGATCATTATATATATATATATATATATATATAGTTCATTTTATCTTGTTTAAAAATCACAATCATATTTACATTGACAAGTATTAAATGTTTAGGTATTTTAGTATACGTTTATCATAAGTAAAAACAATAAATATTTTTATGTCTTATAATATTTGCTAATAGTACGCTATGTACAGTTTTAACTTTTTTTCCGTTTTTATTTCGGCTGGATTTATACATTTTTCCTTATTTTTGATTTTAACATTAATTCAAATTATGATAAAAGAAAAACCTTGAAAATCTGATTAAGTTTCAAGTTTTGCTATAGTTTTTGTTTTCTTTAAATTCTTTTACTTTAAATATTTAACAAAAACCTTGAACCACTTTCAAGTTTTTTTTTTTTTGCATTACATTTGTCTGAGGTTTCATGTTGCCCGGAATTTCTTAAACGTATAACAAAAAATAGTTTGCTTTAAATATTTAAGAACAACCTTGAACCACTTTCAAGTTTATTTACTCTGAATTTGTCTGGGGGTTTCATGTTTCCTGGAATTTCTTACACGCGTGACAAAATGCATATCAAAAATAGGAAAAAATGCATACATGCTGCAGAAATAAAAATAAATAAAAAATTATATGAAGAAATAGAAATATTGTTGTACATGATCTTTAATTTTAAACTGATAGGAAAGGGATGGCTGGTTGTGCCTATATAATTTTTTTTTATACATGACGTGCACTTGCGCGGACAGTTTCTTGAGATAAGAAATTTTTGTCATGTTTAATCCTTAGGATACACACGATAAGAGATTTATATGTAAAAATAATGTTAACACTTATGCTTGGGGACATTATAAATTCTCCATCATCATCATCAAATTTAAATTCATATGAAGAATTTATGCAAGACGATGATGATGAAATGTTTTTAAATGTAAATGTATAGATTAAGCAGTAAAGTAAGTGTAAAAAAAAAAAAAATTAAGAAAAAATAAAAATGTAAATCTACCTATTTATATACATTCACATTTGTTTTACACATAATAAAAAAAAAAAATTTTAAAAAAAACATCTTTTTTTGTTTTTTCATTTCAAATTTTGATTCAGTTTAATATTTATTCATTTTTCCTTTGCTTTATATTTGATCTCGATCTGCTTTGCACCTGATCTCGATCTGCTTTATATCTGGTCTCGATCTGCTTTATATCTGGTCCCGATCTGCTTTGTATCTGATATCGATCTGCTTTGTATCTGATATCGATCTGCTTTGTATCTGATATCGATCTGCTTTGTATCTGCTCATGATCTGATTTATTCCTGATTCTGCTTGATGTCTTGTATATATACATATATATATATATATATATATATATATATATATATATACATATCTTTTAATATTGAATATACTATTTCGAGTTCTCTACAAACTTCATTCAATTAATTTATCCCTTTGCCTCCTTGTGCTAACCGTTTTGAAGTTTTGTACCTGATATATAACACTGACTGATAACCAGGTAGATGTAATTCAACCAACTAATACAGTTGGTATAGCCTGCTAGTATAGCTAATACAGTTGGTATAACCTGCTAGTATAGCTAATATTGCTGTTATAGCCTACTAGTACTGCTATACCAGCTGGTATAGCCTACTAGTATAGCTAATACAGTTGGTATAGCCTGCTAGCAGAGCTAATACTGCTGTTATAGCCTACTAGTACTGCTATACCAGCTGGTATAGCCTGCTAGTATAGCTAATATAGTTGGTATAGCCTGCTAGCAGAGCTAATACTGCTGTTATAGCCTACTAGTACTGCTATACCAGCTGGTATAGCCTGCTAGTATAGCTAATACAGTTGGTATTGCCTGTTAGCAGAGCTAATACTACTGTTATAGCCTACTAGTACTGCTATACCAGCTGGTATAGCCTGCTAGTATAGCTAATACAGTTGGTATAGCCTGTTAGCAGAGCTAATACTACTGTTATAGCCTACTAGTACTGCTATACCAGCTGGTATAGCCTGCTAGTATAGCTAATACAGTTGGTATAGCCTGTTAGCAGAGCTAATACTACTGTTATAGCCTACTAGTACTGCTATACCAGCTGGTATAGCCTGCTAGTATCAACTTAATAAACAAATAACCTGTTGAATTACATCTACCTGGTTATCAGTCAGTGTTATATATCAGGTACAAAACTTCAAAACGGTTAGCACAAGGAGGCAAAGGGATAAATTAATTGAATGAAGTTTGTAGAGAACTCGAAATAGTATATTCAATATTAAAAGATATGTATATATATATATATATATATATATATATATATATATATATATATATATATATATATATATGTATATATATATATATGTATATATACAAGACATCAAGCAGAATCAGGAATAAATCAGATCATGAGCAGATACAAAGCAGATCGATATCAGATACAAAGCAGATCGATATCAGATACAAAGCAGATCGATATCAGATACAAAGCAGATCGGGACCAGATATAAAGCAGATCGAGACCAGATATAAAGCAGATCGAGATCAGGTGCAAAGCAGATCGAGATCAAATATAAAGCAAAGGAAAAATGAATAAATATTAAACTGAATCAAAATTTGAAATGAAAAAACAAAAAAAGATGTTTTTTTTAAAATTTTTTTTTTTTATTATGTGTAAAACAAATGTGAATGTATATAAATAGGTAGATTTACATTTTTATTTTTTCTTAATTTTTTTTTTTTTACACTTACTTTACTGCTTAATCTATACATTTACATTTAAAAACATTTCATCATCATCGTCTTGCATAAATTCTTCATATGAATTTAAATTTGATGATGATGATGGAGAATTTATAATGTCCCCAAGCATAAGTGTTAACATTATTTTTACATATAAATCTCTTATCGTGTGTATCCTAAGGATTAAACATGACAAAAATTTCTTATCTCAAGAAACTGACCGCGCAAGTGCACGTCATGTATAAAAAAAAAATTATATAGGCACAACCAGCCATCCCTTTCCTATCAGTTTAAAATTAAAGATCATGTACAACAATATTTCTATTTCTTCATATAATTTTTTATTTATTTTTATTTCTGCAGCATGTATGCATTTTTTCCTATTTTTGATATGCATTTTGTCACGCGTGTAAGAAATTCCAGGAAACATGAAACCCCCAGACAAATTCAGAGTAAATAAACTTGAAAGTGGTTCAAGGTTGTTCTTAAATATTTAAAGCAAACTATTTTTTGTTATACGTTTAAGAAATTCCGGGCAACATGAAACCTCAGACAAATGTAATGCAAAAAAAAAAAAAACTTGAAAGTGGTTCAAGGTTTTTGTTAAATATTTAAAGTAAAAGAATTTAAAGAAAACAAAAACTATAGCAAAACTTGAAACTTAATCAGATTTTCAAGGTTTTTCTTTTATCATAATGTGAATTAATGTTAAAATCAAAAATAAGGAAAAATGTATAAATCCAGCCGAAATAAAAACGGAAAAAAAAAGTTAAAACTGTACATAGCGTACTATTAGCAAATATTATAAGACATAAAAATATTTATTGTTTTTACTTATGATAAACGTATACTAAAATACCTAAACATTTAATACTTGTCAATGTAAATATGATTGTGATTTTTAAACAAGATAAAATGAACTATATATATATATATATATATATATAATGATCATGATATTGGCGATATGTCATATAATCAATTTGTAGATATATGTAATAGATGTTGGAAAAAATAAATATACAGTACTGTTCAATAAAATAGATTTACCATGATCTAACATCACAATCAAATCTATACTTGCAATTAATTAAAGAAGAGTGTTACTTCAAATTTTTGATATGTAACGGAATTATATTCATAAGAGGTCAGTACACAAAGTGCAGTTACTATTTTACATATACTCCTTTGCACAAGAGATTCAGATATAGTAAATCTTTCAGAGAGTAAGTTAATCTATTCTTTTTTTTTTTTTTTTTTTTTTTTGATGAGCAGTGTAGATTTCTTATCCTTAGAAAAGATGATGAAATAAATAAAAGAATATATCGTAAGGGATTTGATAATTTTAAATAAAATATAAAATGAATTATAAACAGATAGTGATCAGATGTAAAGCTTATAGTTAGCAGATCGTGAGCTGATCATAAGCAGATAGTGACCAGATCGAGACCAGATACAAAGCAGATAGTGACCAGATCGTAAGCAGATAGTGAGCAGATGGTATGCAGATCATTACAGACAATAAATATGAATAATAATAATAACTTATTAAAGTATATCATAAAAGCCAGAGCAATATTAAAAAATATTAAATTAAATATGTATACGGATAGGGTAAATATATTAGAAGATATATATCAACCTATAATAAAAACTTAAAAAATCATATAATTGAAAAAACTTCAAAATAACAATAAGAAAAAACTTAAATAAGTATACATTAGTAAATGATAATATAGTCGCAACATTTCGAGATGATAATATAATTTTTGAGACTATTAATAATTCAGCTTAAAAATAAGAAAGATAATCAAATCATTCCCTATTCCAATTATAATAGTATTTAAGATGATATCTGTTACATGTTAACCTTTGATATACCTTATTATGAATATGAAAATGCTATTGAAAGAACTAGCAGAGGGGGTTGGGTACAATATATAACATAATCACAACTTTTTTCTTATGCAGCTGTTCAACTTACGTAATTGTAATCTAACCATAATTTTATATAAAGATAATCTAAATATAAAGGTTTGTGAAAATCATAATAATTTTAATCATACATATGCTGAAAAGAATGTAATTTTACTTAGAAATTTTGTTAAAAGAGAAAACATTACAGTTTCAGCTTTGGATGGACGAGATCTTCGAGGAAGAACTATTGAAGGCGACAACGTTCTTCAAATTCAAGAAAACAACCAAATGTTTCAAACAATGGTTTGAAACACTTGTAAGAAATATTTCACTCAAAATAATTGTAGACTGGAATGGAGGGAGACCGCTGGATCGACGTCTTCCTCGACGACAATATCACATGTTGTGGAACGGTGTGAATTGAAGAGGACGGGGTCCTCATCAACGAGGGAAAAACTAGATACTGTCAAAAATTTTACTTCATCTGACATTGAATAAAACTAATAAATAATCATTTTTTTTGTTATTATTTATTTTTATATATATATATATACATAGGAAACATCTTTTTTCAGATTTCTTTTTTAGGAAAAAAAGCTGATTATAAATCAAAAAACATATTATTAAAAAAAAAATAAAAAATTATTGAACAAAAATATTAACATTATTAAATAACAAAAAAAAAACATTATTCAGAACATTATAACAAAAAAAAAAAAAAAATATTATTAAAAAAACAAAAAAAGGATATAAAAAATAAAATAAAAAAGTAAATAAAAGAACATTATTAAAAAATAAAAAAAACGTTATTAAAAAAAAAATATATAAAAATAAATCAAAAAAAAAATAATAAAAATTAACAAAAAAATGTATTTATTAATAGTATATGAATTATGCTTTGGACTTATGCATCTTGCCACGCGTATAGAAAATTCGAGGAAACATGAAACTTCAGACACAAATTTTAATGTAAATAAACTTGAAAGTGATTCAGGTTGTTGTTAAATATTTAAAGTAAAAGAATTTAATGAAAATAAAAACTATAGAAAAAACTTGAAACTTATCAGAATTTCAAGTTTTTCTTTTATCATAATTTTGAATTAATGTTAAAATCAAAAATAAGGAAAAATGTATAAATCCAGCAGAAATAAAAACAAATAAAAAATTATATGAAGAAATAGAATTAGAGTTGATAGTGCGATCGTTTTAAACTGATAAGAAAGGGTAGGTTGGTTGTGTGATTGTGTTTTTATTTTTTGTGTGATATAATGTTAGAGAAAATAGAAAAGAAATACAAAAGAAATGGAAAAGAAATATATATATATATATATATATATATATTATATATTTTATATATAATTAATTTACATTACTGGATTGTCCGAATATGAAAACTTTGTATAAAAATAATCCAAATATAAAGATTTGTGCTGAAAAGAATGTATGTAATTATACTTAAAAATTTTGTTAAAAAGAGATCACATTGTTAATCAATAAAACCTTTAAAGTTGTTAATTTTATTTTCAGTTGATCCTTACTCTTTATACATATAAAGTATAACAAAAAATTTTCATTCAAAAATGATTAAGCTGATAACACATAGCTTCATTTATGAAATTTATAAATGAATTTAGAATTTGTAATTATATAAATCATTCATTTTATGTGTTAATAATATCATACATAGGTCTAACTGTAAAAATACTTATTCACAATTTTTTTACAAGATGATAATATAGGTTTTGAGATTATTAACAAATCAGGTAAAAAATAAAGAAAGATAATCAAATCATTTCCTCTTCCAATTATAATAGTGTTGAAGATGATATCTGTTACACATGTTAACTTTGATATGTCTTATTCTGAATATGAAAACGCTATTGAAAGAACTAGTAGAGGGCGTTGGGTTTAATATATAATATAGTCACTTTTATATACAATACTTAAGCGTTATAAGCATATATATTTTAAAATTTGAATCTGTAAAAATCTGAAAAAAAAATAAATATCTATTAATATTTTCAAAAAATAAAACAAAATCTTTTGTTTTATAATTCATTATTATTAAATATGTATAGTTTTTATAAACATATTCTTAAATTTGAAAAAATATAATTTGTTTATTATAAATCATCATTATTATCATCATCACTGTCCATAGTATAATATTAAGTGAGATCAATTAATATAGGGCACATTATATTAGACGGGGAACTTTATCTATAATATAACAATCCCCACCTTTTTTATGATATGTATGTTGTTAATTTCTTGTCGGCAGAGGGGACACGATAACTTGTTCCACCCTCTTAGACAATCATGGCATAAGTAGGTGTGTACATCCGAGGAATACGAGATCCTTTCCATGTAAATAGTTGAAACAAATTTCACATTTGTAACGACTTTTGTGAAGGATCTCTAACGGAGGAATCGGGAACTACTATCCTTTGTCTTCTGTCTCTTCTAAAAATTTTAGGCATTTTTGTCTCTATCTCCTCCTTCTTTTGTTTGTAGTTTTTTGAGCTTCTCATCTATTTCCTTTTGTTTAGCGATAATATGAGGTGTATTTCCTCTGTATCCTCTCGATTTCGTTTAAACGTCTAGACATTAGAGCGGAAAACCTCTCCTTTGCTGTAGTCGCCGTGTGATTGATGTGACGATGTTGTTGTCGATGATGATGATGTTGAAGGTGCTGTATGTGGTGGTGTTGTTGATAAGGTTATCACTTGATAAGGAAACCAATTGGGTTTCCTCATCATCAACACTAAATAAATTAACGACATTTCTTGACGTATTTTTATGTTTCAATTATAATTTGTAATGAAAAATTAATACTCTATCATACTCTATTTATATAAATTTATTTTAAATTCCTAATGAAAAATTATATTTAAAATATAATTTTTGATTATTTAGCTGAAAATTACATTTCATATTTTACATTTTCTTAAATGCATGTGTATACATAATTTAGGTGATATGATTTTAATTATGGGAAAATGCTGATTAATTATTTGAAAAAATATTGGTTTTCTTTATGTTAAAATTATGATTAATTACTTTGTATTGCGAAATGTAGCGGAAATCTGATATTGAATTACTGTCTGACTAAATTTATGCGATTTAAAAATGCTTTGAATTTATCAGATTCATTTCAATATTATAATGAAAAATATACCATATATTTTGATCTACACGCGTTAGACAGTACGTAACTTGATATGCATTTAACATTGAATAAACTGTGTGAAAAAGTTTTTAATTTTTAATAAATGCACTATTATAACAAATA
>CM025792.1:46892386-46917354 GCA_014635995.1 Sarcophaga peregrina
TTATAAAAATGCATTATTTAAAATTAAAAATATTTACACAGTTTATTCAATGCAAAATGCATATCACGTTACATACTGTCTGGCGCGTGTAAAACAAAAAATATTTCAATATTTTTCATTGCGATATTTGATCTGCCGAATTCTCATGCTTTGCCAGGTGTGATTAATGTTGAAATTTAAAAAAAAATGTTTAATTTGTCTTATTTTTTATATTAATATTTTATTAGAGAAAAATAAAAAAAATATTATTTCTAAATTTATTACTAATACATTTCTTAAACTTATTCTAAATACATTATCTTATAATTATAATTAATTTATTAAAAGTACAGTTTTTACAATTCAATTGATTTTATTATTATCTATATTATTAGATATTTATTTTTCAGTTATTAACAGATTCAAATTTAAAAATATGTTTATAAAGATTAAAAAGCATAAGTGTTAACAAGTATTGTATATAGAATGTTTAACATCGACAAATGTTGAAAGATTGTGAATAAGATATTCACAGTTAGACCTATGTATGATATTATTAACACATATAAATAGATGATTTACATAATTACAAATTCTAAATTCATTTATAAGTTTCATAATGAAGCTATATGTTCCTTATCAATCTGATTACTATGTTTTATTAATAGTTCTTCCAATTCAGCTGATAAAATCATTTTTGAGTAAAAATTTTTTGTTATACTTATATGTATAAAAAGTAAGGATCAACTGAAAATAAAATTAATAACTTTAAAGGTTTTTATTAATTAACAATGTGTTCTCTTTTTAACAAAATTGCTAAGTAAAATAACATTCTTTCCCGCACATGTATGATTAAAATTATTATGATTTTCACAAATCTTTATATTTAGATTATGTTTATACAAAGTTTTCATAGTTCGAACAATCCCAATAATTTAAATTAATTATATATATTTGTATTTCTTTTCCAAGTAGTTCTCTTAAGCATCCGACTTCTTCTTATCCCTTAATATATACAACAGGATATTCTTCCTCTTCTTCCCTTTTTCTTATAGTTAGTATTAGATATTCTAAATGATTAAATCGTTGTAGAATTGCGCTTTGCATAGAGGTGTGATTAATGTTTAAATAAAAAAATTTTTATATTTTTATATTCATATTTTCATTAGAGAAAATAAAAAATATTATCTTAAACTTATACTAATTACATTTCTTATAAATGTAATTAAATTTTAATAAAAGTACAGTTTTTATTTTGAAAATATTATTAGATATTTCTTTTCTTCAGTTTTTTACATATCTTCAAAAGAATTAAATCGTTATAGAATCTGAATATAGGTGAGATTAATGTTTAAATAAAAAAATGTTTAACTTGTTTTATTTTTTATAAAGTACATTTATTAAAAATTAAAAACATTTTCAGACAGTTTATGATATTATTAACACATATCCAGTTACATACTGTCTAGCGCCTGATATCCCAAACTATATGATATATTTTTCATTATGATATTGAAATGAATCTGATAAATTCAAAGCATTTTTAAATCACATAAATAAAGTCAGACAGTTATACAATATCAGATTTCCGATTCATTTCGCAATACTTAATATTCTCAAACTAATTAATAATAATTAATAATTAATTTTAATAATAATTAAAACCAATATTTTTCCAAATAATTAATCAGCATTTTCGCATAATTAAAATCATCACTTAAATTATTAAGACACATGTATATAAGAAAATGTAAAATATGAAATGTAATTTTAAGCTAAATAATCAAAAATTGTGTTTTAAATATAGTTTTTTTCATTAAAATTTATATAAATAGAGTGTGTTAGAGTATTAACTTTTCATTACAAGTTCTAATTGAAATATAAAAAATACGTAAAGAAATGTCGTTAAATTTATTTAGTGCTTATGATGGGTTTCCTCATCAAGAGATGACCTCATCAACAACGCCATCACCACCGCCACCATCAATCACACCGGCGACTGCAGTAAAGGAGCTGTTTCAGAGGAAATACACCTCATATATCGCTAAACAGAAGGCGATAGACGAGAAGCTGAAAAACTGCAACAAAAGAAGGAGGAGATGGAGACAAAAACGCTACAGTTTTTAAAAAAGCAGGAAGAAAAGGATCGTATTCCCGATTCTCCGTTAGAGGTCCTTCACAAAAGTCGTTACAAATGTGAAATTTGTTTCAACTATTTACATGGAAAGGATCTCGTATTCCTCGGCTGTACACACTACTTATGCCATGATTGTCTAAGAAGGTGGAACAAGTTATCGTGTCCTTACTGCCGACAAGAAATTAACAACGTACATATCATAAAAAGCTGGAGGATTGTTATATTATAGATAAAGTTCCCCCGTCTAATATAATGTATCCTACGCTAAGTAACTGATCTCACTTCCCATAGTGTAATAAGAAGTGATGATGATAATAATGATGATTTATAATAAACAAATTATATTTTTTCAAATTTAAGAATATGTTTATAAAAACTATACATATTTAATAAATAATGAATTATAAACAAAAGATTTTGTTTTTATTTTTTGAAAATATTAATAGATATTTATTTTTTTCAGATTTTTACAGATTCAAATTTTAAAATATATATGCTTATAACGCTTAAGTATTGTATATAAAAGTGACTATATTATATATTAAACCCAACGCCCTCTACTAGTTCTTTCAATAGCGTTTTCATATTCAGAATAAGGCATATCAAACGTTAACATATGTAACAGATATCATCTTCAATACTATTATAATTGGAAGAGGGAATGATTTGGTTATCTTTCTTTATTTTTTAGCTGATTTGTTAATAGTCTCAAAACCTATATTATCATCTCGTAAAAAGATTGTGAATAAGTATTTTTACATTTAGACCTATGTATGATATTATTAGCACATAAAAATGAATGATTTACCTAATTACAAATTCTAAATTCATTTATCATTCATAAATGAAGCATATATGTTCCTTATCAATCTGATACTATGTTTATTTAGTAATTCTTCCAATTCAGCTGATAAAATTAATTTTTGAGTAACCATTTTTTGTTATAACTTTATATATATAAAGAGTAAGGATCAACTGAAAATAAACTTAACAACTTTAGAAGGTTTATTGATTAACAATGTGTTCTCTTTTTAACAAATTTTAAGTTAAAATTACACTCTTTTCAGCACAAATCTTTATATATTGGATTATCTTTATACAAAGTTTTTCATGTTCCGGACATCTCAATAATGTAAATGAATTAAGTATAGATTATATTTCTTTTCCCATTTCGTTTGTATTTTCTTTTCTATTATCTAACTTTTTCATATCATATTCATATTTTCATATATAAAATGTTCATTTTTTTACTTTATACTTTTTGATGTTTTTTATATATATATTTTTCCTGAAACAGAAATCTCCAAATCTGTATATAAATAAATAATAACAAAAAATGATTTATTTATTATTTTTTAGTTTTATTCAATGTCAGATGAAGTAAAATTATTGAACAGTATATAGTTTTTCCCTCGTTGAAGAGGACCCGTCCTAATTTCTAAGTAAAATTACACTTCTTTTCAGCACATGTATGATTAAACTTATTACGATTTTCACAAACCTTTATATTTAGATTATCTTTATATAAAATTTTGGTTAGATTACAATTACGTAAGTTGAACAACTGCATAAGAAAAAAGTTGTGATTATATTATATATTAAACCCAACGCCTCTACTAGTTCTTTCAATAACATATTCATACTTTATTTTTTAACTGAATTGTTAATAGTCTCAAAACCTATATTATCATCTCGTAAAAAGATTGTGAATAAGTATTTTTACAGTTAGACCTATGTATGATATTATTAACACATATAAATGAATGATTTACCTAATTACAAATTCTAAATTCATTTATAAGTTTCATAAATGAAGCTACATGTTCCTTATCAATCTGATTACTATGTTTTATTAGTAATTCTTCCAATTCAGCTGATAAAATCATTTTTGAGTAAACATTTTTTGTTATACTTTATATATATATATATGTAAATATGTCTCAAGTTCATTTTATCTTGTTTAAAAATCATAATCATATTTACATTGACAAGTATTAAATGTTTAGGTATTTTAGTATACGTTTGTCATAAGTAAAAACAATAAATATTTTTATGTTTCCCAATGCAAAAGTAATCTCTTATCGAATTTTGTTTTCCACGATTCACATTATCGAAAATCATTATTGAATGTGTCTTATAATATTTGCTAATAGTACGCTATGTACAGTTTTAACTTTCTTTCCGTTTTTATTTCTGCTGGATTTTATACATTTTTCCTTATTTTTGATTTTAACATTAATTCAAATTATGATAAAAGAAAAACTATGAAATTCTGATTAAGTTTCAAGTTTTGATATAGTTTCTATTTTCATTAAATTCTTTTACTTTAAATAATTAACAAAAACCTTGAACCACTTTCAAGTTTATTTGCATTGCATTTGTCTGAAGTTTCATGTTTCCTGGAATTTCTTAAACGCGTAACAAAATGCATAAGTACAAAGTATAATTACATATGCTATTAATAAATACATTTGAAATTTGTTGCAAAATTCGGATTTAATTAAAAATTTTTTTTTTTTGTTTTTTAATCAGCTTTTTTTTCCTGAAAAAGAAATCTGAAATCTGTATATAAATAAATAATAACAAAAAAATGATTATTTATTATTTTTTAGTTTTATTCAATGTCAGATGAAGTAAAATTTTTGAACAGTATATAGTAGTATAGGATCCAGCGGTCTCCCCTCCATTCCAGTCTACAATTATTTTGGGTTAAATATTCTCTTACAAGTGTTTCAAACCATTGTTTGAAACATTTGGTTGTTTTCTTGAATTTGAAGAACGTTGTCGCCTTCAATAGTTCTTCCTCGAAGACCTCGTTCATCCAAAGCTGAAACTGTAATGTTTTCTCTTTTTAACAAAATTTTTAAGTAAAATTACATTCTTTTCAGCACATGTATGATTAAAATTATTACGATTTTCACAAACCTTTATATTTAGATTATCTTTATATAAAATTATGGTTAGATTACAATTACGTAAGTTGAACAACTGCATAAGAAAAAAGTTGTGATTATATTATATATTAAACCCAACGCCCTCTACTAGTTCTTTCAATAGCGTTTTCATATTCAGAATAAGGTATATCAAATGTTAACATGTAACAGATATCATCTTCAACACTATTATAATTGAAAGAGGGAATGATTTGATTAACTTTCTTTATTTTTTAACTGAATTGTTAATAGTCTCAAAACTTATATTATCATCTCGAAATGTTGCGACTATATCATCATTTATTAATGAGTACTTATTTAAGTTTTTTCTTATTGTTACTTTGAAGTTTTTCAATTATATGATTTTAAGTTTCTGTTATAGATCTTCTAATATATTTACCCTATCCATATTACATATTTAATATTTTTTAATTTTTCTTTTAATATTGTTCTAGTTTTTATAATATCCTTTAATAAGTTATTATATATTATTCATATTTATTTGTCTGTAATGATCTGCTCACGATCTGGTCACTATCTGCTCACTATCTGCTTATGATCTGGTCACTATCTGCTTATGATCAGCTCACGATCTGCTAACTATCAGATTTATATCTGATCACTATCTGCTTATAATTCATTTTGTCTCTTATTTAAAACTCGTCTTATAACTGTATATAATTATCAAATCCCTTACGATATCTTCTTTTATTCAATTCATCATCTTTACTAAGGACAAGAAATCTAGAGTGAATAGATTCACTTACTCTCTGAAAGGTTTACTATATCTGAATCTCTTATGCAAAGGAGTATATGTAAAAAAGTAACTGCACTTTGTGTAATGACCTCTTATGAATATAATTCTGTTACATATCAAAAATTTCAAGTATCAATCTTCTTAAATTAATTGCAAGTATAGATTCGATTGTGATGGTAGATCATGATAAATCTATTTTATTAAACAGCACTGTATCTTTATTTTTCCAACATCTATTACATACATCTACAAATTGATTAAATGAAATATCACCAATATCATAATTATTATATATATATATGTAAATATGTCTCAAGTTCATTTTATCTTGTTTAAAAATCATAATCATATTTACATTGACAAGTATTAAATGTTTAGGTATTTTAGTATACGTTTGTCATAAGTAAAAACAATAAATATTTTTATGTTTCCCAATGCAAAAGTAATCTCTTATCGAATTTTGTTTTCCACGATTCACATTATCGAAAATCATTATTGAATGTGTCTTATAATATTTGCTAATAGTACGCTATGTACAGTTTTAACTTTCTTTCCGTTTTTATTTCTGCTGGATTTTATACATTTTTCCTTATTTTTGATTTTAACATTAATTCAAATTATGATAAAAGAAAAACTATGAAATTCTGATTAAGTTTCAAGTTTTGATATAGTTTCTATTTTCATTAAATTCTTTTACTTTAAATAATTAACAAAAACCTTGAACCACTTTCAAGTTTATTTGCATTGCATTTGTCTGAAGTTTCATGTTTCCTGGAATTTCTTAAACGCGTAACAAAATGCATAAGTACAAAGTATAATTACATATGCTATTAATAAATACATTTGAAATTTGTTGCAAAATTCGGATTTAATTAAAAATTTTAAACGGGTAGAAAATATTGAATATTTTAATGTTAATATTATATAATTTGATTCCTTATTGGAATCATAATCACTAATATAATTATTATTAGCTATTGAATATCTGTTAGAACATTGAAAAATACCTCCCGTGATACCTCAAACAACAAAATAGTGTACATATATTAATATCAGTTAGCAACTCAAATTCTATTTCTTCCTATAATTTTTTATTTGTTTTTATTTTTGCTGGATTTATACATTTTTCCTTATTTTTGATTTTCATGTTAATTCAAAATTATGATAAAAGAAAAACCTTGAAATTCTGATTAAGTTTCAAGTTTTGCTATAGTTTTTCTTTTCATTAAATTCTTTTACTTTAAATATTTAACAACAACCTTGAATCACTTTCAAGTTTATTTACATTGAATTTGTCTGAAGTTTCATGTTTCCTGAAATTTTTTACAGTGTAAATAATTTATATGGTTATGCAATATCAAAATACCTTCCATATAAAAATTTTAAATGAGTTGAAAATTTTGAAAATTTTAATGTTAATAGTATAGAAGAGGATTCTCCATTGGTTTATATATTACAAGAAGATCTAGAATATCCATCGACATTACACGACTACCATAATGATTTACCATTTTATGCGGAGAATAAGAAAATTGAATACATGAAACAGCGAAAATTAATAACAGATCTAAATAATAAGAAACACTATATTAAATGTTAAAAAAGAAATTTTCAAGTATATAAGTAAATAAAAACAACACAAAATATTTATTTATTATTTTTTATTTTTAATTTTTTGAAATTTTAAAAATTTAAAATTTTTTTTTATATTTAGTCTCGATCTGCTTTGCACTTGATCTCGATCTGCTTTATATCTGGTCTTGATCTGCTTTATATCTGGTCTCGATCTGCTTTGTATCTGATATCGATCTGCTTTGTATCTGCTCATGATTTGATTTTTTCCTAATTCCGGTCTGCTTGACGTCTTGTATATATATCTTTTGATATTGAATATACTATTTCGAGTTCTCTACAAACTTCATTCAATTAATTTATTCCTTTGCCTCCTCTTGTTAACCGTTTTAAAGTTTTGCACCTGGTCTATACCACTGACTGATAACCAGGTAGATGTAATTCAACAGATGATATAGCTATACCAGACTATATAGCTATACCAGGCTATACTAGCAGGTTATACCAGTTTTATTAGCTGTACTAGCAGGCTATACCAGCTTTATTAGCTGTATTAGCTGTACTAGCAGGCTATACTAGCTGGCTAATACAGCCTGCTAGTATCAACTTAATAAACAAATTATCTGTTGAATTACATCTACCTGGTTATCAGTCAGTGGTATAGACCAGGTGCAAAACTTCAAAACGGTTAACAAGAGGAGGCAAAGGAATAAATTAATTGAATGAAGTTTGTAGAGAACCCGAAATAGTATATTCAATATCAAAAGATATATATACAAGAAGTCAAGCAGACCGGAATTAGGAAAAAATCAGATCATGAGCAGATACAAAGCAGATCGATATCAGATACAAAGCAGATCGAGACCAGATATAAAGCAGATCAAGACCAGATATAAAGCAGATCGAGATCAAGTGCAAAGCAGATCGAGACTAAATATAAAAAAAAATTTTTAAATTTTTTAAAATTTCAAAAAATTAAAAATAAAAAATAATAAATAAATATTTTGTGTTGTTTTTATTTACTTATATACTTGAAAATTTCTTTTTTAACATTTAATATAGTGTTTCTTATTATTTAGATCTGTTATTAATTTTCGCTGTTTCATGTATTCAATTTTCTTATTCTCCGCATAAAATGGTAAATCATTATGGTAGTCGTGTAATGTCGATGGATATTCTAGATCTACTTGTAATATATAAACCAATGGAGAATCCTCTTCTATACTATTAACATTAAAATTTTCAAAATTTTCAACTCATTTAAAATTTTTATATGGAAGGTATTTTGATATTGCATAACCATATAAATTATTTACACTGTAAAAAATTTCAGGAAACATGAAACTTCAGACAAATTCAATGTAAATAAACTTGAAAGTGATTCAAGGTTGTTGTTAAATATTTAAAGTAAAAGAATTTAATGAAAAGAAAAACTATAGCAAAACTTGAAACTTAATCAGAATTTCAAGGTTTTTCTTTTATCATAATTTTGAATTAACATGAAAATCAAAAATAAGGAAAAATGTATAAATCCAGCAAAAATAAAAACAAATAAAAAATTATAGGAAGAAATAGAATTTGAGTTGCTAACTGATATTAATATATGTACACTATTTTGTTGTTTGAGGTATCACGGGAGGTATTTTTCAATGTTCTAACAGATATTCAATAGCTAATAATAATTATATTAGTGATTATGATTCCAATAAGGAATCAAATTATATAATATTAACATTAAAATATTCAATATTTTCTACCCGTTTAAAATTTTTAATTAAATCCGAATTTTGCAACAAATTTCAAATGTATTTATTAATAGCATATGTAATTATACTTTGTACTTATGCATTTTGTTACGCGTTTAAGAAATTCCAGGAAACATGAAACTTCAGACAAATGCAATGCAAATAAACTTGAAAGTGGTTCAAGGTTTTTGTTAATTATTTAAAGTAAAAGAATTTAATGAAAATAGAAACTATATCAAAACTTGAAACTGAATCAGAATTTCATAGTTATTCTTTTATCATAATTTGAATTAATGTTAAAATCAAAAATAAGGAAAAATGTATAAAATCCAGCAGAAATAAAAACGGAAAGAAAGTTAAAACTGTACATAGCGTACTATTAGCAAATATTATAAGACACATTCAATAATGATTTTCGATAATGTGAATCGTGGAAAACAAAATTCGATAAGAGATTACTTTTGCATTGGGAAACATAAAAATATTTATTGTTTTTACTTATGACAAACGTATACTAAAATACCTAAACATTTAATACTTGTAAATGTAAATATGATTATGATTTTTAAACAAGATAAAATGAACTTGAGACATATTTACATATATATATATAATAATTATGATATTGGTGATATTTCATTTAATCAATTTGTAGATGTATGTAATAGATGTTGGAAAAATAAAGATACAGTGCTGTTTAATAAAATAGATTTATCATGATCTACCATCACAATCGAATCTATACTTGCAATTAATTTAAGAAGATTGATACTTGAAATTTTTGATATGTAACAGAATTATATTCATAAGAGGTCATTACACAAAGTGCAGTTACTTTTTTACATATACTCCTTTGCATAAGAGATTCAGATATAGTAAACCTTTCAGAGAGTAAGTGAATCTATTCACTCTAGATTTCTTGTCCTTAGTAAAGATGATGAATTGAATAAAAGAAGATATCGTAAGGGATTTGATAATTATATACAGTTATAAGACGAGTTTTAAATAAGAGACAAAATGAATTATAAGCAGATAGTGATCAGATATAAATCTGATAGTTAGCAGATCGTGAGCTGATCATAAGCAGATAGTGACCAGATCATAAGCAGATAGTGAGCAGATAGTGACCAGATCGTGAGCAGATCATTACAGACAAATAAATATGAATAATATATAATAACTTATTAAAGGATATTATAAAAACTAGAACAATATTAAAAGAAAAATTAAAAAATATTAAATATGTAATATGGATAGGGTAAATATATTAGAAGATCTATAACAGAAACTTAAAATCATATAATTGAAAAACTTCAAAGTAACAATAAGAAAAAACTTAAATAAGTACTCATTAATAAATGATGATATAGTCGCAACATTTCGAGATGATAATATAAGTTTTGAGACTATTAACAATTCAGTTAAAAAATAAAGAAAGTTAATCAAATCATTCCCTCTTTCAATTATAATAGTGTTGAAGATGATATCTGTTACATGTTAACATTTGATATACCTTATTCTGAATATGAATATGTTATTGAAAGAACTAGTAGAGGGCGTTGGGTTTAATATATAATATAATCACAACTTTTTTCTTATGCAGTTGTTCAACTTACGTAATTGTAATCTAACCATAATTTTATATAAAGATAATCTAAATATAAAGGTTTGTGAAAATCGTAATAATTTTAATCATACATGTGCTGAAAAGAATGTAATTTTACTTAGAAATTAGGACGGGGTCCTCTTCAACGAGGGAAAAACTATATACTGTTCAAAAATTTTACTTCATCTGACATTGAATAAAACTAAAAAATAATAAATAATCATTTTTTTGTTATTATTTATTTATATACAGATTTCAGATTTCTTTTTCAGGAAAAAAAAGCTGATTAAAAAACAAAAAAAAAACATTATTAAAAATATATATATATATATAAAAAATAAAATAAAAAATAAAAAGTAAAAAAAGAACATTATATATGAAAATATGAATATGATATGAAAAAGTTAGAAATAGAAAAGAAATACAAAAGAAATGGAAAAGAAATATAAATATATATAATTAATTTACATTATTGGGATTGTCCGAACATAAAAACTTTGTATAAAGATAATCCAAATATAAAGATTTGTGCTGAAAAGAATGTAATTTTACTTAAAAATTTTGTTAAAAAGAGAACACATTGTTAATCAATAAAACCTTTAAAGTTGTTAATTTTATTTTCAGTTGATCCTTACTCTTTATATATATAAAGTATAACAAAAAATGTTTACTCAAAAATGATTTTATCAGCTGAATTGGAAGAATTACTAATAAAACATAGTAATCAGATTGATAAGGAACATATAGCTTCATTTATGAAATTTATAAATGAATTTAGAATTTGTAATTAGGTAAATCATTCATTTTATATGTGCTAATAATATCATACATAGGTCTAACTGTAAAAATACTTATTCACAATCTTTTTACGAGATGATAATATAGGTTTTGAGACTATTAACAAATCAGCTAAAAAATAAAGAAAGATAACCAAATCATTCCCTCTTCCAATTATAATAGTATTGAAGATGATATCTGTTACATATGTTAACGTTTGATATGCCTTATTCTGAATATGAAAACGCTATTGAAAGAACTAGTAGAGGGCGTTGGGTTTAATATATAATATAGTCACTTTTATATACAATACTTAAGCTTTATAAACATATATATTTTAAAATTTGAATCTGTAAAAATCTGAAAAAAAATAAATATCTATTAATATTTTCAAAAAATAAAAACAAAATCTTTTGTTTTATAATTCATTATTTATTAAATATGTATAGTTTTTATAAACATATTCTTAAATTTGAAAAAATATAATTTGTTTATTATAAATCATCATTATTATCATCATCACTTCTTATTACACTATGGGAAGTGAGATCAGTTACTTAGCGTAGGATACATTATATTAGACGGGGGAACTTTATCTATAATATAACAATCCTCCAGCTTTTTTATGATATGTACGTTGTTAATTTCTTGTCGGCAGTAAGGACACGATAACTTGTTCCACCTTCTTAGACAATCATGGCATAAGTAGTGTGTACAGCCGAGGAATACGAGATCCTTTCCATGTAAATAGTTGAAACAAATTTCACATTTGTAACGACTTTTGTGAAGGACCTCTAACGGAGAATCGGGAATACGATCCTTTTCTTCCTGCTTTTTTAAAAACTGTAGCATTTTTGTCTCTATCTCCTCCTTCTTTTGTTGCAGTTTTTTGAGCTTCTCATCTATCGCCTTCTGTTTAGCGATATATGAGGTGTATTTCCTCTGAATCCTCTCGATTTCGTTTAAACGTCTAGACATTAGAGCGGTAAACAGCTCCTTTACTGCAGTCGCCGGTGTGATTGATGGTGGCGGTGGTGATGGCGTTGTTGATGAGGTCATCTCTTGATGAGGAAACCCATCATAAGCACTAAATAAATTTAACGACATTTCTTTACGTATTTTTTATATTTCAATTAGAACTTGTAATGAAAAGTTAATACTCTAACACACTCTATTTATATAAATTTATTTTTTAAATTCCTAATGAAAAAACTATATTTAAAACACAATTTTTGATTATTTAGCTTAAAATTACATTTCATATTTTACATTTTCTTATATACATGTGTCTTAATAATTTAAGTGATGATTTTAATTATGCGAAAATGCTGATTAATTATTTGGAAAAATATTGGTTTTAATTATTATTAAAATTAATTATTAATTATTATTAATTAGTTTGAGAATATTAAGTATTGCGAAATGAATCGGAAATCTGATATTGTATAACTGTCTGACTTTATTTATGTGATTTAAAAATGCTTTGAATTTATCAGATTCATTTCAATATCATAATGAAAAATATATCATATAGTTTGGGATATAGGCGCTAGACAGTATGTAACTGGATATGTGTTAATAATATCATACATAGGTCTAACTGTTTTTAATTTTTAATAAATGTACTTTTATAAAAAATAAAACAAGTTAAACATTTTTTTATTTAAACATTAATCTCACCTATATTCAGATTCTATAACGATTTAATTCTTTTGAAGATATGTAAAAAACTGAAGAAAAGAAATATCTAATAATATTTTCAAAAATAAAAACTGTACTTTTATTAAAATTTAATTACATTTATAAGAAATGTAATTAGTATAAGTTTAAGAATAATATTTTTTATTTTTCTCTAATGAAAATATGAATATAAAAATATAAACATTTTTTTATTTAAACATTAATCACACCTCTATGCAAAGCGCAATTCTACAACGATTTAATCATTTAGAATATCTAATACTAACTATAAGAAAAAGGGAAGAAGAGGAAGAATATCCTGTTGTATATATTAAGGGATAAGAAGAAGTCGGATGCTTAAGAGAACTACTTGGAAAAGAAATACAAATATATATAATTAATTTAAATTATTGGGATTGTTCGAATATGAAAACTTTGTATAAACATAATCTAAATGTAAAGATTTGTGAAAATCATAATAATTTTAATCATACATGTGCGGGAAAGAATGTTATTTTACTTAGCAATTTTGTTAAAAAGAGAACACATTGTTAATTAATAAAACCTTTAAAGTTATTAATTTTATTTTCAGTTGATCCTTACTTTTTATACATATAAAGTATAACAAAAAATGTTTACTCAAAAATGATTTTAACAGCTGAATTGGAAGAATTATTAATAAAACATAGTAATCAGATTGATAAGGAACATGTAGCTTCATTTATGAAACTTATAAATGAATTTAGAATTTGTAATTATGTAAATCATCTATTTATATGTGTTAATAATATCATACATAGGTCTAACTGTGAATATACTTATTCAAAATCTTTCAACATTTGTCGATGTTAAACATTCTATATACAATACTTGTTAACACTTATGCTTTTTAATCTTTATAAACGTATTTTTAAATTTGAATCTGTTAATAACTGAAAAAATAAATATCTAATAATATAGATAATAATAAAATCAATTGAATTGTAAAAACTGTACTTTTAATAAAATTTAATTATAATTATAAGAAATGTATTTAGAATAAGTTAAAGAAATGAATTTAGTATAAATTTTAGAATAATATTTTTTTTTATTTTTCTCTAATAAAAATATTAATATAAAAAATAAGACAAATTAAACATTTTTTTTAATTTCAACATTAATCACACCTGGCAAAGCATGAGAATTCGGCAGATCAAATATCGTAATGAAAAATATTTTAAATATTTTTTTGTTTACACGCGCCAGACAGTATGTAACGTGATATGCGTTTTGCATTGAATAAACTGTGTAAATATGCTTTCAACTTTTAATAAATGCATTTTTATAACAAATAAAAGAACCAATTAAACATTTATTTTAATTTCAACATTAATCACACCTAAATGCAAAGCGTATAGGTATACAATAGATCCCTTATACATAATTCTGCAACGAATTAATTATTTTAAAGCTATGCATGCTTCCCAAATTTTAACACACACGCACACACATATCAAAAAGCATTACCCTTTCGCAATACAAACCAAAAATGAAACCGAAAAAAAATAAATAACAATTAAAGGGGTGATCCCAAATTTGTACATACAAAAAAACTATGAGCGTGATCCCAAATTTGTATGGAAAAATATGGAATAATTGGCCTAGAAAACCCATACAAAAAAACTATGAGCAACCGCATACAAAAAAACTATGAGCGTGATCCCAAATTTGTATGGAAAGATTGGCCGCGAAACCCCATAAACATACTACTAACATTTTCCTGCTCACATCTTGCGATTTCTTCCTCATAACACAGAAGAAAGACTATTGAATTGTAGCATGCAAATAAAGCATACATTTGTAAACAGATAATCTAGATTGAAAGAATTTGAATATTTGTTGAAAAGTATTTGAAAAAGAAGATTTTCAATGAAAAATAAATTAATTTGATGGATAAAACGACCTGTAAAATTGTAAAAGATGATACACTAAAGCCCGTAATGGAAGGAATTAGAGAAATGCCCAAAAAAATTTAATGAAAACTATCAAAGGAATAAAACTGACACGCCTCAAGGTGTTCCTAGAAGACTGGAAGTTACATTGACAGACGATGAAGAAAAAAAAAGAGGGCAACAAACAAGTGGAAATTTAATATCTGATGTAGTTACCATTATTGTTTTCAAATTTATTTTGAATTCATTTAAATAAGAAATTTATGATTTTATTTCAAATGCATTTCTACAATTGAGTAAAAGAGTAACATTACAGTACATTTTTCCCATAGATTTCATGTAAATGGGAATGAGTATGTATTTATTTTTTAAGCTAACTGTATGTATACAAAGTACTGTAGATAATTGTTTAAAGAACTATTTCGCTTTCACAATAACCTTGCCCAATACAAAAAAGGTTGACGGATCCCCTAATCAGATAGGGCGAATATATTTTGAAGAATTTTAATTTTAGTCACTAACACCGCCTATTAAACGAAACAATTTTAAAATGAATCATCATTCATCCTCACTCTAACAGCAAATAATTTCTTCTTATACTACATGAGATAAGAATAGAAATTCATTTTGGCATTGAAGACAGATTTTAAATTCGAATGAATACTGTATGCAGTGGGTATGTACTCGTAGTGTTCTGTTATTTTTAATTTTGATGACTTCTGTTGACTTCTCTGATCATTATATTCAAATGTGATTGTTTTGTGTATTGTAAATATTATCAATTCAAGACGAATAAACACAAATTGATCGCAGAAGCACTGCCATCATATTTATATGTCTGTGTATATATAGTTTTGTTCTCTAAAATATAAAATTTTTGTGTATTTTTCTTTTGGTTTTTATAATCAATTTCATATTTTTTATTTTGAAATTAAAACCCTTGCACGTACACTGTATCCTATATGGTGCAACCACTAAAAGTACTTATTTATGGTTATTTTAAGAACAAATTATTAAAAACAAACAAAATAGAACTTTTAAATCAAATTTCAATTCGTCATAAAAACTAAATAAGTTCCAAATATCAAAATATCTTATGGTAGACTTCACACAATTACATATTTTCAGATTAAACTTTCATACTTTGTGAATTGTTGTCTCATCATATGGCTGCCTACGAATACCAACTATAAGTACTCCGTTTTTTTTTCAAAACAATAAATTTAACAACCAAAATTTATCTATAAAAATATTTAAAATTTATAAAAAGTTTAAGTAAATTTAATTTTCTGAGATGATTAATGGGTTAATTGCATGGATGCTGATAAAACAGTCTACTCGTGGTGTTTCTTTATTAAAAATACACTCCACTTTTTTTACACGGATTTGAAGTTACACGGTTGAAAAAAAATATATTTTTATAAACAATTTTTAATTTAGAACGGTTTCAAAATCACTGTCTTCTAATTGTGTTTGTTTTTACCACAATTGGCACCTTTGCTGAAATGAACATACATAGTAGTAAATAGGAAATTCTAAAAATTAAAAGTTCAACTTTCTATAAAAGATTTTTTAATAAAAAGTCGACGTCTCAAGACCTTCTGGAAAGTAGTCCGACAGTTCAAAACTTTTTTACAGGACGGAATTCACTATTGGATAATTTGATGGATATTCCAGTGATGATACCGACTTTAGTTCAGTTCGTCGCAAACAATTGCGCTTGTTATCAAGTAGCGATGAATAATTATGTAGCTATATATGTAAATATTTTTCCTTTATTTATATTCTAATTTTTCTGTTCTTAATTCTGGATCAACAGATTTCTTTTGTTTTTTGCTTGTTCTACCAATTTTTCACCTGTACATTTTTTACACGGTTTTTCGAAGTAAATATAGTTGTTTATTTCATCTTACACGGTTTTCAGATGACATGGAACGTATCCCCCATTTTACTATAGGAAGCGCCTCTTTTTTACCTACCGTTTAAAAAAGGGTTGGGTGTAATCAAAAATTTCCAAAGTATAGAAATTTCCATGTAAATTTCTAAGAATAATCTAATTAGTTAAAACAAAAGCTGCATTGAAATTATCAATTGATTCGGTTTGCATCATTGATATTCCATTCAGCCGAATATTAATAAAAAAAATTACATAAAATTTGATGAATTGATGTAAAAGTATATTCGGAAATTAATCACAGGCGTTCGAAATGCAATTAATTGAACTTTTTAAAACATTATTTAAAGTATTAAATAAATTTATTTCAATTAATTACTTCCACAACATTGTTGATGAACTATAGCAACATAGGTATAAATAAACAATGTTTCACTGATTTTCTACCATCTAAACCATTTTCTTATTTAAATTATTATTTCAAATACCCTTCTATTTATAATCTCAAAATTTATAAGTTTGGAATAAATATCCATCAAAATTAAATATGAAACTGCCTGAACAATATACTTCCCGCATGTATGCGGGTGAGAAAACTTCTTAGCGGCTTTCGGTAAAGTTCAGTTCCAAAAAATGTAAACTATTTTTACGATTAGCGACTGTGCATGAATGACTATGATTAATTGCTTTTACGATTATATTTCTGTCGCCTAACCTCCTACTTGTGTTTATAAGGATGTAAACTCTAATTCTTGAAATTGAAAATCTTTTATTTTATTTTATTTTACTCAATTTTATTTTATTTTATTACATTTTATTTTATTTTATTTTATTTCATTTTATTTTATTTTATATTATAATATAAATTTATACAAAGTTTAAGAACATTTAATTTTCCGCGATGATTAATGAGTTAATTGCATGGATGCTGATAAAACAGTCCACTCGTGGTTTTTATTTATCAAAAAAAAAATCAAAAGTTTTCAAAATATAGAAATTTCCATGTAAATTTCTGAGAATAATCTAATTGGCAAAAACAAAAGCTGCATTGAAATTATCAGTTGATCAGTAAAGTAACGTCACGGAACTACTCAAAATATTATAAAAATTATGGGAATTGAAATCGGATGGTAATATTCCAAAAACACAATTCGCTTCTATCATTCCATAATTAATATTCAAATTAAGTTTCATTTCATTGCATTTAATTATAAAAAAATAAAATTGTAAATTAACTGTTCCTATAACTTCTACCACCGCTGTATAAACATTTTTAAATATTCTTTATTTGTAACTAGAGTTCTAGAAATTATTACTTAGTTTGCTGTGAAAAATAGCTCTTTAAACTGAATCAGAAGAACGATAGGCAATTTGTTGCTAATAATATATTACCATATCGTCGGACACCTTAACCCCTGAACCTCTGTAGGATATTTATTTATAAACATTGTTTTTATGAATTTTAAATATATTTAAGAATAAGTTTTTATTTTAATTCATTGAAATTATATTTGGCAAAAGCGTTCTCGCATAACTTGTACCCTAAATTAAATTGAAGTCTTACTTTTTTCCTAATATGCTTCCGTGACTGCTGCACATACATGTTCTACGTTCGAATGTTTGTTTAGTTTTTGCAAAAAATATTGAAACTTCTCCATCTACTCTTAGTATACAAACGAAGATTTTCATTTATTTGGTCTTCAAATTAATCTGTGGGAGCTGGTTGGTTTATGGGTGTGTCCCGAAAGATTGAGAGTTATTTGTAGGAATACGATTAAAATATGAAATTCAAAGTTGTTTGTTGAAATGGACTCCGTATTTTTGTCAACATAAAGGCACTTACATACATGACTATAGTGATGCTGTGAACGAGTATATGGCTTAAACTGATCAGAATATCTTTTCATCTAAAAATCATAACCGAAGAAAGCAAAATATTTTGAATGCAAGAATATCTGAAAGTAAAAATAATTATTAGAACACAAACACTCACACTCATATGTATGTACTGTGAACCCTCCTATATCGCGGTTAGTGCGTAACGCGATATATGGAAACCGTGCTATAAGAATGTCGGATTTCAGGTACAAATTCGTATGGAAACCGTTTACCGCGCTGTATAGAAACTGCGCCATAAGAAACCAAGAAATACAAAAGGCAAGATAAATTATAAATTTTTTTTTATTGAGCTCAACAATTCATATAAGGATTGTTTAAAAAAATATTAAATAAAAACTAAAGTAAAAGACTGGTTTCCAACAAAGTTGAGAAAGATTTGTAAAATAATGCAATTTGTTATTAGTTATCCTCACTTGGTAAATCTTCATTCATAATTTTTTACACTGAAAATTCAACTGCTATTGTTTTGCACGGTACTGCATCTCGTATCAGTTTTGAGTCGAAAATAAAACTTATATTAAACCCCCTTACAATAACTAGTTACTATTCATTCATAAGCTGTACGTAAGGAACTTATGGCATGAAATTGAACGCAAACCGCGCTATAAAAATACCGCATTATAGGAGGGCTGTCGCAATTTCAGCCCCGCATTATATGGAAACCATGTTCTGAGAGTACCGCGTTATAGGAGGGTGGACTGTATATACAATATCTTTTAATTTATAATCTATTTAATGGCGAAATAAATTTCCAATCTTATCAGACGTAGTATGTGAGAACAACTACGTGTCAACTGTCGAAGGGAACATCATAGATAATAAAATTATTATGTTTAGTTGATACTGATACTGGGTTTTTAATTTTAGTTTAGATTTTTTTAAAATGTTTTTGCCTGAATGAGTATGCTATTTCGATAACCTTTGTGGTATTTCCCAAAGTGATCATCGATATTAAAATGATGTTCATAAGATTGTCTGTTTCTTGCAGTTTATATACACATATACAGTTGGCGCATAAAGTAAATGTTCATTCTTATCTGGGATGTGCAAATTTATTTATTTATAGTGTTTAGTTAGTCGTATGAAATAAATATTATTTTTTTTTTTTGCAATATTTCAACAAATTATCATATAATTAATAACCAATTTAAATTTTATCTTTACAAAGTGAATTTTTTCTTCACAAACTTCCTACAAAAATCAAATTTGATACTTGGAGTACGTATTCTTGATTATCTTTGTCAGTTTTAGTTTTACAGGAATAGTTTTATTGACATTTTGTGCACCTCATATTGATTAGACGAGTGCTTCGGAACATAATTTTAGACAAGATAAAATATTACGTAGTTCACATAGTTCCCAAGAATATTATAAGACTTGAAGCCACAATGATTTTCTATCGTTTTTCATGTACGATTTTACCACACATCGTGAACTTATTTTAAAAATTGTAAAATAAATTAATAAGAAATTAACTGAAACAAATCGATATGGAAATAAGAATTTGAAAGGAATATATAATTTCACGAATGTAATCCATAACAATAATTCAAAAATAATTCAAGCTTTAATATTATTAACGATCAGTACATACGTGTATTTAATTCAAAAAAATTAACAGTGGATGAATACTTTATGGGTCAACTGTACCTATAATTTTATTATCAATATTTAAAGAACAAGCAAGAACAAACAAGAAGCAACATTAATACATCAGACACAGTCTACAAATAATGTCAGTAATTTATTTTATTTTCTATTTATTGCTGTGCCTACAGAAATAAATAAAAGCCAACGCTCATTGAGGGACCACATCAATACAAGATTATCATTGCCAGCATGAATTACTGTAGAGAGCTTCTGTATTTACTAAGCTTTTGGGGTATACAGAGTTTTGCAGTGGGGGAAACAAAGGTACGACTTCTCTATCGTTTGTTTTAAATACGAGAATTAAATTAAAAATATTTCATATTTTTCTGCAATACAGTCCATAACTGATGTCGTCTCTGAGGAAATTTATTCGTGTGATTATACACGCTTCGAAACTCAACTGGAACGATTGAATCTACAAACAAAAATCAATCATGAAACACAACTTAATCAACAGAAATTACTGTTTAACAAAATGAATGAATTGTCCTTACAAATGAAGGGAATTGAAGCAAAATTGTTGGAAAAACATGAAACTGAACGCCAAGTTCCATTAGTCACACCACCAGTTGATGATAAAATCATAGTTACGACTGAGATTAGAGAAAAACTAAAAGAGCACGGTGATCTCTTGGCTAAAATTTTAAATAATCAGAATGACAACCAAGAACTTTGCAAAAAACTTGATTTGGAGGGTCATGCACAAACCATAAAGAATACAATTTCCGACCAAATGACTGCCTTAGAGAAGATTGATACAAAGCTAACGAACATAGAAGACAATTTTATGCAAAAAAATATGTTAATTGACATTATAAATAATCAGAATAATATTCACAATCTTTTGAAAGAAATTAATTTGAAAGATCATACCCAGACCCAGACTTTGAAGAACCTACTATCGGAAAAATTAGACTTGATACAGAAAATAGACGAGAAGGTTACGGTTATTGGCAATAATTCGGTACCTAAAAACGATCAATTAAAATTTTATCACGATATTCGGCAACATTTAAGTAAGAATTCCTATTGTAAAGTTATTTTTCATTTTTCTACGAATTTTGTTTTAAAATTTTAGATGCCACGGAAATATGCCATAAGGGAGTGAATTCTACTTCGTAAGTAAAAGAAAAACTTTTTTTTGTTTAACAGTAACTATGTGCTATTTGTACTAACTAACTCATTTTTACGTATACGCGTACATATCTATCTGCAGTATACACTTGACGAAGGTTAGATTATGTTAGGCTAGAAAGACAAGTACAACTCCCGGAGGTCGAATTGACCTGACCCATTGCACAACGTCCTAAAAGATGAAAGAATAATAGAGGGGTTAGGATAAAAGGAGGGTATGTAGGAAAGGGGGGAAAGGGAAGCGGAGGAATCACACATAGTAGACACAACAAAATGGGTGAGAGTACGCGACTACACTGATGAAGTCCTAGCACCTCTCAACCAACCCAAGCTACTAAAACACTTGACGAACATCAATTCGTTTTTAGTATCAGAGAAACACCTAAAACGCCTTGTAAATTGAGTGTCTTCATGTAAATATTTCTTTCAATTTTATTTAGCATCTTTCAATCATATCCCAGTTATTGTTTTGATAATAAGCGTCTCATCAAAAATCATCTGTATGGACCAGAACCATTTTTGGTTCCTTGTCGCGAAGACGGTGGTGTTTGGACGGTTATTCAACGACGTATTGACGGATCTGTTGACTTTTATCGCGAGTGGTTAGAGTATAAATCGGGATTTGGCAATTTAGATGGTGAATTCTTTATAGGGCTTGAAAAATTGTACACCCTCACCTCCACTCTTCAGCCTGTTGAGTTATTGATTCAGTTGCAAGATTTTGAAAATGTGACGAAATACGCCAAGTATGATGACTTCCTAGTGGGTAATGAAGCTGAAAACTACAAACTAATCAAATTAGGCTCATACACAGGAGATGCGGGCGATTCATTAAGTCGACATGTGGGTTATAGTTTTACTACAAAAGATCGTGATAATGATGGTTCCGCTAACGCAAATTGTGCCAAAAGTTTTACAGCAGCCTGGTGGTATGAAAACTGTTATCTCAGGTCAGTTAATTAATTATTAATTTTCTAATTTGCAACTAATGTTTTGTTTGTCATTGTTTTTAGCAATTTAAATGGCAAATATTATCAACATCCAACAAAATTTTTTAATGCTACCATAAAAAATCGTGGGATAAATTGGAATGCATTTCATGGAGATGAATATTCCCTAAAGGGTGTACAAATGCTAATAAGACCCAGAAAATTGTAAACAAATTAAAATTTAAAAAAAACTGTTTTACATTAAATCGATCATGTAAGGCTATCGTATAAGAATTGGCAATAAAAGAAAGAATACTTTGGAAACAAATTAGACGATGAACGCCATTATTTTACTAATTCCATCTTATAGGTGTTTTATGAAAGTATACAAAAAGAGTAAAATCGAGAAATTAGAACTCCAAAAGAAGAAATTTGAGGGGTGAAAAGTCAAATATAGCTTCATTCACATTCACTTTCTGTCTCAGTATTTTGAAAATAATTTCAAATGATGTGGAAAGAATTGATGTCCTAAAACCATCGATATTAGAAGGGAATTTCATGAAAAATTCTGGTTGTAGGAAGTCAAACTATTTTTAATTTAACGTCAGTTGACATTTACATATTCATTGGTGTGGCCTTCAAATTTTATATTCAACAATGCATCAACTTTGAGCTTTTATTTAATCATACAAAAGATCGTGGTAACGATTGTGCAAAACAAAAAAAAAAATGTGTCGTACTATACACTGTTGCTTGGTGGCATTTTGTTTGTTTTTGTAGGTCAGTCGGTAAATGATTGATTTTCTTATTTGAAATGAATTGCCGAGGATATTCGAATACTTTGTAGAACAATATCTCGTTTCTGTTTTCAACTTATTGTTGTCTTCATACACTGTTTGAGTCAATAGTTTAAAAATAAATTTAAATCGATGTGAAAACAGTTCCTAAATTGTGTTTGTAGGAAGCCACTTTACTTTACTTGCTCATCTGTTGCTTCTAACGTATTAACCGTAGTTCGAGCGGTGTATCAAATATGATACATTTTAATTGTAAAGACAATAGAACTTTTGTGCAGATAAAGTTAGATGCCTGAGTAACATCGACAACATGGTCGGTGTAATGTAGCAGAGCCGAGTCTCTGGTGCGCATTGAATCCTCAACTCTCACGATAACTGCCTAGCACACTACTCTCTAGATACCAGGGCACCAGAAAAAATACTTCATTTATGGTATTTCAGAAGGAATTGAATGTTAAATGTGCGGTGAAAGTGAAGAGATTGAATTTTCTATTCTTGATAGTACTGAAGAAGAAAACACAAGCTCTTCTAATGAAATAACAAATCTTTTAGCAGCAATACAGCTTTGGCTATAAATAGAATCAAAGATGGTACTACCTTGAATAGTATATTACCATTTCACATGCAGATTGGTAGCAGCTGTTTCTTGAAATGTGTTGTGGACTCTCTTTAATTGCTCTTCTCAGCTTTATCACATGTGACGGACAAATAGCGATAGAAAGTGGGTCGCCTTATGTTTTATTTAATCGATATTACACTAAAATAATATTTCGATCCACTGTGTACTCAGATAACATAATCCTTCGCTTTTATAATATTTAGCCTTTCAGCTTTTAATTTTCTTAATAATTTTGTCGCAGTAGATTACTAGTAACTAACAACAGCCTAATGGTTGAAGTCTCCGAAGTTTAGTAGGTAGTGTGTTGGCTTATTACCGTAAGGCCGCAGTTCAAATCTCAGGTTAGATATCAATATGGAAATATGAAAATTATTTCTTCGGTAACTTTCGCTCAGCCGATTTCAGGCAAACAGTATGAGAATAAAAAAAATCATAATGAAAAGTTTCAAAAAAAATTCTGTCGTTCAGAATCAACTTTAGTTCCCACCACTCATGTATAAAATTAACGTACACAACATAAGTGGTGCTAGAAACTAGGTCCCTACTCCTGACTGAAGGCTTGTAATGTCCAATTATATATGTATGTATGTAAAGGTAACTGCATTTCAAAGAAAAATCAAAGAGAGAGCATTATTATGGACACAATTGATGTTCCGATGTACCAACGGAAAACTTTTTTGCCCCATATGACGTTGACTACAAATTTTTATAACGAAATATAACAATTGTTTGTAAAGGGCTATCCATTTCGTGGTTTCAAAAGTATGGGACTGAAATTCGACATCTATCGTACTAAGTAGTGAAACCAATTTTATTCTTTTCAGTTGAAAGTCTGACATTAACGAAAATATATCGCTTAACTGATTCTGCCACAGCCAATTTTTCGAACAAAATTTTCTTCAGCGATGAAGCACATTTTACACTGGGTG
>CM025792.1:46917854-46958797 GCA_014635995.1 Sarcophaga peregrina
CAAAATCGAGTAAACAGAAAAGCCACAAGAAGGACTGCAACGAAATTAGTGAACGCATGCTGGAGCTTTTTGATAGTTGCAGTAGCGATGAAGAATAATGCCGTCCAGATAAACCCTAAGAAGCCAATAGCGGAATCAAAAGAAAATGGGGACCACAACGAAATCTAACAACGGAGGGAGGAAACTTGTATTTGATATTTTTGGCAGCGTGAGTAACGATGAAGAAAACGTTTAAAATATACTCTCGCCAAGGAAAATTAACTTTCTGCGACAGAAGCAATCTTATGCGACGATGCTCACCAAGAGTGTAATTTTCTTTTATCGAATATCGCTTGACAACGTTTTTAATTTTTTTTTATTAAAATTTGATGTAACAAATGAATATTTTTTAAATATTTTTTTAAACCTTAAGAAATATAAAATAAAAGAAAGAAAACAATTTATCAATCAATGCTTTAATTTAATTGAAGTTCTAAAGGGGGGAAGGATTATTGAAAATTTGTTTTGCACTCACAACTAAAAACAGAGACAAAACAATTGGTTTTGAATATTTACAGAAGAAATCATTGCTTTCAATACTTGAAAATAAAAAATATTTTTTTGACGACTGCCTCTCAACAAATTTCTGGTAAAAACTCTTAAAGGAATAAACCTTCCATGAAAAATGTCTCAAAAAATCTCTCATTTGAAGTCGACTTTAAACTGTAGGTTCCGTCACTTATCTATTAAATTAACACACACAACAAGAGTGGCGTGAGAAACTAGTTCAATAATCCTGATTGAAGGTTTGTAATGACCAATTATTGTATTTTATCTCGTTCAATAAAAAGGGAGAGCCTTATGATAGAACAACTCGTTATAATTATGAAAACTTATTACAAAAATTTGTAAAATTGTGATAAGGCCGCTTGCAAACTTTCAAGAATTTTTAGTTGAGAAAGTACATTAAATGTGCAATGAAATGTGATCCAGCAATTTAAAGAAATCCGGACGATGGTGATCAATAAAGGCATGACTTTTCCAACTGACAGCAGCGGTGAAATATTTGTTTTTTTATGTACTTTGTTACGTCCGTCTTTCTATCCACAAAAAAATTTAATCAAACTTTGAACATAGGACTGGTTTTCGTTTCTTTGAACCATGTCGAAATATTTCTCTGTTAGGAACAAATGTCCGGTTTTCTTCAAGAACTGAGTTTTCGTTATTATTTTAAGATTAAGACAGGACCGAGGGGCAGATTTTAAATGCAAATATTTCATGGCTTCATGATGCAAACTTAATGATCACATACATACATAATTGGCCATTACAAGCCTTCAATTCAGGATTATTGACCTAGTTTCTCACACTATTTATATTGTGTGTGTTAATTTTATATGGAAGTGGCAGGACCTACAGTTTAAAGTCAACTCCGAACGAGAAATTTTTGAGAAACTTTTCATGGCAATTTTATTTACTCACAGAGTTGTTGCCGGAATCTGCTGAGAGGCAATCGCCGAAGGAATACTTTCTGCATTTTTATTTTGGTGTGTGGCATGGGAGTCGAACCCTGTCTTTACGTCTAATAAGCCAGCTATTAGACCATGGCGACTTCTACTAAGGATATGTCTGTGCTTATCCTCCAACTCCAGAATTAATTTCAGGTTAAAGATTTAATGGCCTTCTCCGTGTCACTAATTGCCTATAAATTAATTTGACTTTCTACAATTCAACCCACTAAATTAATTAAAAGACCACGTACATGCATTTGGCATTACAAACCTTCAGTCAGGAATACAATCGAGTTGATGTTTGGACCTCTGAATGTACGTGCGCACTAGGGATGCCAATCGGGAAATCCCGAAACTCGAAATCCCGGGATTCGGGATTGTGTCAATTTTTAAAAACTTATCCCGGGATTTTTCGGGATTTTCGGGATTGTGAATTCGTATGTATTTTGACCTTACAAAAGCTCCTGGAGAAAAAATTCTATATCACTAAACTTCGATAATAGATTCTCAGATGAGGAAAACCACACTTCCATTGATAAAAAGTTATTTGATGGCATCGAAGAATGTAAAATCCCTATAAAATGAGTTAATAGGGCAACTGATTTAGATATTCAACTGTCCAAATCGCGGGATTTTTAAAAATCGAATTACGAATACCTTAACGACATGAACGTTGTGCAGAGTATTAAGATCAACCGACTGCGTTGGCTTGGTCATGTCGTTCGATTAGCGAAGGATGGTCAGGTGGGAGAGGTATTTGAAGCAAAGATTTGAGGAAGTCAGATTTGTTTGCAGTGCAAGGACCAAATCGAGGAAGCTCTGTCACCGAATAATGTGACCAGTTGAGGCAGACGTGAAAGAAGCAGAGATGCCTGGAAGAATTTGTAGAGGCAGACCGAAATGCGTTAATCATTTCCATTCCATTGATATAACGTTATTTGATGCCATTGGAGAATGCAAAAGCTCTATACAACGAATTAATAGGGTAACTGATTTAGTACTCAACTGACCAAAGAAATAGATTTATTTAGATCAGGAGGTAGTGGAGGTGAATATCTACAAGCTGCATACAGGTACGGCAGCGTATGTTTACAACTAAATTCGTTGAAGCTTATCAGATCACATGTTAGATGATTTAATCTTTTTGTTGAAATCCAAATAATTTTCTTAAAACTAATGCATTTCCATATGTATGAATAGTTTTTATTTTTTGTTAATTTACGCTTTTTTTTTTTGTTACTATTTGTCTTGCTGTTTTAAAATTTTATTTTTAATGTAATATAATTCTGATTCTATAATTTCATGACAAAAAGTTTCTCAAAAATCTGTCGTTCGGAGTCGACTTTAAACTGTAGGTCCCACTACTTATGTATAAAAATTAATACACACAACATAAATAGTGTGAGAAACTAGGTCAATAATCCTGACTGAAGCGTTGTAATGACTAATTATGTATGTATATGTATATATATAATCCTGATATACATACATAATGGGAATACAAATGATTTTGTTAGCGAAATATTTTTATTATTAAGAGAAAATCGCGATTTAGCCTATGATTTTTCGGGATTTTTGGATCCCGAATTATCCCGAAATATCCCGGGATTTCGGGATCGGGATTTACAAAATCGCCGAATCCCGGGATTTTTAAAAACCGATCCCGTTTGGCATCCCTAGTGCGCACATCTAGTACATTGGATACATACTTCCGTCAATCACAATATGATTAATCTGGTTCCACGTTGACCGATTGGGGGACATCTCAGTGGCCTTGTGAATGTCGAGATACTGAAACATGGTGCTACATACTACCATGTTGGGTGGCGCGGAGAAATCGCTCAGCCTCATACCATTGAAAGTAGTGTTTGCGTGGATGCTGAGCTGTCCAATAGTGAGGACAAAGATATATCCCCGCCCGACCTTTGCACTAAAATCTTCAACGACGAATTTAGCGTAATGGACCGCGCACTTGTCGAGCAGGACTTAGCGTAGAGGACAATCTTGACCACATCGTCCTTTTCTTCCATCGTGGCGTGAGTACAAATAAAACTGATATTGTAGAATGTCACCCTGATGCGGATTGTGGCTTTCATCGTTCACAGGAGTGAACTCACAGACAAGATGGCGAAGTCTCTAATTAACCAACAAATCCTTATCAACCTGACAACTGTAATACACACCGCAAGATGCCAGCCTTAGGCATTCTTGTACTATCCATCGCATTTTCTGTATGGCAGTGATGTCCGTTCAACATTAAATGTGCGCGACCACCAACTGAGCATAAAGGACGTTCCAACTGCCTATTCGTATCTCATAGGCCTTTAAACGTTTGCCGTGGTCGTCAACTTTTGAGATGATCCTTTTGGAGCCTGGTGTTTTGGTTTTCATTAGATTTTTGTTTTTACATCGTGGGTCCCAATCCCTAAGCACAACCCGAATTTAACGTCCACAGGATTGGACTTCGCTGCACACACTAGGTAATATCTATCGGGGTATAGAATGCCCTCCAGAATGGGCCACGTCAACATAAGGCTGCGTGTCAAGTTGAATACAGCAGTGGTCGCCACTTTACATTGTTTTCATGCACTCTATTCACTCATGTTGTTTGGTCAAAATACGTATTTAGGCAATAATTTTTTAAACGTAGTCTGATAACTTTTTTCTTAAGAGAGAGAAAAAAAATATTTTTTACGAACAACTCTCCGCTCGAGTTTTATTTCGAAATTTTACATTTTGTTCGGAAAAACTTGAAAAGAGCAGCCACACATAAAAAAGTAAATTGATTGCCCCTCATTAATAAGAGTTTCATTTGGCAGTCTTAATTTTATGGAAAAATTTTTAGAAATCCGGAAACATTCAGTTCCCTGTCTCGGAAAGTGTACTTCTAAAATGCTGATAGCAAGCATTCTTCATTCATTTTCGCATGGTATACACAGTTCTGAGGGATATATTGTCATTATGTTGTCTTAATAATAACTCGAGATGTAACAGAAAAAGATAGAAGACTCAACTCTCAATAAAAAAATTATTTTTACTCGGCTAACAAGATAAATTTTTTAACAACAACCTATGAGGAATTGTTATTAAAACTCATGTTTTCATATTTCAATGTTTTTTGAATACTAAAAAGGCAAACGACAGCCAATAGATGAAATTAATGGCTGCAGAAAGTCCAGGCCTGTGAGCAAAACTCACAAGAACTGAACTCTCTTAGTATTTGTTATCCGTGTTCACATTATGAAGTTAACGGTTTCTGGCAATAAAATGCAAATCTACATGAAAGGGTTGAACTGGTCCTATAAGTCAAACTGCGCTGAAAGAGCAGGTAGCTGGTTGACCCTCTGTGAGATATCCGTATGCAGCACGCTTGCCTATTTGCTCCTTGTTGAGTGAATAAGGTACCTGTTGTAACGAAAACAAAACCTATAAAAGACGTGATCCTTGCTGAATAAGTTCAATCACAATTTACACTCGGTGTAGACAACACACATCAGTTACCAACGGAAAACTTAAAGCAACAAACCAAAATGGAAGCAACAAAACAAGCAAAATTTGACGAATTGGTCGACAAGTGCATAGACATGTCGAAAGTCAAATTGGATACATTAAAGGCACAAATCAATACGAAAATCCACGACATTTTTAAAATAGAAGATTTTGTGAACAATGAATTAAAATTGGAAAAATTAATGTGTCCGATGAAGCTGCATATCCATCTGACTGAATTTCTAAATGGTCCCCTTGTCAAACAATTCATATGTGAATTATGGACTATTTTGTTAGTGGCTGAAGAAAGTGCTGCAGCCAAAGCAAATGATGCGGTGGAATCGAAGGAAGATGAAATTCGAAGCGAAGTAATCCGAACCAAACATATTGAACCGACGAAAAATGAAATTCTGAAAAAAGTATTTCAAACGAAAATTCGAAAAGACGCCGAACGAAATCAATCACAATCCAAAAATCTAGACAACAAGGTAAGTGGCAGAACAAAATCACTAACATCTCTTTCCAATTTCAGATCCACCCAGAAACCTCAGAGACGCATCGACATTAAAAAGGATAATAAGCATAGCAAAAAACCTGTTGAATATGCATCGCTGACTCGGTCCACCAATAGTCAAAATAGTGGTACGAGAATTAGCTCAAATTCAGTGCAAAAGCGAAAACAACCATTACTAGCGAATAAAACATTCAGTTCTAGCCTTAAACCACAGAGACGTATCGACATATCCAAAGTAAAATTGGACCTATTGAAGCCATGGATATGCAAGAAAATTACGGATATTTTACAAAGAGAAGATAATGCTGCAATAGAGTTCGTCTACAATAAATTAAAACAAGATACAATGCTTTGTCCACAGAAATTACAAATCAGAATTGCTGGATTCTTAAATGGTGGCAAAGCACAGAAATTTGTTTGCGATTTATGGCCACTTTTGTTGTCAGCTCAACTGAGCGAAAGCGGCATACCAGCTGAGTTAATGCAGCAGAAGAAAGAGGAAATTGGAAGAATTGAAAAGGATATTAAGCATGAGGGATTTTCACCGCTACATTCTCGATCTCAGAGCAGTCAAAACAAAGATGGCAGAGGTGTGGTGACATGCGGCTTAGACGGCTTTGCAAACATTTGCGTGTATTCCCCCGAACAGAATGCTGCAAATACTAATTCAAAGGACCAACAACCCTCCACTCCAATTAGAACTTTTTTGCTAGAAAATTGTGCAGAAATGAACGAATTTCTGCAACAGTGGAAAGAAGTACCAGATATTGAAACAGTTATGGTCTCCAAAAAATTCATCTATCCTGATGAAAAAAACATCGAACAAGAAATGAACGCCACTTTGTTACCACCAGCCGCATCATCTGCCAGAAAATCAAATTTCAATGCGGCACTAAAAATAGAAGCTCTAAAATCATGTAAACGAACGCACTCAATAATGGTTAACGAGAGCAAAAAGTCTAAGAAGGACTCTCTTAATAAAGATGAACAGCTGACAACTAAGCAGAAACGGACAAAAGCACAAAAATCCTCTTCGAAGCGTAGTTCGGGCAAAGATCTCTCAAGGAAGCTAAAAAATAAACCAACAGAGCAGGCCGACCCCAAAAACTCTTACAACGAGATGAAGAAACGTGAATTGGAACTTTTTGGCTGTATCAGTACCGATGAAGAAGAAGCTGAAACAAATAATCTCAACATAGATAAAAGCACCCTTGAGCTCTGTTCAGAACAACCTGCTGCCAGAAATTCAGAAACTGTAAAGAACAACCACTTCAGAGAAAAAACCACACTTGAGCTCGATCTATCTATCAGTACAGATGAAGAAGACGTTTAAAATACAATCGACAAAGAAGATTAACTGTCTGCCAGAAGAAGAACAATATAGGATGACGCTCACAAAGTATCTAATTTTAGAAAGAAAATTATTTTTTTTGTAATAAATTTGCAAAAGTTTTTGTATTAATTATCGCCTGACAATGTTTTTAATTTTTTATTAAAAGTTGATGTGAGAGTTTCTGTTCAAATTAAAATAATCTTTAAATAAAAATTTTATTCTTTTTGCATTTAATTTTCTAATTCTTTAATTGTAATCTGCTGTTGAATGTATTTTAAGGAAGTCATTAAAATAATTAACTCTTTAACAACTCTTTAGTGTGGATTATTAAGCTAGTTTCCCACATCATTATGTTTGTTAATTACTTACTCAATCACTAGCAGTCGCCATGGTCTTGTGGGTAGTGTGTTGGCTTTTTAGACAAACGGCCCGAGTTCCAGGTCAGGCATCAAACGGGAAATACGAAAATATTTCTTCGACGACTTCCTCTCTGTCATTCGGAGTCGACTTTAAGCTGTAGGTCCCGCCACTCATGTATAAAATGAACGCACACATCACTACAAATTGAAGTTGATTGATCTGCTTCCAGTGCATTGTGATGGCTCAACTTTGCAAACACGGTTATGAAACAGAGTAGAATCTCATCCATATTACGATTTTGTTCGCAATTGTATAAGTTATTTTATTAATTATTAAACGATTAAGTTTTTTTTTATTATATTTTACAAATTAATTATTTACCGAACTATGGTCAGTTCTTGTTGAAGTCAATTTGATTAATAAACTAAATCTTAATTCTATTTACTCTTTTACCCTGAACATTTATTTGCGGTAGCAGAATTTAACAGTAATTTACAACAACATAAAAATAACTATCTAACTAAATGTCAAAGAACACCAACAACATAAATACAAGATCAATTGAAAGTCATCAGTTGGAATGACTTTAATTGACTTTGAAATATGTTGTTGGCGTTATTTATATTGTGTTCTTACTTTTTGATTGAAAATAAAAAATCTAAAGAAGAAAAGTAAATGTAGTAAGTAAATGATCACAGGTAAAAAATATTAGTCTTAGTCTAACTTAGTTATCCTTATCATTATTATTATTGCAATCATTATCATTATTATCTGTTAATTAACAATTACCTACTCTATGTAGGCTCATACGCAATATGACTGTAACTGTTTAATGATTGTTGTTGCGCTGGTTCGTTTTTGTTATTTTTGTTCTATTAATTTTATGTTATTTAAATAAAACACGATATTGTTTTTGTAATTTTAAATTCAATTTATGTTTTTATTGTATTATGTTTTTATTCACACTTTGTTTAATGTTTTATTGATTTTTGTTTGAAAGAAAGGGTCACAATATTTGTTCTTGTTTTACAAAAGATTTAGTTTAATTTTGATTATGTTTAATTTCAATTCGTCTGTTCACACTTTGTTTTTGTTATATTTGTTTAAAAAAAAGAGTCAAGGATTTATGTTTTTGTTTTCACATTTAAATTTTAACATTGTCCCTCTGAATCTTCCATTTGTATCTGCGTTGAAGTTCAAGCAAATATTCGGACTTCCATCTTCGGCAAAATGAGAGGTAGATGACCTTCAGCTGTTTCCAGCGGTTGATGTGATTTAGATTTTCACTGCTTACATCTGGTTCAGCTGGGGTCAATAATGCACTACCAATAAGGAAGTGTCCAGGGGTCAATGGATTAAGATTGTTTGGGTCATTGCTAGCAGGGCTTAGGGGTCTAGAATTTAGGCACGATTCTATACGAGTAAGAATTGTAGAAAACTTTTCAAAGGTGAATTTCAAGTTTGGTATCATCTTTTTTAGGTGTGTTTTTAATGATTTTACACCGGCTTCCCAAAGGCCGCCCATATGTGGGGCTCCTGGGGGAATAAACTTCCAATTAAGATTTTGATGACTAAAATGATGGGTCACTTGATTTCGAAGAGTTTTTATGAATTCTAGACGTTCCTTTCTGAGTAGTTCTGCTGCTCCAACGAAATTTTTCCCATTATCTGAATAAATGAGTGCGGGATATCCACGTCTTCCTATGAAGCGGGAAAATGCTGACAATGTCGACAAATCACTAGCTGCTTCAAGATGTACAGCTTTTGTGGCGAAGCATACAAATATGCAAATATATCCTTTTGTAATAAGACACGCTCTTCCTGTGAAATTTTTGATGTCAAAAGGTCCTGCGTAGTCTAATCCAGTTGTAGCAAAAGGTCTTGATAATGTTGTACGTTCTGGTGGCAATGAAGCCATGATTTGAATTTGCGTCTGTTTTTTGTACAAATATGCAAATATATCCTTTTGTAATAAGACACGCTCTTCCTGTGAAATTTTTGATGTCAAAAGGTCCTGCGTAGTCTAATCCAGTTGTAGCAAAAGGTCTTGATAATGTTGTACGTTCTGGTGGCAATGAAGCCATGATTTGAATTTGCGTCTGTTTTTTGTACAAAACACACGTTTTACAATTGTGAATTACGCTTTTGACCAAGGGTTTTAATCTGAATATCCAATATTCTGTGCGTATGACTCGAATCATTAGTTGGTTTTCTCCCTGAAGGGTAATTTTGTGTGTAAATTCCACTAGGAGTTGTGATAACCTTGAGTTGTGAGGTAATAATATTGGGTAACGCTCATTGTAAGTCAATGCGGGTAATTGAGCGAGTCGTCCATTAGCTCTAATAATGCCATGGCGATCCATGAAGGGATTTAAGGTCAAAAGTCTGCTGGTTGGTGATATTTTCTGCTTAAATTTCAAATGTTTGTACTCATCTGGAAAATGATTTTGTTGAGTCCAAATGATGAGTCGATGTTTGACGAAATCTATCTCTTCTCTTGTGATTTCTGCTGAAGATACTCGAAGGTGGGATCTGTTGCTTCCAGTATTTCTCCATAATCGAATGACATAAGCAAGCACTCGAAAAGCTCGTGATAAGTCTGAAAATCGATTTAATGGATCTTCGCGTGTTATGGTTGTAAATGTTTTTACCGTTTTAGCTTCTAAGTTTGTGTCACCTGTTTGTGTAGGTATCGGCCATTGATTTTTAGGTAATTTTAACCAGGAGGGTCCAAACCACCATAGGTTGTGATTTTCCAGTTCTTGTGGAGAACATCTTCGGCTGGCTATATCTGCTGGGTTATCCTTTGAATCGATGTGTTGCCAATTTAGATTTCCAACTTTGTCTAGGATTTCAGAAACACGATTTCCAACGAAAGTGTTCCATGAGCAAGGGGGTTTCTTTAACCAGGACAGCCCGATTGTTGAATCGGTCCAATAATATGTCTTGATATTTTGAAGTTGAAGATTTGGTATAATTCCACAAGCGAGGTTCGCCAATAATACGGATCCACACAGTTCTAGTCGGGGCAAAGATATTTGCTTAATGGGAGCTACACGGGTCTTTGAAGCCAGAATAATTGTGAATACTGAGTTTTCTGATTGTATTCGAACATAAAGAACCGCTGAATAAGCTTTTTCTGATGCATCACTGAAACCGTGAATTTCCATATTACAATTCGGGCTAAATTGGATCCAACGGGGAATTTTCAATATATTTATTGCTGGGCAGTTTTTTATGAATTTTTGCCACTGTAGACAAGTCAAGGGTTTTAATATGTCATCCCAGTTGACTTTATCCAACTCTTTTGGTATAGTTTTCTTTTATTTTAACCTCGGGTGCTGTGAATGTAAATGCGTCTGACGAAATGTTCCATTTGATACCAAGAGTTTTAGTACCAGAGTTTTCTGATAAGTTTAACCAATCGAGAGGCATTAGAGCCTCATTTGGTAAGTCTTGTATGACTCGTGGGTCATTTGATGTCCATTTCATCAGATCAAATCCAGCGGATTTTAAAACTGTTGTAAGTTCTTTTCTTGATTTGATGGCGTCGATTAATGTGTGACCAACTGCTAAAACGTCATCCACATACATGTGTTGTTGTAGAGTTTTTGATGCGAGAGGGTGAGTTGATTTTACATCTTCTGCTAGTTGAAGTAGGGTTCTAATGACCAGAAACGGGGCGCAGTTGACACCAAAAGTCACTGTCAGGAGTTCGTAATCCTCAATAGGATCCTTTTCTGTTTGCCGAAATAATATCCTTTGATATTTGGTTTGAGTCGGATCAATGAGTATCTGGCGATACATTTTTGTGATGTCTGCGTTGTACACAAAACGGAAGAATCTCCACTTCAGTATCAGATGTACTAGGGCCTGCTGAAGTATTGGTCCTGGATACAATATGTCGTTCAAACTCTTCTTGTTCGAAGATGGACTCGAAGCGTTGAAACTACTCTAAGTTTCGTAGTCAACCGTTCGGGTTTTATTACTGCATGATGCGGCAGGTAATAATTTGGGTTTGTGTGGATTTCCAGGGGAGAAATTTTCCTCATATGTCCTAACTCGATGTATTCAACAATTACTTGGTCGTATTGTTTTTTGATTTAGGGTTTCTGGCTAAACATGCGTTCCATTCTTAAGAACTGTGCCATCGCAATGTTCCTTGAAGTTCCTAGTTCTTCGCTATTTTTGAAGGGTAGGGTAACTATATACCTTCCTTTGTCGTTTCTTCGTGTTGTCGACATGAAATTGTTTTCACAAAATGTGTCCTCATCTGACCTCAAAACCCTTTTGGGGTCTCCTCCACCTCCCAAAATCGTGTGAGGATTCGGTCAAGGGACGTAGTGTTGAGTAGTGACACTGATGTACTAGGTTGTGTCGTTGTTGAAATTGGTCCCACCACAATCCAGCCAAATACTGTCTTTTGTGCCAAAAGGGATCCAATAGACCGCATCGGTGTGTCTGCTTTGATTGAATTGAGGATCTGCAAGTTCTAGTTTAGCAGCCTCATTGAAATGTTGCGAATCTGAAGTCTGTGGTGGTAAATTAGATGGAAGCGTCTTCAGGACTGGTGCCCAGACTTCTAATTTAAATTGTGAATCCACCTTAGAGCAAAGATTGAATAAACATGATTTGGTTGAGGTCTTTGAAACTGTTTGACTCAACCCTGTGACATGAACTTAATTTCTCTTTGGTGGGTAAATTTAGTCGATTTTTTAACTTTTCTGACATAAAAGTTGATTGTGAGCCAGGGTCGATGATTGCTCACACCTGGTACTTTTCGCCTCTAGTTTCAATCAGTACAATTGCAGTAAACAATAAGATTTCTTTCTCATTGGGAGATTGATTGAGATGTTTGCTCTCTTGCAGTGTCAAGGATGTGATATGTGGTATGGAAAAGCTTGATGCTGATGTGGACTGTATATTGTTGTTTTGTGCCGCGATGCTCCTACTAGATTGGGTCGCGTCACAATTTTGAACTAAGTTTTGGGTTTCTGATCCCTTATGTAACAAAGTATTGTGTCTTTGTTTACATAATCTACAACTAAATTTAATTTTACAATCCTTAACACTGTGATCGATTGAGAGGCAATTGTAACATGAATTTGTGACCTTTACAATGTGAATTCTGTCGTTGACGTTCTTGTCTAAGAACTTGGGGCAAGACCACAATTGGTGAGACTCCTTACAATATTGGCATTTGTAATTTGAGTCATTTTTCTGTGCCCTATTTGTTGTCAAATTTCTTATATTTTTAAATTACATTTTGAGTCGTATTTATGTGGAAAGTGTGAACTCTTTTTGACCTAGACTTAAAATTATCTCTTCTTGTTTGTTCAGTCTTTGTATTTGACTGTGTAATGGCCTCTATGGATTCTAGAGTTTTTTAATTGTGTGTCAAGAAACTATTGAATTGTTCCCATGTTGGAACTTTTGTTATTTCCTTAAGTGAATTTTCAAATTCCTTTAGAAGAGTCCGAGAGAGCTTTGTTGAGCAAAGGTATACTAAAAATGGGTCCCATGTGGCGGTTTCTACCCCTAATGCATTTAACGCCTGAATACATCCATTGACTGTTCGCTGAAGGTTTTGCGTTGATGATCCTGAGTTTTCAGCTACGTTCGGAAGGTTAAATAAAATTTTTAATTGTTCATTTACCTGGATCCGATTATTTTCGTATTGGGCTACAAGGTTTTTCCAGGCTATGTCGAAGCCTTGGTTGGTTAATGGGGCATTTGAAACTATTTTCCTTGCATCTCCCCCAGTCTTTTGTATTAAACGAAAATGTTTCTCAATTTTGCTAAATCTAGAATTATTTATGTACAATGCTGTAAAAAGATCGCGGAAAGTAGGCCATGTCACGAAAACTCCGTAAAATGTGTCCGTGTCACAAGGTGGTAGGCGCACAAATGAAATGTCCTGATTTTCCTGTGGTTGATTTTCAACAGCAGAAATCCGCTCTTCTTTCCTTGTCTTTGATAGGGCTTGAATTTCCGCATTAATTGACCCTAAACACGTTTTGTAGGCAGAAAGAACCTTTTTGTAACGATCGCGTAGCTTATTTCTATCGATGGGCTTTTCTTTAGAATCATCCTTCATGTCCCGACACTCTTCATATGTCCTTTTGACTTGTGACCATAAAGAATCAAGTTCGACCCGAAGTACCTCCAAAGAGTGAATGTTGTTTTCGGCCGCACTTTGTATGTATTCTAATTCAAAATCCAAAAGGACATTTGTCCAATTCACAAATTTGTCAAGTGCCATTGTTATGGGTTAAATTTTATTTAAATTGAGTCTAAAAAAGTCCCTGCCAGCGATTTCACAACAAGAATTGTCAAAAATAATAATTATTTTAAAGAATAATTATTTATAAGGAGTTATTTTATTTCCCCGGAAAATAATACAAAGATGTATGGGTGGTAACCCTTTTTTGTTCTGTTCTTCTTTGTATTCCTTTTTTAACCGCAGCAAGAAAATATTTTCTAAAGAGAACTACTTCACTTACTTGTTGTTGTTGTGTCTTTGCTTGAACCTTTACTTTTTCTTCTGGGTCTTTTCTTGTTGTTCGTTTCCACACTGCCTGTATATTCTATTTTTTCTCAAAAAAGTTTAACTGTTTGTATGCCGTTATATACTTTGTGTATTTTAATATTTTTTAATTTTTTAAGAAACTTTTTGTTGCTATAAATTACACTGCACTTATCACTATATCCGGCTCGAAGGACCAAAAATGTTTAATGATTGTTGTTGCGCTGGTTCGTGTTTGTTTTTTTTGTTCTATTAATTTTATGTTATTTAAATAAAACACGATATTGTTTTTGTAATTTTAAATTCAATTTATGTTTTTATTGTATTATGTTTTTATTCACACTTTGTTTAATGTTTTATTGATTTTTGTTTGAAAGAAAGGGTCACAATATTTGTTTTTGTTTTACAAATGATTTAGTTTAATTTTGATTATGTTTAATTTCAATTCGTCTGTTCACACTTTGTTTTTGTTATATTTGTTTAAAAAAAAAGAGTCAAGGTTTTTTGTTATTGTTTTCACATTTAAATTTCTTATGTTGTTCTAATTGTGTTGCTTTCGTTCTGACTGTCGAAACTAGAGTGATTTGTGAAAGTAAAAATTCTTACTGCTAAGTAGGCAATGAACAAAGAATATGAAAAAATTGCAAAAGCAAATAGATCATAAATACATAACAAAGAACCGCTATTATTACACAGGGTGTTCCCTTAATTGATGTTTAATTGTTAAACAGTAATTTTATTATTATCTACCTACTATGTAGGCTTAGTATAATAAAATTTCAACATAATCATTAGAACTAAAAAGTTAAATGTAAAAAATTAAAAAATATAAAACATGGGGTATATTAACTTAGATATCTTCTGTGCAGTTATCACATTGTGTATAAACGTAGTGTTAATCTTATGGAAATCATTTTTAAAATCTTGTAAAACATTAAAATTGGAATTAAATGCCTCAAGCATCTACGATACTTTTGAATCCCTTAGCAGTCGTTACAAACCTCAGTTCCTTGCTTCATTTATTCCTATACTTCGTTGAGCATACTTTTTCCAAGCTTCAGTTCCCATCTTTTAGAAAGGCTCAATCCATATCGGAGGTGTAGAAACTTTACTTCTCGAATACTTGTCTGCTTTTTACTGTGAATTCTCTTAAGAATCCTATTTTCTTGCCCTTTTGTTGAGTATGGAAACCAGTATACTCCCTGATGCTCCCTATACTAACTCTAATCATTTCAATTCTCCATATTAACGAAATATTTTGTAATCAAAAAACTGCATTTTCTCATTCAAAAGTGTTTAAATTTTCTAAAGAATGATTTTACAAAAATTGTGTTTTTTGGTTATTAAAACATTTCTTATTTAAATTTTAAAATTTAAGAATACAAAAAAATATCTTAAGAACATTCATAAAAAAGTTTACTTAAGCAATAATGGCACAAAACATCAGAGAGTATAATTCACTCCCATGCATATACATCATCGTCACTCGGTTGAATATCCTTCATAGTAATGGTATCAGCACTGTTGCTATCAGCCGGATGTGGTTGCAGTTCCCCTTGTTTGGGTTGTTCTTTCTGTTGCTGTTTCCTCTGCTTTAGCTACATGAATTGACAAAATCTCATGCGTGCAATATGTCGTCTCAAACTCCTTTTGAAAATCGTTTCCCGACTTAGTACATGCAAATCGTCTGGAGTATATTTGTGTGAATTTTTCATTGTATTTGTGATGAGTTTTTCCGTCAACTGCAGTTTTGTACAGGCTTTACGCATAACTCCTGCCTTTGCGTTACTTAATGTTTGTCGGTGTACAAACAGCACGTATGGCACACTAAGTTTTGGCGGTTGGATCTTATGTAATGGGTCCTTGACAGGGATGCTTTTATGAATTCTGGATGGAACGGGTGCCAATCTGTACTTTTTTTAATTTTTCAAGAAAATAAAGTTGCAGTTGGTAGGAATGTTTGCGTGATCTTACAAAGGACTTTGAAGATAAACTGCTTGCTTGACGAATTGTCATGTGCTTTTATACTCATGTGAGTCTACATATACATGGTACAGCATACATGTACAGACAGGTACCTGTTAGAGAAAAGGTTAACACCGAATATTATTTTTGACAAACTTGAGTTCCTTTTTTATGATTTGCGTTATAAACAATTTGAAGTCGCCGTGGTCTAGTAGGTAGTGTGTTGCCTTATTAGACGAAAGGCCCGGGTTTGAATCCCAGGTCAGACATCAAAACGAAAAATATTTCTTCGGCGACTTCCTCTCAGCAAATTTCTGGCAAAGACTCTGAGAGGAAAAATTGCCATGAAAAGCTTCTCAAAAATCTGTCGTTCGGAGTCGACTTTAAACTGTAGGTCCCGCCACTCATGTATAAAATTAACGCACACAACATAAGCGGTGTGAGAAGCTAGGTCGTAATCCTGACTGAAGGGTTGTAATGGCCAATTATGTATGTATGTTATAAACAATTCTGCTCATATTTATTTTTTTTTGTTGATTTAATTACTTTATAACTCTGTTTTTCCAATGAATTTTTTTTTAACACCAAATTTCAAATTTGCTAAACAATGAAGTCAACTGTAGATTGAAGTACAGTTGTGTCACATGGCTTCCTTCAAATTTTTAGAACCTAGATCGTAATATTGACTAAAAGTTTGTAATTTATGTATGCAGTATTCAATGTTTTCTTTTCATTTAAATGGCAGAAAATATTCAATGAACCCATAATTCCTATCATTTTCTCATAAAATATTTTCAAGTCGATCAGATTTCAAACCACTTACTGTCGCAATATGATTTCCTTCGATCATCATCTTATTAAAAAATCTGCTACAGACCTTACATATTTTGGGTGTATGGACATAGCTGCCAGATAAATAAAGCATTAAATCGTCAAATATTAAAAAAATCATCTAAGATGTGTAATACATCATTTTAATATCTACTCAGATATTACCCAAAATCAGTGGTATTATTGGTGATTAAACCTAAAGTAATGGTAGTTGGCATACCTTCCCTTATACTTTATTTTTCAAGGTCTTACAACTGTATTTATTTTTAGCATCCCATATATTATATTTTCTTTTTTCTATTTTTTTTTTTTTTCATTCTCCTACCTTTTCTTATTTACTTTTAATGAGAGGACACCTATGTACTCTCAAGACATCGGGGAAAAGAAAAGAAAAAAAAGGTGAAAGAACCAGTATTTCACAGTTATAGAGATCATATGTATCTGTGATATATATTATCACGTGATGTTTTATATAGGACAATATAACGTCATCCTATATATTTATGATAGAACCGAAGCTTTGATCAAAGACTACAGTTTTGCATAAAGTCTTTTTGACTTGATCTGTAAAACCTTCAACACCTCGTAGTGGAGGTAAAGCAAAGTGTTTTAATTATAGTGAAAGAAGTGTTTTTCTAATTGTTAAAAGAAAAGTATAAAGTGATTAAATTTTATAAAGTTAAAGCAAGTTTTTTTTTATATACATAAAGGAAAAATAACTAATATTTCGAAAATTCTTTTTGTGGGTCAAATTTTATTTAATCTATTTCATTTGGAGGAAAAGAAAAGAAAAGGAAAAGGTAAATTCATTTGGAGATAGAGTTTTGTTTTTCATATTACTAAAATATTGTGATTTTTATATAGTTGATTTTATATAACACCAGTACCTCGAGTGAATCTCCAACTTGCCCATTTGAGGCAGACACTGCGTCAATTCACTCGAGGGAAATTTGTCATTTTTGGGGAAAATTCTCCTAAGAAAAGAAAAGAAAAAAAGTCTTTGGAAGAAAAATCAAAATCAAGCTCAAATTAAACTCTTCATTTGATTATCTCTGAAAGGCCAGCTGAAACAACTCACACAACCTACAATAATCAACCTACATTCAATTTTACATACTCAGTCTTAAACGTCCAGAACTTATTAACCAAAAAAAAAAAATGTTTCGTTTAGATAAAAGAATTTATTAAAAATCTAAACAAAATTAACCTAATTTTTTCACCACTACATAAATGAAATAATATTTAATGTTTTAACTAAATTCTAAATCACAACTTAAAAATGTTACTTTTCAACACTCTAATGTTTTATTTTTTTAAATATTATTAATTTATCTGTATATATACAATGTTCTATTCAATAATATAATTCTAACAACATGTCTTTAACCTACATATAAAATACTATTAAACTATAATTATATCCATCATGTCAAAATTTTCTATTTAGTACCAATTTTTCTTATATATAATCTATTATATATCTAGCCATTTATTTCTTATAAATGGATTACTTATATACTACCCTAATATTTAATTGCTAAAAACCCTATAAATACAAATTGTTTGTTAAACGACTCCATAAAATGAAGCTGAAGGCCTTCCGCATCGTTGGAATCGAGACCCTACTGTAAGTTAAAAACCAATATTTCTTTTGTTTAATACACATACATTTAGTAGTTAAGTATTTGTGTCTGCCAATATAACAGTGATGACCTTTTTAAAAGCTTAATATCACAGAGTACCAAATGAAGTACTATTCTTTTCTACCATCACTGATATATTGCGTATTCACCAGAGACCTGCGCCGATCGGCTGACAGCCGGCTAAGCTGAGCCGCCGACAAAATTTAAAAGCCGCCGCCGCCGAAAATTTATTCGGCTTGATTCGGCTTAGATTCAGCCGCCGTTTTATGTATGTAAGAAAATTAAAATATATGAAAATATGTTTTTAAAATTGTACACAGTAAATTTTAATTATATATAAAATATGATATTTATATTTTTGTTTTACTTGACTTAAATACATTATTGAAGTTTTTGTTCATTTTGTGATATATTAATAGAAAAATTTTTAATTTTTTGATATGGAAATTTTGAACACCCTTTCTTGTTTTTGGTGATTATGGTTCCACTTTTAACTTTACGTCAAATTTTTTAAAAGACAAAAAATTGAAATGGAGTACCAAAGAACTACAAATTTCAATAATTTAAATGAGTTAAATTAATCTGATTCCGATGACGACCATGCTATTTTTAATGGTATTGATTTCCCAAAACATTAACTCAAACTCCAATTTCAATTAGCTTTTAGCCAAATTTTTTTTGGAGAATTTTATTTTGAATATTTATTTCTAATAATTGTTTTGTAAGTGTTATAAAATGCGAAATAATTTCAGGTTTGGAATTTCTGCGTCGACATCAAACCTCTGTAGCCATTTACGTGCTCAAGGTATTGACGTAAAATCAAAAAATTTTTAAAATTCGGATTGTCAGGAAGTTCTAAAAATGCAGATTCTGCAAAATTTGCTAACACACGTCTGCTTGTGCAAATGTGCTGCAGAGATTTAAGGCCCTTTAACATAGTGGAGCAACGAGGGCCATTTTATATATGTCATTTCGGATCACAGCAGACCAGTGTTGCTACCTTGTGTGTAATTTTTGATTCTGCGTGTAGCATTTGTAATTAGCTCCGTGTGTAATTTGTGTGTAATTTTACTTTTTGTTCTAATTTTTTCTTTAGTCGCTAATTTTTAATAATCGATTTGCTAACAATGATTATTTAGTAAATTTACTGCACTTTTTGGCAAAACCTCTGAGAGTAAATAAAATTGCCCTGAAAAGATTCTCAAAAATCTATCATTTGGAGTCAATTTTAAAACTGTAGGCCCCAACACTCATATATAAAATTAACGCACACACATAAGTGGTGTGAGAAGCTAGGTCGTAATCCTGACTGAAAAGTTGTAATGACCAATTTGTGAGGCTAATGTTTCATACATGGATTTACATGTCTTTTTTGTTCTTTAAATAAATGTTGGAAACGTTGTATGCATATTATTTAAATAAATAAAAGCGCCGCCGAAACTTTACCATATTTCGGCTGACAGCCGACTTAAAGCCGCCGCCGAACCTTTTCAACTTTAGCCGCCGCCGCCGACAATTTTGCTCGGCGCAGGTCTCTGGTATTCACTCCTATTATTACAAAAGGGTAATTCAAGGTATTTCTCTCACTGAATTCTTAACTGTTATATTTGCGTTTGTTTTTCTTTGTCTTAAATTTATCTTTTGTAATAAGAATTTTTTTTAGTAATCATTGATCATTTGTAAAGATAACATGCAGTGATATTAATGTCATGCTAATTGTATTTTTTTGTATTTCAATTTTTTTTATACTATAAGATATTTTTATATATTTATAAGAATTATTTTTTTTTTATTATTTCAATATAGCCATATGTTCTTAACATAATGAAAACATAAATTATTTGACTGTAATGTAGAACTTCATAGGCGTAGGTAAGGTTTAGTCCTGTTAGGGATTTTCGTAATACATTTTCCCTAAAACGAAAACCATGGTAGGGTGGGGTTTTCAGGGACGTGGCACAACAACACGCTACTACATGCAAGAACGAGTTCTGTTGTATTGTTTTATTTGTGTTTTAGATGAACAAAGAGAGGCATTTGAATCGCATGTAAATTTTTTTTTTATATGTGTGGTACAAAAGTGGACGCGCGGAACAAGATCCCTTCCCACATCTCCCGATCTAGCTAGCTCTCAAGTACGTGCGTAACGTTCCAAGGTCTGTCCAATAAAAATCAATTTCCTGTCGGGTAAACCGAATAGGAATTTATAATTCCAACGTAGTTCATTAAATGAACTATAAAATTTACCCCTTCACCACTTCCACCCACTTATAGCAGAAATGGCACCCGCATATTATAGATGTTCATGGAAATCGTCAAAATAATCGTCACAAAATCGAGATGAAAATTCAGTGTCATGTTTGCTAGAATCGACACATTTTTCAGTGCTTAAGAGAGTGCAAGAAATACTTCAATTTTCCTGATCTTCTTACTATTTACACCACTTATATCCGAAAGAGAATGGAATACAACTCTGTATGGATGAGAAATGTGTGGCTGACTGACTTGTTGATTTTATCCTTTCTGTTGGGAGCAAATGTGGGGAGGTTTCTTAAATAAACTACTTGGAGAAGATTGAACCTTGATGATAATTTTTTGACTTTCCTTGGGTTTGTATTCAAGTTCTTTAACTGCAAACACAACTAGACATCATGAAACAATTGACTTGTTTGCTTAAGTAAACAAACTCAAGGTTACTTTACTTATAAAAAATATTAAAAATTGTAAAAGAAAATACTTTGAAAAACAATTTGTTCACGCTGGTCACCCTAGTTTTAAGTAATAGATTTAAGTAATGTAAATACGCTCATGTGGATTGTAAAATTAAAATAAAGAAAAGAATTGATCGTCCTTCACTTGTCGATCAACCCCCAAAACCCGAAGGTACGTGCATAATTAATTTGTAATTAATTATCGAATATTTTATTAATACCCTTTTTATTTTTCTTTCGGCTTAAATTAAAATATTTTGTTTAATTTACCCTGCACCCCCCGAAACATTTGGTCCTATTCGAACCGGATTAGTTATTGCAAAATATTTTAATTTAAGTCTCTCGTTGCAGGATCGTTTCTAGAGACCGCCATATTGGCCCCAAATTTTAAATTAAAATTTTTGTTTGCGACAACACCCCCTTCCCCAAGTACATACATACGACATAATATATAATTTCAAGGTATGTAATTTGAATTTATTTATACAAAAGTGAAGATTTAATTATTTGAAAATAGTGTAAAAATATAGTGAAAATTGAAAGTGCGTTGTTGTTGTCGGAAAGCAATAAATACAAACGAGTGCATTGGTGTTGCTTTATTTGTATCTTTATTTGTATCTTAACAAGTGTTGTTGTTTTTTATTTTTATTTTTTATTTCTTTGTTTACTGCTTTTGTAAGTAAACTGTTTATTGCTTTCTACGCGAAGTTATCAATTTTCACTAAGCCGGTGTTTAATAATTTTCTAGTGTTGACATTATTGTTTGCGTTTTTTTTTTCGGCTATTTTATTATATTTTTACACTAAAGTAAAAGTAATTTGAACTATCCATTGGAAAGAGTTGGATACCCTTTTAGAGTGGTTAATTTAATATTTTGATTATTTTATATATTTATAAGAATTATTTTTTTTTTATTATTTCAATATAGCCATATGTTCTTAACATAATGAAAACATAAATTATTTGACTGTAATGTAGAACTTCATAGGCGTAGGTAAGGTTTAGTCCTGTTAGGGATTTTCGTAATACATTTTCCCTAAAACGAAAACCATGGTAGGGTGGGGTTTTCAGGGACGTGGCACAACAACACGCTACTACATGCAAGAACGAGTTCTGTTGTATTGTTTTATTTGTGTTTTAGATGAACAAAGAGAGGCATTTGAATCGCATGTAAATTTTTTTTTTATATGTGTGGTACAAAAGTGGACGCGCGGAACAAGATCCCTTCCCACATCTCCCGATCTAGCTAGCTCTCAAGTACGTGCGTAACGTTCCAAGGTCTGTCCAATAAAAATCAATTTCCTGTCGGGTAAACCGAATAGGAATTTATAATTCCAACGTAGTTCATTAAATGAACTATAAAATTTACCCCTTCACCACTTCCACCCACTTATAGCAGAAATGGCACCCGCATATTATAGATGTTCATGGAAATCGTCAAAATAATCGTCACAAAATCGAGATGAAAATTCAGTGTCATGTTTGCTAGAATCGACACATTTTTCAGTGCTTAAGAGAGTGCAAGAAATACTTCAATTTTCCTGATCTTCTTACTATTTACACCACTTATATCCGAAAGAGAATGGAATACAACTCTGTATGGATGAGAAATGTGTGGCTGACTGACTTGTTGATTTTATCCTTTCTGTTGGGAGCAAATGTGGGGAGGTTTCTTAAATAAACTACTTGGAGAAGATTGAACCTTGATGATAATTTTTTGACTTTCCTTGGGTTTGTATTCAAGTTCTTTAACTGCAAACACAACTAGACATCATGAAACAATTGACTTGTTTGCTTAAGTAAACAAACTCAAGGTTACTTTACTTATAAAAAATATTAAAAATTGTAAAAGAAAATACTTTTGAAAAACAATTTGTTCACGCTGGTCACCCTAGTTTTAAGTAATAGATTTAAGTAATGTAAATACGCTCATGTGGATTGTAAAATTAAAATAAAGAAAAGAATTGATCGTCCTTCACTTGTCGATCAACCCCCAAAACCCGAAGGTACGTGCATAATTAATTTGTAATTAATTATCGAATATTTTATTAATACCCTTTTTATTTTTCTTTCGGCTTAAATTAAAATATTTTGTTTAATTTACCCTGCACCCCCCGAAACATTTGGTCCTATTCGAACCGGATTAGTTATTGCAAAATATTTTAATTTAAGTCTCTCGTTGCAGGATCGTTTCTAGAGACCGCCATATTGGCCCCAAATTTTAAATTAAAATTTTTGTTTGCGACAACACCCCCTTCCCCAAGTACATACATACGACATAATATATAATTTCAAGGTATGTAATTTGAATTTATTTATACAAAAGTGAAGATTTAATTATTTGAAAATAGTGTAAAAATATAGTGAAAATTGAAAGTGCGTTGTTGTTGTCGGAAAGCAATAAATACAAACGAGTGCATTGGTGTTGCTTTATTTGTATCTTTATTTGTATCTTAACAAGTGTTGTTGTTTTTTATTTTTATTTTTTATTTCTTTGTTTACTGCTTTTGTAAGTAAACTGTTTATTGCTTTCTACGCGAAGTTATCAATTTTCACTAAGCCGGTGTTTAATAATTTTCTAGTGTTGACATTATTGTTTGCGTTTTTTTTTTCGGCTATTTTATTATATTTTTACACTAAAGTAAAAGTAATTTGAACTATCCATTGGAAAGAGTTGGATACCCTTTTAGAGTGGTTAATTTAATATTTTGATTATTTTATATATTAATTTATATATTATATTATTTTGTATACGATACCATTTTATATACCATTTGCCAATTTTTAATATTTTCAATTTCGAACGTTATTTCGTGATTCGGTTGGATATTTTGAAAGCATTTTTGTTTTGCTTTAATTTTTCGTGTCGGATTTCGCGTAATTATCGTTGCGCACTGCGTTTGTTTTTGTTTGCTTCAGGGAAAAGTTTCTGTGAGCTTTTGGAAAGTTTTGTAACTATTTAACTCGGTTTATTGTAAGGAAGGTCCCCTATTGTCATAAAATGGAACGTAATTTGAGAAATTTCGGAAAATATTTTAACCGTTTCGCGGAATTCGAAACCTTTGTTCGGACTCTTCCACAAGAGGGGCATTCGGTTCACACCCTCGTCACTCATCGGCAGGAATTGATTCGTTTATGGGAGGTCTTCCGCGATTGCTATGAGGACCTTCTAGAAACTGCCGAGGACACTAAGGTGTCGACGAAGGACGCGAAGGCAAAGTATATGTCGGGGTATACGTTATATTTCGAAGGGCTATCGTATCTTGATGGCTTAATCGATAAATTAAAATCGAATCCCGCGAACTCTAATAATACTATCCCCATACACCTTCCCCCGTGTGACACCCAAACATTTTCTGGGGATTATGCGTCCTGGCCAACTTTCCGGGACATGTTCTCGGCCCTTTACGGAAATAATCCCCACATTAGTAATATTCAGAAGATGTATTATCTTCTACAAAAAACAGAAGGCGAGGCTAGGGATATAATCCGAACCTGCCCTATAACGAATGATGGGTTTGATATGGCGTGGAAAAATCTCGTAGACCGGTACGAAAACAAAAGAGTACTGGTGAATTCTCAGTTGAAAACCTTATTCAATCTTTCCGTCATTGAAAGAGAATCGGGTCCTGCAATCAAACGATTGCAGAGGACAATTAATGACTGCATAACCAATTTATCGTTGCTCGGTATTGAAACGCATAATTGGGACATTATATTCGTTTATATTTGTTCCACCCGGTTACCTGAGAACACTCTTGGTCTTTGGGAACAGTCCCAGGGCCCTAGCTCGTGCTTGCCCAAGTGGAGCAGCATGGACGAATTCTTGACCGCTAGATATCGGACTTTAGAGTCTGTATCTGATATTATTGGCGGGCACAATCCGAATCAAGCGAGTATTCGTACTCGAAATTCTCCTCAGGAGAAGCGAAAGGTTAGGAGTTTTGGTACAGCGGTCACTCCTACTATACCCCCGAAAAAATGTCCATTATGTTCGGATAATCATCCTCTTCGATTGTGCTCCAAGTTTCTCAGGATGTCTGTGAGCGAGAGGATAAATGTTGCCAAAAGGATCAAGATTTGTACGAATTGTTTGGCAACCTCTCACGAATTTAGAAGGTGCCAGAGCACTAATGTTTGCTATATGTGCAAACAGAGGCACCATTCGCTGCTTCATCGCACTGAAGCCCCTAATCATTCTCGATCCAAACCCGAAAATAATTCAATAAACCCCGCGACATCGAGTCACCCTGCTCCTACTTCGGAGCATACCTCTCGTTCTGAGCAAAATATGACGGAGAAGCCATCAACTTCTGCCGAAAGCCGTTCGTTTAGGAACTTCTCGACCCAATTACAGTCCACCCCGTATTCTACAGTCTTGCTGGCCACGACTGTAGTAGATATCATGCTCAACGATGTCAGATATTCTGCTAGAGCATTGATTGACCCTGCCTCTCAGGCTACTTTTGTCTCGAGGAGACTTCAGAGAAAGCTGGATCTTCCAACATTCTCTGCCCCTGCTGCTACGATACTCGGCTTGAATGGAGCGATAGCAGCCAATTCCACTAAAATATGCTCTATTTCCTTGGGCTCATCTATTGACCCAGAGTTTCATTTGGAAACAGATGCATATGTAGTCGAGCAACTAACTGGCCGTCTACCCACCTGCCCACTGAAGGACGCAATTGATTTTGATTTGTCCGAAATACCTGCGTCGGATCTCAAATGCTGTCATATGGACCTACTATTGGGAGCAGACGTATATTCGCAAATTATGTTGACCGACGTGAGGAGAGATCCTAAAGGTTCACTCATAGCCCAGAAAACCGTCTTTGGATGGGTCCTTACCGGTAGAATTCCACAGCCGCACTCCTTAAACTCTATAGTGTCATTTTTCAGTCATTTGGACTTGAACGACCAGATTACTCGGTTTTGGGAAGTGGAGGAAGTTCCCAAATTTAAGAAAGTTTCGACTGAGGACAAATTTTGTGAGGATTTATACCGTCGTACGACCACTAGAAATAGGGAGGGACGTTATGTGGTGACCCTGCCTTTTAGGTCTGAATTTCCGACCAGTTTAAATCTTGGATTCTCCCGGCGAATAGCTCTCTCGCAATTCATAAGGAACGAGGCGAGATTACTGAAATCCCCGGAGGTTAAGAGTCAGTATGACTCGGTTATTGAGGAATACTCTACTTTAGGTCATATGACAAAGGTCAGCGCCGATTTGGCTCATTCTCCCAATTCCAATTATTATCTGCCACATCACGCTGTTTTTAAACCGGATAGTACTACCACTAAACTTCGGGTAGTCTTTAATGCCTCAAACCCGTCTTCAAATGGTGTTAGTCTCAACCATGTCCTCCACCCTGGACCAATTTTGCAGTCGAATTTGACTATCCTTATTTTGCGTTGGAGACTGTTCAGATACGTTTTTAATTCTGACATAGAGAAGATGTATAGGCAGATACTGATCAGATCGGATCAGTCACGTTTTCAACGAATTCTATTTCGTCGAAACCCCGAAGGGGATATAGAGGATTATGAATTGGGAACAGTGACATTCGGAGTGAACTGTGCTCCTTATTTGGCCATCAGAACGTTGCATCAATTAGCTAGTGACTGTGAGTCGAGCTACCCTTCCGCGTCCAACATATTACGTACTCAAATGTACGTGGACGATATTTTGTCGGGTGCACATTCCATTGATGAGGCAATTCATAATCGCGATGAATTAATTCACGTCTTGAAATCGGCTGGTTTCTCGTTGCGAAAATGGACTTCGAATGAGCAACGTCTTATTCGAGACTTACCCCCCGAACATTTATTGGATTCCAATTTTTTGAAATTTTCAGATGCTAGTACTGCTAAAACGTTGGGTTTACGTTGGAACGCAAGCTTGGACACATTCTTCTTCAAGCCATCTCCAACGCCCGATATTACCCAAGTCACCAAACGTTCTGTCCTTTCTCAAATAGCCAAGCTATTTGACCCTGTTGGGTGGCTAGCACCCAAAATAATTGTCGCTAAGATACTTATGCAACAAATTTGGAAGGACAAAACCGAATGGGACGATTGTTTGAAACCCATGACGTTACACAGGTGGCGCGAATTTGTCGATGATTACTCGTTCATCGACAGGATTAACATCCCCCGCTGGGTTAATTTTAACCCTGAGTATGAAGTACAACTTCATGCATTTTGTGATGCTTCTGAGAAAGCATACGCTGCCACCCTTTATAGCAGAATCAAAACCCCGTCGGGTGAAATATTCACTCATTTACTCGCTGCCAAGACAAAGGTTGCGCCTATAAAGGTGCAAACCTTACCCCGTTTAGAGCTCTGCGGTGCAACTCTGTTGGCTAAAATGGTACATTCGCTCCTCACAGAGTTGAATTTTACCAATTCGGAAGCCTTTTATTGGACAGACTCGACAATAGTTCTGTCTTGGTTTCAAAAACCCCCGTGCCATTGGCCAACCTTTGTGGCGAATAGAGTCTCGTATGTTTTGGATACTGTTGGCACCGATAATTGGAATCATGTCGAATCACATCATAACCCTGCTGATCTAGCTAGTCGAGGTATGACAGCCAGGGAACTTATCAATTCTGACATCTGGTGGAAGGGCCCTTCTTGGCTAAGTCTTCCACGTTCAGAATGGCCGAAGTCATCGTTCAAGCCCTGTACTCAGCTTGAAACACGATTGGTTCAAGTGAACCTTAACACGACCACGCCCACGGAGGAAATTTTGCGCAAATTTTCTGATTTGCCTCGTGCACTACGAGTGTTGTCGTACGTTTTTCGTTTCTACCACTCGGCTGATAAAACTTACCGGTTATCTCACAAGTACTTGTCCGTGGAACTCACTCAAGATGAGATAAGTTTCGTGAAGCGTCGGTTGATTGTTTTATGTCAAAGTTCTCATTTTCCGGAGTACGCGACTTTGAAGGACGGAGCTACTTTGTCTCGTAAGAGCTCTCTCCTAACCTTCAACCCTTTCATCGACTCTAGTGGTCTGTTAAGAGTCAATGGAAGACTCTCCCGATCACCAACTTTAACATACGACGAACGTTTCCCTAAATTACTCCCCTACAATGGTCAATTTACCCGATTGTATCTGGAGCATCTGCATAAATGCTCGATACACGCAGAGCTTTCTCTAATGTTGCGCCTCATGAGACAGGAATTTTGGGTCCCTAAACTGAAAACACTTATTCGAACCGTCATTCATAACTGCAAGATCTGTACGATCTATCGGAAGAATTTGGGTCAACAAATTATGGCTGCGCTACCTCCGGAGAGAACCACCTTAACTCGCCCTTTCACCCACACTGGTCTAGATTTCGCTGGGCCTTTCGAAATTAAGTCATATATTGGACGTGGCTGCCGAGTCACTAAAGGATATGTGCTAGTGTTCGTGTGCTTTGCTACAAGAGCAATTCATTTGGAAGCAACCAGTGAGATATCAACGGACTGTTTTTTGGCAGCGTTTGCTCGTTTTTCCTCTCGAAGAGGTTGCCCCGCACATATCTATTCGGACAATGGAACCGCTTTCGTTGGCGCAGCCAATGTAATGAAAAAGGACCGGGCTAAGTTCCTTACTGAATTGAGGCATAAGATTGTGTCGGAAAACATTTTCCAATCGGTGGAATGGCACTTCATTCCCCCTGGAGCTCCACATATGGGCAGCCTCTGGGAGGCCGGTGTTAAAAGCTTTAAGTCTCACCTGCGGAAAATATCAAATGCTCAAAGATTCACTTTTGAGGAGTTCGCTACTATGCTGGCAAGAATAGAAGCTTGTTTGAACTCTCGTCCTCTTTGTCCCATGACGGATAATCCCTCGGATATCAACCCCTTAACCCCTGGTCATTTCCTCGTCGGAGGTGCAATCCTCTCTCCCCCTGAACCTGATCTCTCGATGGAATCACTCAACTACGCTAATAGGTGGCGTAAGTTGAAGGTCCTTCACCATTTGTTTGCGCGTCGGTGGAAGGACGAGTACTTGGTTGAACTCCATAAGCGCAACAAATGGAAATATCCCCAGCGCGATTTCGCGATTGACGATTTTGTTGTCATTCGGCATGATAACTTACCTCCAAACGAATGGAAGCTCGGTCGCATCTCTCGCGTGTACTTCGGCTCCGATTCTCGAGTACGAGTGGCTGATGTTCGAACTGCCAATGGCGTTCTAACGCGGCCTATTGTGAAACTCGTACTGCTTCCTAACCCGAATCAAAACTAATTCGTTTTTTGTTTTTTTCGTGTTTGTTTTGTCCTTTCTTTACAGATGTCCGAAGTTGCACCCCGAAGACTAACAGTCGAACGTCCAGAAAATCGAAGTTTGGACGAAGTAATTGCCGGGTCAACATCCAATTGCCGATTTTGCAAAGGCAGTCATACGTTGCAAAGGTGCCCAGCATTCCGCCGATTAAAACCCCACAAGCGATTGGGAGTCGTTAGAAAATACAAATTTTGCATAAATTGTTTGGCCCAATCGCACTTTGTAAGAAATTGTAGAAGCAAGGAGCGGTGCATGGAATGTCTGGGACACCATCACACTTTGCTGCATCTTCGGCCTCATGAGAGCAAAAACCCTCAACAGCCACGCAACTCCAACAACAAAGGATCTAAGGTCATCAAGGGCAACAACAGGAGCGCAACCCGCAGCCAAGCTCCTGAGTGTTCCTGCCGTTCCCGAAACAATAAGAAGGACAACACCGTGGTTGCTACACCTAACACTGCCGGGGCGACAATTGTTATCAATGTCGTCAGTAAATAAATCTTATTATTTCTTGTTGTTATCTACTTTGCTTATTATTATTTAATTATTATTATTATTGAATTCCTTTCTGTAAAATTAATGAACTCCCTAACTTGAATTAATTTATCCCAGGTAGCTTTCCGTGTCCTCTTGTTGCAATCTTGCAAGGGGGGCGGGATGTTCACGCTGGTCACCCTAGTTTTAAGTAATAGATTTAAGTAATGTAAATACGCTCATGTGGATTGTAAAATTAAAATAAAGAAAAGAATTGATCGTCCTTCACTTGTCGATCAACCCCCAAAACCCGAAGGTACGTGCATAATTAATTTGTAATTAATTATCGAATATTTTATTAATACCCTTTTTATTTTTCTTTCGGCTTAAATTAAAATATTTTGTTTAATTTACCCTGCACCCCCCGAAACACAATTTTATAAAGTTAATGCATTTGTTTGTTACGATAACTAAAAATTATTTACCAATAACACTAAACAATAACGTAATTAACAACAACTCAAGGTTATCTGAGAAAAAAAAAACCAAATGATTCATAAGCCATTGAGAATAACAAAATCATTAAAAAATTATACAAAACAATCATTAAGGATAAACGGCTCTAATTGTATGCCAATAAAAGTCAACAATAAAGGACCCTGTTTCAAACCAGGTAAATAAGGCAATACAATAATCACCAAAAATTAACTTTTGAATCGATTTTCCGCTGCTCATAAACCCTCATGCAGTTTTGAGTATGAGTGAATCAACAGAATTGAAGTTCAATTACTCTGATTCATTCGTACTCGCTACAACATTGATTTATAAGTATAAGTAGCAGTGAGTATGAGTACAACGGCGACAGCAAACTCACAACATTCGATATATATTTGATTCATAGGCCTACTTATTCAGATTCATAAATTTAGAAAAATACTTATAATACTTATAAGTGATTCGAGTGATTCGAATCATTCATCAAAATTTACAGTCGTTGTTGTTATTGCATACACAAACTAGGAAGAAAGGAAAGACAAAAACGACAAGCAAAGCATAAACACAATCTTCTTGTCGAGTATTGCAATGTGCGTACGCGAATGTATGAATACGACGAGTAGTTTCAACTTTGAGCATGAGTAGTATGAGTATATTATTAAAATAAGTAAGAATGCGTTGAAGTATCAGAAATTATAAGTATGATTTGAATCTACTCATTCCATCCATACAGACAAATAAATATGGTTGAAGAAATTCCGAGAAAAATTCTATTCAGTTCAGCCTGTACAACTTTTGACGCTGATAATGGTTGCCTGTAAACATCTCAACCAATCGAACTACACTTTAATAATTCGCAAGTAAATTTCAACCCTTAGCGTCTCAAACAAGCAATAATACGTTGATAAATCTTAAAGTATCCTTAACTACCTGTTTTGTAAACTGGGTCTCTTACTGTCATCGTATATAAACTAGCCTAGAGGCATTATTAAATATTATTTCGTAAACCATCCGCCAATACACATCAATCAGCATAGCAGCTTCATATATACAGCAGCATGGAAAACAAAAATAAATCCGCCTCCATTTTTTATACGATTTATCAATATCGCCAGGAACTGGGACGGCCCAAAACGAACTTGATGCGTCTGTATAAAACCAAGGTAACACTAACGGATGAGTTGGTTAATAAAAGTGTTGAAAATATAAAAAAATTGCCAAAAGAGGATTTGCAAGCTATTACCAAAGGGCTCATTTACAAAAGGAAGTTGATGTCGAAATTACGCGGCACACATAAATAGTGAAAGGTGGCCAGAATTAAAGCTACAACAAATCAATAGCAAATAAAATTTTTAACTTGAAATATTAATAAAAAAAATTAATCTTTATGCATATACAAAAATGAATGTGTGTTCATTTGTTTGTGGGTTAGTTTGAAGTCCATAGAAGGTTAAATGACTTGACCGATTTTCTTGAAATGTTAGCTGTATCTTCTTGTATGTATGGAAGGAACTATAGACTATGTCACGCCCACGTACCCAATAAGTATATTATGTCGCAAATCTCATAAACTGCAACAGCTAAAGTCCTCAAATTTTGTATGGATGACTTTAACGTATATATGAACCAAATGGGCGGATTGGCTATAGTGGGCATGTCACCTCCCATAGTCTATATGTATAAAAATTAATGTTTGTTTGTATGTAGGTCATAGGATCGTAAACTATGCCTTTGGTCATGTTATGATCTTTACCAAAGTTGTTGCGTATGAGCCGATAAAGATTTCTAAGTTGATATGACCAATATCCGATAGGTGGCGCTACTGAAAATTACTTAAAATGAATTAAATCTTAAACTATGCTTTCTTTAACATAGTTCTTAAGTATGAGTCGACGGAGATTGGTGCGATTAATAGCCGATGGATGACGTCACTGAAAATTATTCAAAATGAATGACAAGCAATTGGTCGACCTACACCCCACGCATGGCAGAAAAGAGCATTGCGAGCCTCAGAATTATACGAGAACTGTGACTGGAAAATCTTTGAGTATATGCCGTTGAGACCCGTTCCCATGAACCACTTAAACAACGAGAAGTGAAGCCCGTTCATCTGTATCATTAGGACAAAATCAATAAAATTATTCAAAATTAATTGGACAGTTGTGTAATGCTTTTCATTAAAATTTATTTTAGTTGGGAGTGCAGCAACATGTGCAGGGTACAGCTAGTAAAAATATAAACAAGAAAATATTTTTTATTGATACTTAGAGTTGAAAAGTAAATAAATCCGTGATTATATTTTGTATACAACAATAAATTTTATTTCTCACTTGAGAAATTTGGCGTTCTCTGCACTTCTTCTATTCATAAGTTAAATTTATCAACATGGTTCAGGTGGCCAATTTTTACAGTTGCATTGTTTTTATTCAATACTTTGGTTTTTGAAGTCGACTTCAAACGACTGGTTTTTGAGAAACTTTTTCATTTCAATTTTATTCACTATCAGAACTTTTGCTGGAATTATTCTATGAGGAAGTGGCCGAAGAAATATTTTCATATTTTCTTTTTGATGTCTGACCTGGGATTTGAACTCGGGCCTTACGTTTAATAAACTAACACACCACCTATTAAACTACGGCGACATCATTACCTCGTTACTATATAGCGTTGCGAATCATTTCCCACTATCAGTTAACGAACGAACTGTCAGCCATTCGGTTTGTCTGGTTATGATGCCTCCTGAATAATATCGTATTAGGTTTGTCATTTATTGACCTGGAGACAGCAGCGCCCTCAAAGCACGAGTCACGATTATATCAGCTAGCTTTTGATTCTAAATGAAACTGATGCCATTATGAACTTTCTTTTCATTTTTTCAAGAAAATAAACTTAAAGTTACGGGGAATGTTTGTGTGATTTTAGAAAGAAATTTGAAACTGAACTGATACTGCTTGACTAATTGTCATGTGCTTTTATACTCATGTGAATCTGCCTAACTGGGATGCCTGTTGGTATTGTTGTTAAAGAAAAAGATTATTCCTAATATTCTTTTTGGCAAAGTGGCATAATTTTTTTAAATTGTTTATGGCTATCGTATCATACTGTTTAAGTACTTAAGGATGCCGTTTTTCCAACGAATATTTTACAAAAAAAAATTCCATCAAAATTGGAACGGCATGCTTTGGCATCTGTGATGTCTTTAACCCTCTTAGCAGGCGTTATAAATCTCAGTTCATTGCTTTAGTTATTCTTAACCTTCGTTGAGTATGCTTTTCCAAATATCTGTCCCTATCCGATAGAAAGTTTCTGACCATAGCAGAGACGCAGGAACTCCCGTTCTCGCAAACTCGTCTGCTTTTTGTTGTGAATTCTCATAGGAACCCTCTTTTCCTGTATTTTAAATTTGCCCTTTTATTGAGTATGGAAACCAATATCCTCCCTGGTGCTCCCTATGTTACCTAAAATCTTTTCAATTTTCAAGATTAACGAAATATTTAGTAATCAAATAAAAAACTGAATTTTTCCCATTCAAAAGTATTTAAATTTCTCTTTAGAATGATTTTACAACAATTGATTTTTTGGGTGTTAAAATATTTTTTATTTAAATTTTAAAATATAAGAATACAGAAAATTATCTTAAGAACATTCATAAAAAAGTTTACTTAAGCAATAATGGCATAAAATATCAAAGAGTACAATTCACTCCCATGCATGTATATCCTCATCACTTGGTTGAATATACTCCATAATAATGGTATCAGCACTGTTGCTATCAGCCGAATGTGGTTGCAGTTCCCCTTGTTTGGCTTGTTCTTTCTGTTGCTGTTTCCTCTGCTTCATTTTCATGGATTGACAAAATCTCATGCGTGCAATATGTCGTCTCAAATTCTTTTTAAAAATGGTTGCCCGACTTAGTATTTGTAAATCGTCTAAAGAACATTTGAGTGCATTTTTTATTGCATTCGTGATGAGTTTTTCCGTCAGCTGCAGTTTTGTACAGGCTTTGCGCATAGCTCCTGCGTTTGCTTTACTTAAAGTTTTTTGGTGTACAAACAGCACGTATGGTTCACTAAGTTTTGGTTGGACCTTATGCAGTGGATCCTTTACAGGGCTGAAGTTGTTACGTATGAGTCGGGGTACGTTTCTAGGTTGACTTGACTAATTTCAGACGGGTGGCGCCACAGAAAAATCAATTAAATCTTAAACTGCGGTGCATTTTATCATGTTATGGTCTTTAGCAAAGTTGTTGCGCATGAGCCGATGAAGATTTCTAAGTTGGTATGAACAATATCCGATAGGTGGCGCCACTGAAAATTACTCAAAATAAATTAAATCTTAAACTGTGCATTGTTTAACAAAGTTGTTACGTATGAGTCGACGGAGATTGGTGCGATTAATTGCCGATGGATGACGTCACTGAAAATTATTCAAAATGGATGACTAGCAATTGGACGACTTACACCCCAAGCACGGCAGAAAAGAGTATTACGAGCCACAGAATCAAGCGAGCACTGTGACTGGAAAATCTTTCTGGTATATGCCGTTGAGACCCGTTCGCATGAACCACTTGCACAACGAGAAGTGAGATCAGAAACTGATCGAATGCGTACTACTCAGGCCTATTCATTTGAATCGTTCCGGGTAACGGGAAACAAAATCAATAAAATGACACAAAATTAATTGGACATTTGTGTAATGCCTTGTAATGAAAACCCCAGCCATTATCTACATAACATACTTGGTCATTATAACCTTTCAGTTAGGATTACGACTTAGCTTCTCACACCATTTATGTTGTGTACAAGAGCAGCGAGATAAAGGCGACTCCAAATGACGGATATTCAAGAAACTTTTTCATGGCAATTTATTCATTCTCAAAGTTTGCGCCGGTATTCTGCTGGGTGGAAGTAGCCTTTGAAATATTTTCATATTTTCTTTTTGATATCTGGCTACGGTGGCTTCTTAACCTCCTTCTAAAGAAATTATATAGCGTTGCGAATCGTTTTCCACCATCAGTTAAGGAACGAACTTGTCAGCCATTCGATTTGTCTGGTTATGATGCTTCCTGAATAATATCGCGTTAGATTTGTCACTTATTGACCTAGAGCCAGCAGCGTCATCAAAGGATGAGCCAGGATTATATCACCTAGATTTTGATGGCTGAATCTTATGTACTGGATCCTTTATAGGACTGCTTCTAACATTTCTAAATGGAACCGATGTCATTATGAACTGTCTTTTAATTTTTTCAAGAAAATAAAGTTAAAGTTGCAGGGAATGTTTGTGTGATTTTAGAAAGAAATTTGAAGCTGAACTGATACTGCTTGATTAATTGTCATGTGCTTTTATACTCATGTGAATCTGCCTAACTGGGATGCCTGTTGGTATTGTTGTTAAAGAAAAAGGTTATTCCTAATATTCTTATCGACAAATTGGCATAATTTTTTTAAATTGTTTATGGCTATAGTATCATACTGCTTTTAAGTACTTAAGATACTGTTTTTCCAACGAATATTTTACAAAAAAAAAATTTCCATCAAAATAGGAACTACATGCTTTGGCATCTGTGATGTCTTTGACCCTCTTAGCAGGTGTTATAAATCTCAATTAATTGCTTTATTTATTCTTAACCTTCGTTGAGTATACTTTTCCAAATATCTGTCCCTATCCGATAGAAAGATTCTGACCATAGCAGAGACGCAGGAAATCCCCTTCTCGCAAACTCGTCTGCTTTTTATTGTGAATTCTCATAGGAATGCTGTTTTCCTGTATTTTAAATTTGCCCTTTTATTGAGTATGGAAACCAATATCCTCCCTGCTGCTCCCTATGTTACCTAAAATCTTTTCAATTTTCAAGATTAACGAAATATTTAGTAATCAAAAAAAAAAAAACTGAATTTTTCCCATTCAAAAGTATTTAAATTTCTCTTTAGAATGATTTTACAAAAATTGATTTTTTGGGTTAATAAATATTTTTTATTTAAATTTTGAAATATAAGAATACAGAAAATTATCTTAAGAACTTTCATAAAAAAGTTTACTTAAGCAACAATGCCCCAAAATATCAGATAGTACAATCATTCCAATGCACATATATCGTCATCACTCGGTTGAATATCCTCCATAGTAATGCTATCAGCACTGTTGTTATCAACCGGATGTTGTTGCAGTTCCCCTTGTTTGGCTTGTTCTTTCTGTTGCTGTTTCCTCTGCTTCATCTCCATGGATTGACAAAATCTCTTGCGTGCGATATGTCTTCTCAAATTCTTTTTAAAAATGGTTGCCCGACTTAGTATTTGTAAATCGTCTAAAGAACATTTGAGTGCATTTTTCATTGCATTCGTGATGAGTTTTTCCGTCAGCTGCAGTTTTGTACAGGCTTTGCGCATAACTCCTGATTTTGCTTTACCTAATGTTTGACGGTGTACAAACAGCACGTATGGTACACTAAGTTTTGGCGGTTGGACCTTATGCAGTGGATCCTTTATAGGGCTGCTTTTAATATTTCTGGATGGAACGGGTGCCATTCTGAAGTTTTTTTTTTAATTCTTCAAAAAAAATCAAGTTGAAGTCGCAAAAAATAGGTTTCTGTGATCTCACAAAGGGCTTTGTAGCTAAACTGTGACTGCTTGACGAATTGTCATGTGGTTTTATACTCATGTGAGTCTACATATGTATGTGGGGTTGAGAGCATGTATGTATAGGTAGGTACCTGTTAAAGAACGGGTTTATACCGAATATTATTTTTGACAAACTTGAGTCCTTTTTTATGATTTGCGAAATAAACAATGTTGTTCATATTTTTTTTTTTTTTGCTGATTTAATTATTTTATAACTCTGTTTTTCCAATGAATTTTTTACCAATAAATTTCAAATTTTTAAACAATGAAGTCAAATGTAGATTGAGGTACAGTTGTGCCACACGGCTTTCTTCACACATTTGTGCATGTTCAACCAGGTATCTGTTAAAGAAAGGATTAATTCCTCATATAGTTCTTGATAAATCTCAATACTTTCTAAACCCTTTTTTATGATTTGCATAGCAAATAATCTAAATCAGATTAGTGTAATGATTTAATTACTTTACAACACTGTTTTTGCAATGAATTTTTTAAACAAATAATTTCCATTTTTTTTTTTGCTACCTCTAAACAACCAAATCAACTATAGATTGAGGTATAGTTGAGTCATACGGCTTTCCCAAATTTTTTGCCTTAAAAATGAACGCTGAACTGAAGCTACTACTTTGTTATGAAACCCTTCATATTAAAAGTTTATAAAACTCTGGAGATTAAGAAATACCGAATTGGAAATAAAGTCAATAGCCAAAGCTTTGAAAACCAGAGTCTTGGAATAAATATTGTCAATATATTCACCTTAGCGTGATTTAAGACTCGCTTAGAACTTATTTAAGGTATTTATTTGCGAAATTGTTCAATAAGTCGTTTGGATAGAGCTGGATACCCTACTGTCATTAATAAGCACCTTCGCCCGCTTCTGCACCCGTCCTTACATGAGAGTTGTACTCCACCCGAGGTCGGATAAAGGTCCTGTAAATAGGTTAAAAAACCAAGGCACTTGAATGCTTCCTTCGACAGTCGAAAAACGTGATCGTTCCAACGAACATCCCAACTAATTCACATGCCCAGAACATCAAGAGCATTCCGCCTCCTCAATATTTACCTTACCAATAGATAAAGATGACAGAACACCAGCACCATCATTACGCCGGTGTGTCAAAAAACAACATCTTACGCGCATTAAAATCGGCCCCACTCAGAGATTGTTATCTGGTCACCCGTGAGTGTGTCATTCATGTTCGGCCTCCTTGCCTCCTAAAGACTTGGCCTCCGATCAAATAAATATGAATGACAAATAGAAGTAATAGATAGAAGATCATTAAGAAACATAAGAAAAAGAGTAGGAAACAGTGCCCTGCGGTACCCCTGAATTTATCTTGAACACGTTGGAAAAGACGCCATCTATAACCACTCTAATAGGGCGATCTTTGAGAAAACTTGATATAAATCTAGAGAAGTGACTACCGACACCAAAAGCAATTAACTTTCATACCAGAGCTTCATGCCAGACCCTATCGAACGCCTTTGAGATATTCAGAGCTACTACTTCGGCCTCACGAAAGCGGTGAATAGAACCATTCGCCCTTTACGAAAACCGTACTGACGATCATTTTGAAAACCGTTGGACTCCAAATAGCTCAATTAAGTGGTTAATCAACACTTTCGAAAGAGCAGAACAAACAGCTATTGGGCGGTAGCATTCAGGGTTATTAGCCTCACCCTTTTTAGGGATTAGTGTGACATTAGCAAACTTCCAGCATGAAGGAAAAATACCAGCACGATACAACAAACAGAAAAGCTTAGCTAATTAAAATATTGTCAATATACTCGCCTTAGGGAGATTTAAAACTCGATTTAAGAACATAAGATAACTTATTTAAGGTATTTATTTGCGAAATCGTTCAATAAGTCGTTTGATTTTCCAATGATGGGTTGAATATTAGCCCCCAATGGTTCATGAGTTCCTGATTTTTTCATCCAATATCAATGACTTATCACAGTTGAACAAAAACTTATCGAAAAGCCTTAGATTGTGCGAACAAACTCACTTTTGAAAAGAAATTTGTCACGAAATTGATTTAACAATTGCAATCGATCCTTGAGCTCATTGTATGGCAACTTGTGTCGTCTTGTTGGAACCAAATGCCGTTGAAGGTTAACTGATTAATTTTCGGATACAATAATACCGTCAGTAAGGCTCGTTAGCGCTCGCTGTTTAACGTTACAACAGCTTCTTACAAAACTCAAGGTATATTAAGAGATGCTGCCAAAAGCGCGTAATGGTAACTCATTACCAGCTTAAGGATTGACTTTGCTTCCTATACACCAAATTTTCTTAATGAAACAGTAATTTATTTAGAAATTAACTTTATATCTCAACACTTTTCTTAGATAAAAATGCTTATCTTGGACCAGTTACGAGTATAAATGACCCCAGTATTTAAAACTGCAAAGCAAACAATGGTTGTCTCAATTCTTAGACGAGCTGCATGTTATTGACATGTAAGCCAAGATTTTATGAATTTCCTATAGGCATGGCATTTTGAAGTCGCCGTGGTCTAATAGATAGTGTGTTGGCTTATTAGACGAAAGGCCCGAGTTCGAATTCCAGGTCAGACATCAAAACGAAAATATGAAAATATTTCTTTAGCGACTTTCTCTCAGCAGATTTCTGGCAAAAACTCTGAGAGTACAAATTTGCCTTGACAAACTTCTCACAAAAAAAAAAAAGAAAAACAAAAACGTCCTCTAACCTAACCTAACCTATGGACATGACGTCTCATCACATCCCTCATGCTATCTATTCAAAGAATATCAAATATAAATAGAATCGTAGATCGGGGAGATTCGAACAGTCAACAATGCAGCCAATTCATGAAGTATCCCAGAAATTTAAACATAAATGATCTTGAATGACCCAGCAGATCATGAGAATTTGGAAATTATGGCACCCGTGTTAAAGTAGTCTCGAAAATACAATACTTAAATGGAATTGTTGATTATCCCATGTAGTTGCCGTAGTCTAGTTGACAGTGTGTTGGCTTATTAAACGTGTGGCCATGGTTTAAGCTCCCGCTCGGAAATCTTAAAATATGACGGCGACTTCCTCTCAGCAGGTTTCTGGCAAAAACTCTGATAGTAACTAAAATTGTCTTGAAAAAGTTTCTGAAATATCTGTCGTTCGGAGTCAACGTAAAACTTTATGTCCCAACACTTATGGATAGAAATTAACTCAGACAACCTAAGTGATGTAAAAGGTTAGGTCGTAATCATAGCTGCTAGATTTGACGATTTATCCTCATTTTTACGATTTTCTGCTCCCAAAATGTTACTTTGACGACATGACGATTTATGCCCCTATTTTTACAATTTTTAGACTAGACTAAATTAGTATGAGATTCAAGCTAAACATAAATAGGAAAAATATTTTAATAACACAACATCAGGACTAAAACCGTATTGTTCATTGGCTTTAAAAGCGGGTCTTAAATTTTCAACCTTTATATTGAAACATGAAAATCTTTTAAAATCTTTGTTTATTTTAAATTCATCTAGCTTTATTGACTTATCCAAAGATTACTATTTCCAACATATTTGTACACCAAACAAAATAAATTTTAAGGTTTGTGAAGTAAGTAATGAAGTTATTTTTAAGGGAACTCTTTACAAAGAAAAATATTATTTAGCTGTCAATTTAAAATGTATTGAATTCTTTAGTTTATGTTTTATGTTATTCTATAAATATAAGAAACTTCAATTATCATTTTCAATCATTTCGAACTGGATCATTAAATAAAAACGTTTTTATTAAACCAACTCTACAGACTTTATAAGTCTCCGATTTCATTATAATTCTTTAATTAACTCTAGAGCTTATATTAGAATAAAATATGTATAAAATTACTAATGTTATAATAAAGAAAATCATAAAATATATATTACAACTGTTTTTATACACGTCGGGTTCAGAATGGGCTATCTTTACGGAGTAAATATATTTGTTATCAAAGTAACAACGCTAAGTTGTCAAACACACAACGTTGCGCTGTCGAACTGACAAAGTTGCGTTGTCGAACTGACAAGCTCAGTTTAGACAACAGATTTTATCAATTTCGGTACTTATCTTATCGATGGCAGATTACCATGGAAGTGCTTTAGAGCATTTGAGAACTGATCATATTTTTATACAAAAATCATCTTCAGCGATGAATATGCCTATTGATGGATGGATGAATGGGTACCTGAACAAA
>CM025792.1:46959297-47017881 GCA_014635995.1 Sarcophaga peregrina
CTCGGCTCATATATTGGCGATGCGGGAGATTCATTTAGTCGGCATGTGGGCTATAATTTTAGCACAAAAGATCGTGATAATGATGATGCCGCTAGTGGAAATTGTGCCGCAGATTTTACAGCAGCCTGGTGGTATTATGATTGTTATGAGAGGTCAGTTAATAAATTATTAATTTTCTAATTTGATATTAATATTTTATTTGTTATTGTTTTTAGCAATTTAAATGGCAAATATTATCAACATCCAACAAAATTTCGTAATGCGACGCTAGTACATCATGGCATTAATTGGCGTACTTTTCATGGTTACGAATATTCACTGAAGTCTGTTCAAATGCTAATAAGACCCAGAAAATTGTAAACGAATTAAAATTAAAAAAAACGTGTTTAACATTTAAGGCATCATGTAAAGATATCACATAAAAATTTACAATAAAAAAAAAAACGTTGCTATTTTATTGATTCCATCTGAAAAGTGTTTCACAAGATGAAAAAGATTAAATCGTTAAGTAAATACTAACATAAGAAATTGGGGGTGAATAGTCAAGGATATGCGAATACTTTGAGGGATGTCTGTCTGATGTTAATATTTTTCCGTTTCTCTTCTCAACTTGTCATTGTCTTCATTCACTGTTTGTCTCAGTATTTTGAAAATAATTTTAAATTAATGGAAACAATTCCTGTCCTAAAACCAACGATACTTCATTACCAATTCTGGTTGTACGAAGCTACGCAATTTTTAATTTAACAACAGTTGACATTTACATTTTCTCTACTATTACATTAAATTGATGAAAAAGAAACCTCGCTGTTCATCAGGTTTTTGCTTTGACAAAAATAAAAATATTATCATCGGTCGCTACAATGATAATTCGGTAATCACCTGTAAACATATTTATTATCATGCTAGTCCTATGTATGTGTGTATATATTCTAAATTTTTCTGTAAGCGGTGACTGTGATGTTTAATTTTTTGGGTGCATAGCCGATGTGCAAAACAAAAAGAATAGATGATCGTAAACATCGCATGATGACTGTAGTTGAATAACCATACGTAATACATGCATATAATCAGCGAATGGGTGGAGTTGACTTATTCGATAATGGCGTATCGTATTTGGATACGCGGAAAGATGTGATATTGGCGATTACTCACTAATGCTAATGCGTAATGCTTTGGTAAACGCATGCAAAATGTATAGCCTGAACAGGGGCTGTGAAGGTTTGTCACCTATGAGCCAACTCGATTTTTGGATTAGCTTTGTTGAAGCGTTCAAAACCGACGTCGTGATGGAAAAGTTGTCACAAATGCGCAGCAAACAGCAAAATGCACTGACAGATTTGACTACATGGTTGATAAAATTAGAAAACACAGCGGGAAAACGGAATATGGTTGTACAAAATGCGGTTTGAGTGAACATTCAAGGGATTGTTTTGCACAATTTCATGCCGAAACTCCCAAAAATATAGAAAAAATTCAGAAAAATAAATTGTTTGAAATTTCTATTTGAAAATAATTTTTAAAAGTTTAGGAATTGTTTTCTTCATACCAATGCCTAAGTGGGTATTTTTATACCCATGTCCTTTAATCGCACCTGTAGCTTAGGTAAGTAGACCAATTCAAGTAAAAAATTTTTCATTGGGTAGAAGACAAATAATATTACATGGTATCTCAAGGTTTTTCTGATAATATCATCCACACATATTCCGCAGAAGTTCTTTCTACAAAATTTAGATTTTGAAAAGATATCACATAAGAATTTACAATAAAAAAAAAAAAAACGTTATCGTTTTAATGATTCCATCTCAAAGGTGTTTCAAGAAATTAAAAAGAGTAAATCGTGAAAATAAATACTAACATAAGAAATTTAGGGGTGAATAGTCAAGGATATGCGAATACTTTGTAAAAGTCTGATGGTAAAATTTTCTCGTTTCTCTCTTTTGGATTCTCCTTTTATTTAAATTTCTCGTCTGTAATATTAAATTTCATACGATCGTATGTGGTATCTTCTGTGTAGTCAAAGTGCGTATAGAATTGTTCTCTGTAACAATGCAGTCCATTAATGATTGATTCACGAATTCTATTTATGTGACTTTCGTTTAAACATGCTGTGAAAATGGGTGCTCTATCTTTTGCGGTGTTTTAAGATTAAGATTCCTTAATTTGATCTTTCTTTATCATTTCTTCATTGTTTTTTCCGATTTCTTTTGCTGAGACAAACATTTATGTATTGAATGGAATTAAATAGATTTCGTCAAATGTAAACAACATGGCAACGGAACATCGAGAGATTTCTCTACAGAGTATCACACAAGTTTCGATAAATAGGGCGTTACCAATATAATCACAACAAAAAAGAAATTTTTAGTATATCGGACGGTAAAATAAGACAAAGTCGGGTCCAATAACTACGATGAGAAAGAGATTTAATAGAATACAAGAAAGGAACAATGGCCTTAGATTGACTTTCTTTTGTTATAAAAATTTTAAATATCAAATTAGTTCACATATTGTAATATCTGCTTGAATCTTTGTCCTGAAATTGTACAGAGACTGACATAATTCGTGATATTGTAATGTTTCCAACTTATCGTTTACAGGCTATACCAATACTTTATTTGAATTTGATGTCAAAATCAAAATTTTTAATACACGGAAACTACTCGACACGTCATACTTTTGATAGAGCGCACCCATCATACAAATCAACAAACAAAGGCTGATCGGTATGTGCCGATTTCTTCAAAAAAAAAATAATAATAAAATTGCTCGACGCCACTTCCCGTAAATATTGTAATTTTTTTCAAGAGTTTGCGAGATTTTCCATTATAAGAAAGTGTTACTTGAGGCAACGTAAAGCCGATAGGAAATACTTTGTAAGAGCACTCAAAGGTTTCGCGAAATAAAACACTATTTTTATTATTCTAAAATATAGTTTCAATTCAATTTGTTATTTAACTTAAGTATAATTAAAGAAAATACACTGTGCTACGAAGATTATTTATTTGTTGACGGCGGTAACAGAAAGAAAAACAATAACGGATTGATTTTAAGAGTTTAAGATTTGTGCTTTAAGATTAAGATTAAGATCACGTTAAATAACGCCTAAGCAAGATGATGAATGATTGTGCAGATTTCTAAGCTTAAAGTGGTATTGCTCGTCTAATCAATCTGATCTTTAAAAGTCGATTTATCTCGAAAGAATTCTCTGTATTTCTTCCAAAAATACCGTTTTTGGACACTCTACTGCAACTGAAGCAAATAATTACAGTTAGAATGCGTTCAAATTGTGAGTTGGCGTAGTCCTTACATTGCAAAAATTTTGTTTGTTCAGGTACCCATTCATCTATCCATCATGAGGCATATTCATTGCTGAAGATGATTTTTGTATAAAAATATGATCAGTTCTCAAATGCTCTAAAGCACGTCCATGGTAATCTGCCATCGATAAGATAAGTACCGAAATTGATACAAACTGTTGTCAAAAGTGAGCTTGTCAGTTCGACAACGCAACTTTGTCAGTTCGACAGCGCAACGTTGTGTGTTTGACAACTTAGCGTTGTTACTTTGATAACAAATATATTTACTCCGTAAAGATAGCCCATTCTGAACCCGACGTGTATAAAAACAGTTGTGATATATATTTTATGATTTTCTTTATTATAACATTAGTAATTTTATACATATTTTATTCTAATATAAGTTCTAGAGTTAATTAAAGAATTATTGAAAATGATAATTGAAGTTTCTTATATTTATAGAATAACATAAAACATAAACTAAAGAATTCAATACATTTTAAATTGACAGCTAAATAATATTTTTCTTTGTAACGAGTTCCCTTAAAAATAACTTCATTACTTACTTCACAAACCTTAAAATTTATTTTGTTTGGTGTACAAATATGGAGGTCGCCGTGGTCTAGTAGGTAGTATGCTGGCTTGTTAGACGTAAAGCCAGGGTTCGAAACTCAGGCCAGATATCAAAATAAAATACAAAAAGTATTTTTCCGTCGATTTCTTCTCCGCAGATTTCTGGCAAAAACTCTGAGTGTAAAATAAATTGCCATGAAAAGTTTCTCAAAAAAATCTGCCGTTCAGTGTCGAATTATGTATAGAATTAACACACACAATATATAAATAGTGTGAGAAACTAGGTCAATAATCTTGACTGAAGGATTGTAATTATGTATGTGTACAAATATGTTGGAAATGTTAATCTTTGGATAAGTCAATAAAATAGATGAATTTAAAATAAACAAAGATTTTAAAAAATTTTCATGTTTCAATATAAAGGTTGAAAATTTAAGACCCGCTTTTAAAGCTAATGAACAATACGGTTTTAGTCCTGATGTTGTGTTATTAAAATACGTTTTTTCCTCTTTATGTTTAGCTTCAAATCTCATACTAATTTAGTCTACTCTAAAAATAACAAAGTAACATTTTTGGAGCTGAAAATCGTAAAAATGATAATAAATCGTCAAATCTAGCAGCTATGATTACGACCTAACTTTTCACGTTACTTAGGTTGTCTGTGTTAATTTCTATCCATAAGTGTCGGGACATACAGTTTAACGTTGACTCCGAACGACAGATATTTCAGAAACTTTTTCAAGACAATTTTAGTTACTATCAGAGTTTTTGCCAGAAACCTGCTGAGAGGAAGTCGCCGTCATATTTTGAGATTTCCGAGCGGGAGCTTAAACCATGGCCACACGTTTAATAAGCCAACACACTGTCAACTAGACTACGGCGACTACATGGGATAAACAACAATTCCATTTAAGTATTGTATTTTTGAGACTACTTTAACACGGGTGCAATAATTTCCAAAATCTCATGTTCTGCTGGGTCATTCAAGATCATTTATGTTTAAATTTCTGGGATACTTCATGAATTGGTTGCATTGTTGACTGTTCAAATTTCCACGATCTACGATCCTATTTACATTTGATATTCTTTGAATAGCTAGCATGAGGGATGTGATGAGATGCCATGTTCCTAGGTTAGGTTAGGTTAGAGGACGTTTTTGTTTTTGTTTTTTTTTTTTTTCATTTTGAGAAGTTTGTTAAGGCAAATTTGTACTCTCAGAGTTTTTGCCAGAAATCTGCTGAGAGAAAGTCGCCAAAGAAATATTTTCATATTTTCGTTTTGGTGTCTGACCTGGAATTCGAACTCGGGCCTTTCGTCTAACAAGCCAACACACTACCTATTAGACCACAGCGACTTCAAAATGCCATGTCAATAGGAGATTCATAAAATCTTGGCTTACATGTCTATAGCATGCAGCTCGTCTAAAAATTGAGACAACCATTGTTTGCTTTGTAGTTTTAAATACTGGGTTCATTTATACTCGTAACTGGTCGAAGATAAGCATTTTTATCTAAGAAAAGTGTTGAGATATAAAGTTCATTTCTAAATAAATTACTGTTTCGATTAGAAAATTTGCTGTATAGGAAGCAAAGTCAATCCTTAAGCTAGTAATGAGTTTCCATTTCATCATGGCGGCATCTCTTCATATCTCTTGAATTTAGTAAGACGCTGTGGTAATGTTAAATAGCGAGCGCTAACAAGCCTTACTGGCTATATTCTTGTATCCGAAAATGAATCAGTTAACCTTGAACGGCATTTGGTTCTAACAAGACGGCACAACTTGCCATACAATGAGCTCAAGAATCGATTGCAATTGTTAAATCAATTTCGTGACAAATTTCTTTTCAAAAGTGAGTTTGTTCGTACGATTTAAGACTTTTGGTTCGACAATGATAAGTCATTGATAATGGATGAAAAAATTAGGAACTCATCAGCCATTGGAAGCTAAGTAATATTCAAGCCATCACTGGAAAATCAATCAACTTATTGAACAACTTCACAAATAAATACCTTAAATTAGTTATCTTATGTTCTCAAATCGAGGCGAGTATATTGACAATATTTTTATTAGCTAAGCTTTTCTGTTTGTCGTATTGTGCTGGTATTTTTGCTTCATGCTGGAAGGGTAAAAAGGGTGAGGCTAATAACCCAGAATGCTACCGCCAAATAGCTGTTTGTTCTGCTCTTTCGAAAGTGTTGATTAATCACTTAATTGAGCTATTTGGAATCCAACGGTTTGCAAAATGTTCGTCACTATGGTTTTCGTAAAGGGCGCTCTACTATCTACCTTTTGGCGTTACTCTCCGAAAAGTAGAATGGTTCCATTCACCGCTTTTGTGAGGCGGAAGTAGTAGCTCTGGATATCTCAAAGGCATTTGATAGGGTGTGGCATGAGGCTCTGGTATGGAAGTTAATTGTTTTTGGTGTCGGTAGTCACTTCTCTAGATTTATATCGAGTTTTCTCAAAGATCGCCCTATTAGAGTGGTTATAGATGGCGTCTTTTCCAACGAGTTCAAGATAAATTCAGGGGTACCGCAGGGCACTGTTCTTTCTCCTACTCTTTTTCATATTTTTCTTAATGATCTTCTATCTATTACTTCTATTTGTCATTCATATTCATTTGATCGGAGGCCGAGTCTTTTGGAGATTGAGGCATGGAGGCCGAACATGAATGGCGCACTCACGGGTGACCAGATAATAATCTCTGAGTGGGGCCGATTTTAATGCGCGTAAGACCCAATGTTGTTTTTTGACACACCGGCGTAATGCTGGTGTTCTGTCTTCTGTATCTATGGGTAAGGTAAATATTGAGGAAGCGGATGCTCTTGATGTTCTGGGCATGAGAATTAGTTGTGCTGCTCGTTGGAACGATCACGTTTTTCGACTGTCGAAGGAAGCATTCAAGTTCCTTGTTTTTTTAAAACGGTGCAGAAAATACTTCCTACATCCTTACTACACTACATCCGACCTTCTTACTCTTTACAGGACCTTTATCCGACCTTGAATGGAGTACAACTTTCATGTAAGTACGGGTGCTACAAAGTCTTTTTTGAACCTTCTCGACAAAGTGCAGGAGCGGGCGAAGGTGCTTATTAATGACAGTAGGGTATCCAGCTCTATCCAAATGACATATTATTGAACAATTTCGCAAATAAATACCTTAAATAAGTTCTAAACGAGTCTTAAATCATCCTAAGGTGAATATATTGACAATATTTATTCCAAGACTCTGGTTTTCAAAGTTTTGGCTATTGACTTTATTTCCAATTCGGTATTTCTTAATCTCCAGAGTTTTATAAACTTTTAATATGAAGGGTTTCATAACAAAGTAGTAGCTTCAGTTCAGCGTTCATTTTTAAGGCAAAAAATTTGGGAAAGCCGTATGACTCAACTGTACCTCAATCTACAGTTGATTTGGTTGTTTAGAGGTAGCAAAAAAAAAAAAATGGAAATTATTTGTTTAAAAAATTCATTGGAAAAACAGTGCTGTAAAGTAATTAAATCATTACACTAATCTGAGTAAGATTATTTGCTATGCAAATCATAAAAAAGGGTTTAGAAAGCGTCGAGATTTATCAAGAACTATATGAGGAATTAATCCTTTCTTTAACAGATACCTGGTTGAACATGCACAAACGTATGAAGAAAGCCGTGTGACACAACTGTACCTCAATCAAAAGATGACTTCATTGTATAAAAATTTGAAATTTATTAGTAAAAAAATTCATTTGTATTCTATTTTGAATTTTTTTTTTTGAAAAATTTAAAAAAAAAAAAACTTCAGAAGGGCACCCGTTCCATCCAGAAATATTAAAAGCAGCCCTGTAAAGGACCCATTACATAAGATCCAACCGCCAAAACTTAGTGTGCCATACGTGCTGTTTGTACACCGACAAACATTAAGTAACGCAAAGGCAGGAGTTATGCGCAAAGCCTGTACAAAACTGTAGCTGACGAAAAAACTCATCACGAATGCAATAAAGAATGCACTCAAATGTTCTCCAGACGATTTATAAATACTTAGTCGGGCACGCATGAGATTTTGTCAATTCATGGAGATAAAGCAGAGGAAGCAGCAACAGAAAGAACAAGACAAACAAGGAGAACTGCAACGACATCCAGTTGATAGCAACAGTGCTAATACCTTTACTATGGAGGATATTCAACCGACTGAGGATGATGTATATGCATGGGAGTGAATTATACTCTCTGATGTTTTATATCATTATTGCTTAAGTAAACTTTTTAATGAATCTTCTTAAGATATTTTTCTGTATTCTTATATTTGAAAATTTAAATAAAAAATATTTTATTAACCAAAATACACAATTTTTGTAAAATTATTCTAAAGAGAAATTTAAATACTTTTGAATGGGAAAAATTCATGTTTTTATTACGAAATATTTCGTTAATCTTGAAAATTGAAAAGGTTAGAGTTAATATAAGGGACAACAGGGAGGATATAGATTTCCATACTCAATAAAAGGGGAAATTTAAAATACAAGAAAATAGGATTCCTATGAGAATTGACAGTAAAAAGCAGACAAGTATGCGAGAAGAAAAGTTTCTACACCTCCGATATGGATTGAGCCTTTCTATAAGATGGGGACTAATACTTGGAAAAAGTATGCTCAACGAAGTATTAGAATAAATGAAGCAAAGGTATCTAAAGTGTCGTAAATGCCAGAGACATTTAATTCCAATTTTGATGTTCTACGAGAGTATTTTTATACATTTTTAAAAGCTTTTCATAAGCTTATACACAATATGATAACTCCACAGAAATATACAATTGCGGACACAGAAATATACAATTGCAATATAGTATGGACGAGATTCAACTCTGTTTCATAATTATGCATGGGAAGTTGAAACACCACAATGCACTTGAAGCCAATCAATTTCAATTTGTAGTGATTGAGTAGGTTAGTTTAGATTTGGTTAGAGGACATACATTTGTCAACTGTGACAAATACAGTACACGGAGGTCAAATAGACCCATAATCCAACGTCCTAGATTCTCATACCACTCGCGTTGTGTGCGTTAATTTTATACATGAGTTTTACTACCTGCTCTTTCAGCACAGTTGGACTTATAGGGCCAGTTCAATCCTTTCATGTAAATTTGCATTTTATTGTCAGAAACAGTTAACTTCATAACGTGAACACGGATAACAAATACTAAGAGAGTTCGGTTCTTGTGAGTTATGCTCACAGGCTCACTCAGCTACCTAGACTTTCTGCAGCCATTAATTTCAACTATTGTCGTTTGCCTTCTTAGTATTCAAAAAACATTGAAATATGAAAACATGAATTTCAATAACAATCCCTCATAGGTTGTCGTTAAAAAATTAAGCCTGTTAGCCGAGTAAAAATAATGTTTTATTGAAAGTTGAGTCTTCTATCTTTTTCTGTTACATCTCGAGTTATTGTTAAGACAACATAATGACAAGATATCTCTCAGAACTGTGTATACCATGCGAAAAAGAATGCAGAATGCTTGCTATCAGCATTTTAGAAGTACATTTTCCGAGACAGGGAACTGCATGTTTTTTGCACAATGGTTCACGGATTTCTAAAAATTTTTCCATAAAATTAAGACTGCCAGATGAGACTTTTATGTATGAGAGCCAAGCAATTTACTTTTTTATGAGTGGCTGCTCTTTTTAAGTTGTTCCGGACAAAATGTAAAATTTCGAAATAAAACTCGAGCGGAGAGTAGGTCGTAAAAATTATATTTTTTCTCTCTCTTTAGAAAAAAGTTGTCCGACTACGTTTAAAAAATTGTTGTTTAAATACGTATTTTGACCAAACAACATAGGTGAATAGAGTGCATGAAAACAATGTAAAGTGGCGGCCACTGCTGTATTCAAGTTGACACGCAGCCTTATGTTGACGTGGCTCATTCTGGATGGCATTCTATCACCCGATAGATATTAACTAGTGCGTGCAGCGAAGTCCAATCGTGTGGACATGACACCAAAAGGACCACGGCTAACGTTTAAAAGCTTATGATATACGAGTAGGCAGTTGGAACGTCCTTTATGCTCAGCTGGTGGTCGCCCACATTTAATGTTGAACGGACATCACTGCCATACAGAAAATGCGATGGATAGTACAAGAATGCCTAAGGCTGGCATCTTGCGATGTGTATTACAGTTGCCAGGTTGATAAGGATTTTTTGTTTAATAAGAGACTTTGCCATCTTATCTGTGAGTTCACTCCTGTGAACGACGAAAGCCACAATCCTCATCAGGGTGAAACTCTTCAATATCAGTCTTATTTGTGCTCACGCGATGGTGGAAGAAAAGGACGATGTGGTCAAAATTGTCCTCTACGCTAAGTCCTGCTCGACAAGTGCACGGTCCATTACGCTAAATTCGTCGTTGAAGATTTTAATGCAAAGGTCGGGCGGGGGGATATCTTTGTCCTCACTATTGGACAGTTCAGCATCCACGCAAACACTACTTTCAATGGTTTAAGGCTGATCGATTTCTCCGCGCTACCCAACATGGTAGTATGTAGCACAATGTTTCAGTATCTCGACATTCACAAGGCCACTTAGATGTCCCCCAATCGGTCAACGTCGAACCAGATTAATCATATTGTGATTGACGGAAGGTATGTCTCCAATGTGCTAGATGTGCGCACGTACATTCAGAGGTCCAAACATCAACTCGATTGTATTCCTGACTGAAGGTTTGTAATGCCAAATGCATGTACGTGGTCTTTTAATTAATTTAGTGGGTTGAATTGTAGAAAGTCAAATTAATTTATAGGCAATTAGTGACACGGAGAAGGCCATTAAATCTTTAACCTGAAATTAATTCTGGAGTTGGAGGATAAGCACAGACATATCCTTAGTAGAAGTCGCCATGGTCTAATAGCTGGCTTATTAGACGTAGAGACAGGGTTCGACTCCCATGCCACACAACAAAATAAAAATGCAGAAAGTATTCCTTCGGCGATTGCCTCTCAGCAGATTTCTGGCAACAACGCTGTGAGTAAATAAAATTGCCATGAAAAGTTTCTCAAAAATTTCTCGTTCGGAGTTGACTTTAAACTGTAGGTCCTGCCACTTCCGTATAAAATTAACACACACAATATAAATAGTGTGAGAAACTAGGTCAATAATCCTGAATTGTAGGCTTGTAATGGCCAATCATGTATGTATGTGATCATTAAGTTTGCATCATGAAGCCATGAAATATTTGCATTTAAAATCTGCCCCTCGGTCCTGTCTTAATCTTAAAATAATAACGAAAACTCAGTTCTTGAAGAAAACCGGACATTTGTTCCTAACAGAGAAATATTTCGACATGGTTCAAAGAAACGAAAACCAGTCCTATGTTCAAAGTTTGATTAAATTTTTCTGTGGATAGAAAGAAAAGTCTTTGCATTCAAAGAAATGTATTAACGAAGGAGTGCCGGACGTAACAAAGTACATAAAAAAACAAATATTTCACCGCTGCTGTCAGTTGGAAAAGTCATGCCTTTATTGTTAACCATCGTCCGGATTTCTTTAAATTGCTGGATCTCATTTCATTGCATATTTAATGTACTTTCTCAACTAAAAATTCTTGAAAGTTTGCAAGCGGCCTTATCATAATTTTACAAATTTTTGTAATAAGTTTTCATAATTATAACTGAGTTTTTCTATCATAAGGCTCTCCATTTTTATTGACAGAAGTAAAATACAATAATTGGTCATTACAAACCTTCAATCAGGATTATTGACCCAGTTTCTCACGCCACTCTTGTTGTGTGTGTTAATTTAATAGATAAGTGACGGGACTATAGGTCGACTCACATGAGAGATTTTTTGAGAAATTTTCTGGAGTTTTTCCCGCAAGTTTTTGCGAATCTGCTGAAAGACAGTCGTCGGAGAATTTTTTCATATTTATTCTATGCCTGACTGGACAACCGGGTTACGATAATAACCAACCCTACTGAATACGCGGAAGAGGTTGCACCGGAATCCGATCCGGAGTTTTCGAACTTTGTAAAATCCCGACCCGTGATTTTTAACAAACTTAGATTTTAGGATTTAGTCATAGTATTTGAGCCCTAAAAGGTCCTGAAAAAATTCTATATCACTTGCTCGAGAATGATCTCAATAAGAAATTCATGTAAAAAATTTATTTGATTCGAAGATACGTCTTAAAACGAATAAAGGCACTGAGGATACTCAAATGTCCAAAGAGAGATTTTTACTAGGAGTGGAAAGCGGAAATAAGTGCATACAGCTATTTGGACTATCACAACAATTGATTGCGAATGTTAACGACAGGTATGTGACAACAATTCGTTCAAACTTATGAGATCAAATGGCTTTAGCTTTTGGGAATCAATAATGTTAAAACTATCCAATCCAGATTTTGAATCGATCCGTTGGCTCGCTCGTGATTACACTATATGTATAGAAAATATATTTAAGATTGAAGCAAATCCTCTGTAATATTCAAAACCAATGCTTGTTATTTATTTGAAAACATTTTCAAAATCCTTCCCCCTTTAGTACGTCAACTGAATTAAAGCTTTATGAAAATTTTTTCGTTTATTTTTATTTCTTAAGGTTTAAAAAAAATATTTAAAAAATATTCATTTGTTACATAAGTTAAAAAAAATTTAAAATCGTTGTCATGCGATATTCGATAAATGAAAATTACACTCTTCGTGCGCGTCGTCCCATACTATTGCTTATGTTGCAGAAAGTTAATCTTCCTTGGCGAGAGTATATTTTAAACGTTTTCTTCATCGTTACTCACGCTGCCAAAAAAATATCAAATCCAAGCTTGCTCACTCCGTTGTGATCCCCATTTTCTTTTGATTCCGCTATTGGCTTCTTAGGGTTTATCTGGACGGCATTATTCTTCATCGCTACTGCAACTATCAAAAAGCTCCAGCATGCGTTCACTAATTTCGTTGCTGTCTTTCTTGTGGCTTTTCTGTTTACTCGATTTTGCTTCTGGCTTCCTTCAGGAGCCTTTGTCCGAACTGTGTTTCGATGACGATTTCTTTGGCTTTGTTTGATCATTCCTAGATTTTTTGCTTTCATTCAGCATTGTCGAGTGTATACGCTTACGTGAATGTAGTTCGCGAGCGCGTTTTATCTCTTCTTCTGCTTTAACTGCCTCATTGAAGTCACTATTCGGTTTTTTCAGCTTATGATTTGTTGGTGGCGGTGGCGACACAGTGTTGTTCATTTGCTTTTCAGTATTTTTTGCATCGGGATACACAAATTTCTCTGACAATAGAATTGTTTCCTTATCAGGTCCTTCATTCCAAAGATTTAAGAAATCATCGGTTTCCGACAAAAATTCTGGAAAGAGTGTAGAACGATGTTGATCCAGGGAAATGGCCTTCGTCTCTTGTTGTAGGTTTTTTAGGTGAGAATATGCAATTATTTGCAAAACCGTTTAAGGCGCATACTTTTCCATCATCGCTACCACCTTCACTGCTCTCACTGGCAATTGTTGAAGACGATTTTTTATGTGAACTGGATCTTGAACTATGTTTTCGTTCTTTATCATGGGACTACTTGTTTGATCCAGTTTTGTCCCGTTTAGGTACTTGATGTTCAGTATTTAAGGAATTTTTATTATTTTCCTTATCGGACTGTTGTTTTTTCGGTTTAAGGCTAGAACTGAAAGTTTTATTCGGCACTAATGGTTGTTTTCTGTCATTTACCCTGCTGATGCGTTGTTTGGTTTTGTTGGCGGAAATAAAAGCGATAGGTAGTACTGCTTTTGTGCTCATTCCCGTGCCACTGTCTCGGCTAATAGTGGATTGAGAATGCGATCCAGATTCATCATGTCTTTTGCGATGCTTAATATTGTTTTCAGTTAGTTTCACATCCTTTTCAATTTTAATGGGTCCCTGTGGTTTAAGGGTGGCACTGAATGTTTTGGGAGATACTAAAGGTGTCTTACCGCCATTCATCATGTTACTATGCTTTCTAGATCGTTCATATCCATTTGGATATTTCGTTGCGATTACTTTCTTTAGAGTTTCACCTTTTTTTGGTTGCTTAGAATCATTTGGTATGACTGCAGCATTCTCTTCACCTGCCAATAAAATCGGCCATAATTCATATATGAATTGTTTGACGAGGGGACCATTTAGAAAGTCAGTCAGGTGGATATCCATCTTCATCGGATTGATAAACTGCTCCAGTTGCAATTCATTGTACACAAACTTTTCAATTTGAAAAATTTCGGCGATTTTCGTATTGATTTGCTCCTTTACGACATTCAAATTTATTTTCGACATGTCGATACACTTTTCGAATACTTCGCGACTTTTATTTGTTTTTTTGCTTCCATTTTTTTTCTTTAAATATTCCGCTGACAACTGTTGTTTACTGAGGCTCAAGAGCGTTTTGAATTTATTCGGCAATGTCAACCCTTTTTATAGATGAAACCCATTTTGAAATATTGAGTTTTCGCTAGAACAAGCAACGTGTTTAGGTAACCAATCAGTAAATTTGGTTTAGCCCTTTTTGTAGATGAAAATTTGAATTCTTGCTGCAACTTGGTACCATTGACATGAGTATACCCAGGCAAAGATTGGGTGTGTTTGGTTCAATCAGCTACCTGATCGTGACTCAACAGGACTATGTGTTGTTGTTCCTTGTTAGTTTTCTCAAAACGGATATGAATTTTTGAATTATAATTTCAATAACAAGCTTATTCTCCACCTAATAGGCTCTAGTAAATGTAATATTTTTGCCTTTCATTAGTCATTACAAATCTCATCGTTATTGTCAGTTTCTTAATATCATGCTATAACAGTATGCGGCAATGCCAAAAATAAAACTCTGAAAGATTTGTTTGCAAATCATTGAGTAATTAATGAGAAACCTCTTTAAAATCCTAGGCTCCATGGGGATGCAAGCGCCTACACAATTCTGAAAATTGATTTTGGGATTATCCGCTGCTTTTTGTGCGAAGTCGGCATTTCATCGAAAGCTTCAAACTAAGGGTCCTATTCGACATTTCCACATATTCCACATTTTTGCCATAACCCAACGAAAAATATCTGACGGAGTCAATTATCACGGTTTTTGGTGGCCAGTTGTGCATTGTGGCACTGTTTCTTTCAAACTACTTTTCAGTGAAGTTGTAATTATCAATTGCAGGCAAGTCGGTTAGCATAACGTCGTGACATGGGCTCTGAATAGACAATGACGGTTCGTTGTTGAATCTTAATGTGCAGCAACCACCTTCTTGTGATGAAATGTTTATTCCCAAGTGATATCTCCCGTACACAATATTCTGCAACCGTATATCCATTTAATTGATGAATAGATAGTTTATTTACAAAACAATTACGTTGAAAAACTTAGCGTTTCAAAGGAGCCGCGTCTTGGTATGATAAAACAAAATGCATCTCCAATTGAAAATGATTTGTATTCTTTGATGGCCTGTAGGTTGGATGTGGATGTGGTAGCTTAAGTGACATACATATGAGCCATCAAGCAGTTTTATTGTGAGCTCATCATTAGGAATACCATTTTATGCTCTATAGGAGGTCTGTGTCTGTGTGCAATTTTTCTTAACTTTTTTCAGTCCATCCCTATGAAATGACTTTTGACTGGTTTGCCACATGTTTTTTAAAAATTTGGCAAAGCACTGGCAAACTGGTCGAATGAGGATAGATGCGGTGTTACAGTTAGGAAATATGAAAATCAAAAGCCTTTGGGTTATTAGACTATCCTTGTACTACTAAACTAGCCTTTAATATTCCTTAGGTGATAATATTAAAAATAATTTTACCAAGACTCTCGTTTTCAAAGCCGTCTCTCTTGAATTTATTTCCTATTCGTTATTTATCAATTTGTTAAACACAATTTTAAAAACTTTTAATATGAAGGGTTTCAGAACAACGGTTTATAAGAAAAGAAATGTAAGAAAGCCGTGAGCCACAACTGTACCTCAATCTACAGTTGACTTCATTGTTAACCAAATTTAAAATTTTTTAAAAATTAAATTCATTAGAAAAACAGTGTTATAAAGTAATTAAATCAGCAACAAAAAAAATATGAGCCGCATTGTTTATGACGCAAATCATAAAAAAATGATTAAAGTTTGTCAAAAATAATATTCGGAATTAATCCTTTCTTTAGCAGGTACCTGTCTGTACATACATGCTCTACCATGTATATGTAGACTCACATGAGTATAAAAGAATATAACAATTCGTCAAGTAAGAAGTTCATCTTCTAAGTCCTTTGTGAGATCACGCAAACCTATTTTTTGCGACTTCAACTTTATTTTCTTGAAAAATAAATAAGAACTTCAGAATGGCACCCGTTCCATCCAGAAATATTAAAAGCAGCCCTATAAAGGACCCATTGCATAAGATCCAACCGTCAAAACTTAGTGTACCATACGCGCTGTTTGTACACCGACAAACATTAAGTAACGCAAAGGTAGGAGTTATGCGCAAAGCCTGTACAAAACTGCAGTTGACGAAAAAACTCATCACGAATACAATGAAAATTGCACTCAAATGTACTCCAGACGATTTGCAAGTACTAAGTCGGGAAACGATTTTCAAAAAGAATTTGAGACGACATATTGCACGCATGAGATTTTGTCAATTCATGCAGATAAAGCAGAAGAAACAGCAACAGAAAGAACAGCCCAACCACATCCGATTGATAGCAACAGTGTTGATAGCATTACTATGGAGGATATTCAACCAAGTGATGAGGATATACATGCATGGGAGTGAATTGTACTCTTTGATATTTTATGCCATTATTGCTTAAATAAGCTGTTTTATGAATGTTCTTAAGATATTTTTCTCTATTCTTATATTTGAAAATTTAAATAAAAAATATTTTAGTACCCAAAAAAATCAATTTTTGTAAAATCATTCTTTAGAAAATTTAAACACTTTTGAATGGGAAAAATTCATGTTTTTATTACAAAATAGTTCGTTAATATGGAGAATTGAAATGATTAGAGTTAATATAGGGAGCACCAGGGAGTATATTGGTTTCCATACTCAACAAAAGGGCGAGAAAATAGGATTCATAAGAGAATTCACAGTAAAAAGCAGACAAGTATTCGAGAAGTAAAGTTTCTACACCTCCGATATGGATTGAGCGTTTCTATAAGATGGGGACTGATGTTTGGAAAGAATATGCTCAACGAATGTATAAGAATACAGAGACATTTAATTCCAATTTTAATGTTTTACAAGATTTTAAAAATGATTTTCATAAGATTAACACTTCGTTTATACACAATGTGATAACTACACAGAAGATATCTAAGTTAATATACCCCATGTTTTATATTTTTTAATTTTTTACATTTAACTTTTTAGTTCTAAGGATTATGTTGAAATTTTATTATACTAAGCCTACATAGCAGGTAGATTATAGGTAGAATGTAGGTAATTGTTAATTAATAGATAATAATAATGACAAGGATAATTAAGTTAGACTAAGACTAATATTTTTTCTCTATGATCATTTACCTACTACAGTTACTTTTCTTCTTTAGATTTTTTAATTTCAATCAGAAACTAAGAATACAATATAAATAACACCAACAACTTATTTCAAAGTCATTTAAAGTCATTCCAACTGATGACTTTCAATTGATCTCGTATTTATGTTGTTGGTGTTCTTTGACATTTAGTTAGATAGTTATTTTTATGTTGTTGTAAATTACTGTTAAATTCTGCTACCGCAAATAAATGTTCAGGGTTAAAGAGTAAATAGAATTAAGATTTAGTTTATTAATCAAATTGACTTCAACAAGAACTGACCATAGTTCGGTAAATAATTAATTTGTAAAATATTATAAAAAAAAAACTTAATCGTGTAGTTTAATAATTAATAAAATAACTTATACAATTGCGAACAAAATCATAATATGGATGAGATTCTACTCTGTTTCATAACCGTGTATGCAAAGTTGAGCCATCACAATGCACTGGAAGCAGATCAATCAACTTCAATTTGTAGTGATGTGTGCTTTAATTTTATACATGAGTGGCAGGACCTACAGCTTAAAGTCGGCTCCGAATGACAGAGAGGAAGTCGTCGAAGAAATATTTTCATATTTCCGTTTTGATGCCTGACCTGGAACTCGGGCCGTTCGTCTAAAAAGCCAACACACTACCCACAAGACCATGGCGACTGCTAGTGATTGAGTAAGTAATTTGTTTATCCTTAATTGTTTTTAAGGATATTATTAAATTAAATAATTTATAATTTAATATGTAAATTGTTGGACACAAGTTATCGCGAAAGACCAAACTGAACGGAGTGAAAGAACTTATCGGTTATGATGTTATAATTCAACTACTTTATTATTTTAATATTTACTTAACATTAACCTATTCTATTTACTTAATCCTAACTGTATTATTCTATTCAGCAAGTTTACTTATTTTGTTTACTTATGTTTAGCGACCTTGTAATTCATGTGGTCATGAACCTTAACATTACTTTTTCTTAATATTAGGGCGCTACTTGTTAATATGAAATTCATTAATTCATGTTATTTTATATTATTATTAGTATAGATAAATATTAATTAATATTATTAGTATTGTGAAATCAAGGTTGGTGAGTTATGGCGTAACATAATTAACACACATAATGGTGTGGGAAACTAGGTTAATAATCCACACTAAAGAGTTGTTAAAGAGTTAATTATTTTAATGACTTCCTTAAAATACATTCAACAACAGATTACAATTAAAGAATTAGAAAATTAAATGCAAAAAGAATAAAATTTTTATTTTAAAATTATTTTAATTTAAACAGAAACTCTCACATCAATTTTTAATAAAAAATTAAAAACATTGTCAGGCGATAATTAATACAAAAACTTTTGCAAATTTATTACAAAAAATAATTTTTTTTCTAAAATTAGATACTTCGTGATTGTCGATTGTATTTTAAACGTCTTCTTAATCTGTACTGATAGATAGATCGAGCTCAAGTGTGGTTTTTTCTCTGAAGTGGTTGTCCTTTACAGTTTCTGAATTTCTGGCAGCAGGTTGTTCTGAACAGAGCACAAGGGTGCTTTTATCTATGTTGTGATTATTCGTTTCAGTTTCTTCTTCATCGGTACTGATACAGCCAAAAAGTTCCAATTCATGTTTCTTCATCTCGTTGTAAGAGTTTTTGCGGTCGGCCAGCTCTGTTGGTTTATCTTTTAGCTTCCTTGAGAGATCTTTGCCCGAACTACACTTCGAAGAGGATTTTTGTGTTTTTATCCGTTTCTGCTTAGGTGCCAGCTGTTCATCTTTTTTAAGAGAGTCGTTCATAGACTTTTTGCTCTCGTTAACCATTGTTGAGTGCGTTCGTTTATATGATTTTAGTGTTTCTACTTTTAGTGCCGTATTGAAGTTTGATTTTTTGGCAGATGATGCGGCTGGTGGTAACAATGTGGCGTTCATTTCTTGTTCGATGTTTTTTTCATCAGGATAGATGAATTTTTTGGAGACCATAAGTGTTTCCTCATCTGTTACTTCATTTCATTGTTGCAGAAATTCGTTAATTTCTGCACAAATTTCTAACAAAAAATTTCTAACTGGTGTGGAGGGATGTTGGTCCTTTGAATTAGCATTTGCAGCTTTCTCTTGGGGGGACTACACGCAAACGTTCGCAAAGCCGCATGTCACCACACCTCTGCCATCTTTGTTTTGACTGCTCTGAGATCGAGAAGTGTACCGATGAAGATCCCTCATGCTTAATATCCTTTTCAATTCTTCCAATTTCCTCTTTCTCCTGCTGCATTAACTCAGCTGGTATGCCGCTTTCGCTCAGTTGAGCTGACAACAAAAGTGGCCATAAATAGCAACCAAATTTCTGCTCTTTGCCACCATTTAAGAATCCAGCAATTCTGATTTGTAATTTCTGTGGACAAAGCATTTTATCTTGTTTTAATTTATTGTAGACGAACTCTATAGCAGCATTATCTTCTCTTTGTAAAATATCCATAATTTTCTTGCATATCCATGGCTTCAATACGTCCAATTTTACTTTGGATATGTTGATACGTCCCTGTGGTTTAAGGCTAGAACTGAAAATTTTATTCGTAAAGGTTGTTTTGTGCCATTCACTATGCTGATGCGTTGCTTTGTTTTTGCAATGGTTTGCAATGTTGATGGAATTTTAATCGTTTATCTTCTCCGGTTGTTGTTGCATTGAGCTTGAACTGCTGGAGGTAAAATTTTCTGTTTGTTCTGCGTTTGTGCTGATTCCCGTACCACTATTTTAGCTATTGGTGGACCGAGTCTGCGATGCAGATTCAACAGGTTTTTTGGCATGCTTATTATCGTTTTTAATGTCGATGCGTCCCGGAGGTTTCTGGGTGGATCTGAAATTGGAAAGACATGTTAGTAATTTTGTTCTGCCACTTACCTTGTTGTCTAGATTTTCGGATTCCGATCGATATCGTGCGGCGTCTTTTCGAATTTTCATTTGGAATACTTTTTTTAGAATTTCATTTTTCTTCGGTTCAATATTTTTGGTTTGAATTACTTCTGTTCGAATTTCATCTTCCTTCGATTCCACCGCATCATTTGCTTTGGCTGCAGCACTTTCTTCAACCGCTATCAAAATAGTCCATAAATCACATATGAATTGTTTGACGAGGGTACCATTTAGAAATTCTGTTAGATGGATATGCAGCTTCATCGGGCAGATAAATTGTTCCAATTTTAATTCATTGTTCACAAAATCTTCTATTTTAAAAATATCGTGGATTTTCGTATTGATTTGTGCCTTTAATGTATCCAATTTGACCTTCGACATGTCTATGCACTTGTCGACCAATTCGTCAAATTTTTCTTGTGTTGTTGCTTCCATTTTGGTTTGTTGCTTTAAGTTTTCCGCTGGTAACTGATGTGTGTTGTCTACACGGAGTGTAAGTTGTGATTGAACTTATTCAGCAAGGATCACGTCTTTTATAGGTTTTGTTTTCGTTACAGCAGGTACCTTATTCACCTCAACAAAGCAAATAGGCAAAAATCATTGAAATATGAAAACATGAGTTTCGATAACAATCCCTCATAGGTTGTCGTTAAAAAATTAAGCCTGTTAGCCGAGTAAAAATAATGTTTTATTGAAAGTTGAGTCTTCTATCTTTTTCTGTTACATCTCGAGTTATTGTTAAGACAACATAATGACAAGATATCTCTCAGAACTGTGTATACCATGCGAAGAAGAATGCAGAATGCTGGCTATCAGAATTTTAGAAGTACATTTTCCGAGACAGGGAACTGAATGTTTTTTGCACAATGGTTCACGGATTTCTGAAAATTTTTCCATAAAATTAAGACTGCCAGATGAAACTCTTATTAATGAGGGGCAATCAATTTACTTTTTTATGTGTGGCTGCTCTTTTCAAGTTTTTCCGGACAAAATGTAAAATTGCGAAATAAAACTCGAGCGGAGAGTAGGTCGTAAAAATTATTTTTTTTCTCTCTCTTAAGAAAAAAGTTGTCAGACTATGTTTAAAAAATTATTGCCCAAATACGTATTTTGACCAAACATCGGTGAATAGAGTGATGAAAACAATGTAAAGTGGTGACCACTACTGTATTCAACTTGACACGCAGCCTTATGTTGATGTGGCTCATTCTGGATGGCATTCTATCACCCGATAGATATTAACTAGTGTGTGCAGCGAAGTCCAATCCTGTGGACGTTAAATTCGGGTTGTTCTTAGGGCTTGGGACCCAGATGTAAAAACAAAAATCTAATGAAAACTAAAATACAAGACACCAAAAGGACCACGGCTAACGTTTAAAAGCCTATGATATACGAATAGGGACTTAGAACGTCCTTTATGCTCAGTTGGTGGTCGCCCACATTTAATGTTGAACGGACATCACTGCCATACAGAAAATGCGATGGATAGAACAAGAATGCCTAAGGCTGGCATCTTGCGATGTGTACTACAGTTGGCAGGTTGATAAGGATTTTTTGGTTAATAAGAGACTTCGCCATCTTGTCTGTGAGTTCACTTCAGTGAACGATGAAAGCCACAATCCGCATCAGGGTGAAATTCTACAATATCAGTCTTATTTGTACTCACGGCACGATGGAAGAAAAGGACGATGTGGTCAAAATTGTCCTCTACGCTAAGTCCTGTTCGACAAGTGCACGGTCCATTACGCTAAATTCGTCGTTGAAGATTTTAATGCAAAGGTCGGGCGAGGATATATCTTTGTCCTCACTATTGGACAGTTCAGCATCCACGCAAACACTACTTTCAATGGTATGAGGCTGAGCGATTTCTCCGCGCCACCCAACATGGTAGTATGTAGCACAATATTTCAGTATCTCGACATTTACAAGGACGCTTGGATGTCCCCCAATCGGTCAACGTCGAACCAGATTAATCATATTGTGATTGACGGAAGGTATGTCTCCAATGTGCTAGATGTGCACATGTAGATTCAGAGGTCCAAACATCAACTCGATGGTATACCTGACTGAAGATTTGTAATGCCAAATTATGCATGTACGTGGTCTTTTAATTAATTTAGTGGGTTGAATTGTAGAAAGTCAAGTTAATTTATAGGCAGTTAGTGGCATGGAAAAGACCATTAAATCTTTAACCTGAAATTAATTCTGGAGTTGGAGAATAAGCACAGACATATCCTTAGTAGAAGTCGCCATGGTCTAATATCTGGCTTATTAGACGTAGAGACAGGGTTCGAGTCCCAAGCCAGACATCAAAATAAAACTAGCTGAAGTATTTTTACGGCGATTTCTGCACATCAGATTTCTCGGATTTTTCATTCTGATGCATGACTTGGAATACGAAACCGGGTTTTACGTCTAATAAACCAACACCTACTAGACTACGGTGACTACTAGGGATGCCAATCGGGAAATCCCGAAATACCGGAATTTTCGAAATTCGCAAAATCCCGAAACCCGTGATTTTTAAAAACTTTTCTCGGAATTTTAGGCGTTGTAAATTCAAATGTATTTTGACTCTACCAAAGGTCCTGAAAAAAAATTCTATATCACTTGACTTCGATAATAGCATCCCAGATAAGGAAATTCCTACTTCCAGTGGTAAAAAAAATTATTTGATGGCATCGAAGAATGCAAACGCCCTATAAAACGAATTAATAGGGAAACTGATTTAGATACTCAACTGTCCAAAGAACTAGATTTATTTACATCAGGAGGTGGAAGAGGTGAATATTTATAAGCTGCATACAGCTATCTTGGAACTATTTTACCAACAAATGTTGATTGCGAGAAATGTTATTCAACGACAGGGTATGTTGACAACAAAATTCGTTCAAACTAGTGAGATCAAATGTTAAATGCTTTAGTCTTTTTGTTGGAATCCAAATAATTTTCTTAAAACTAATCCGAATCCCAGGCATTTTTGGAAAATCGATCACGTTTGGCATCGCTAGTGACTACTACTTATTATGTATCTACAACCTGGAAAGAAAAGTAATATTTAAGTATTGAAAGCAATGATTTCTTCTGTAAATATTCAAAACCAATTGCTTTGTCTCTGTTTTTAGTTTTGAGTGAAAAACAATTTTCAATAATCCTTCCCCTCCTTTAGTACGTCAACTGAATTAAAGCATTGATTGATAAATTTTTCTTTCTTTTTTTATTTTATATTTCTTAGGGTTTAAAATTAAATTTAAAAAATATTCATTTGTTACATCAAGTTAAAAAAAAATTAAAATCGTTGTCATGCGATATTCGATAAAAGAAAATTACACTCTTGGTGAGCGTCGTCCCATACCATTGCTTATATTGCAAAAAGTTAATCTGTCTTGACGAGTATATTATAAACGTTTTCCTCATCGCTACTCATACTGCTAAAAATATCAAATCCAAGTTTGCTCACTCCGTTGTTAGATTTCGTTGTGGTCCCCATTTTCTTTTGATTCCGCTATTGGCTTCTTAGGGTTTATCTGGACGGCATTATTCTTCATCGCTACTGCAACTACCAAAAAGCTCCAGCATGCGTTCACTAATTTCATTCCTGTGCTTCTTGTGGTTTTTCTGTTTATTTGATTATGCTTCTGGCTTCCTTGAGGAGCCTTTGTCCGAACTGTGTTTCGATGACGATTTCTTTGGCTTTGTTTGATCATTCCTAGATTTTTTGCTTTCATTCAGCATTGTCGAGTGTGTGAATGTAGTTCGCGAGCACGTTTTATCTCCTCTTCTGCTTTCACTGCCTCGTTGAAGTCAATATTCGTTTTTTTCAGCTTATAATCTGATTTTCCAACAGATGATGGCGGTGGCGACACAGTGTTGTTCATTTGCTTTTCAGTTTTTTTGGCATCGGGATACACAAATTTCTCTGACAATAAAATTGTTTCCTTATCAGGTCCTTCATTCCAAAGATTTAAGAAATCATCGGTTTCCGACAAAAATTCTGGAAAGAGTGTAGAACGATGTTGATCCAGGGAAATGGCCTTCGTCTCTTGTCGTAGGTTTTTAGGTGAGAATATGCAATTATTTGCAAAACCGTTTAAGGCGCATACTTTTCCATCATCGCTACCACGTTCAGTGCTCTCACTGGCAATTGTTGAAGACGATTTTTTATGTGAACTGGATCTTGAACTATGTTTTCGTTCTTTATCACGGGATTGTGAAACACAATGTGCGGAATGCTTGTTTGATCCAGATTTGTTCCGTTTTGGTATTTGATTTTCAGTATTGAAGGAATTTTTATTTTTTACCGTTTTCTGTTGAAGGCGTAATGCCGCCTCTAATTTCTTTTTGAACTGCACTTCCCGGGTAATAGCACGCAGATCCTCCGCTGAGCATTGTTCTAAATTATTTACACTTTTTTTAACCAGCTTATCTGTCAGTTTTACTTTTGTTTTAAACAAACTCTTCATGTTCTTTTTGGAGCCGTGCCAGTTCCAGGCGATACTGATAGATTGTATAAGAAATTGAGGATCTTTTCTTGCCTTCCATTATGATGTATAAGAAGAAGTCGGTGTGTTGATAGGTTATTTCACGTTGATGTTTGGTTTATGAATAATGATTGGTTGTGTCTCTACGCTAGCTTATATACCATGGCGAGAGGATGTTGAAGTAATGAGATTTTTGGTACTTGAGTTACAAACCAGGTACTAAATGGTACTTTAAGACCTTGTTGGTTATTGGCTGTTTGTGAGAGCGTTAAAGAGTGTGCTTGTATTCTTCTACCTGTGATGTGATATCGTCCTTATTATGAGTACATTTTCATTTTCAGTTATAGATCAGTGTACCTGTTTTGAAGCAAAGGCCTTCACTATAGATTTTTATTGGCTTACAATTGCAGCCGTTAACCTTTGTTGTTTTAATCCTTTTTTGTTTGTAATTACTCTTCAAACTCATGATTCATTATTTTTCCAAGCAATATTAGGAAGTTTTCTGATGCTAAGTCTTTATGTTTACTAAATAAAAAAAGAACTTCAATTCGCCTAGAATTTTGATGGATTTTCATTGCATTTATTTATAAATTCTAATGAAGTATAGTTTCTCGAAAATGATTATTTTATGGCATCGAATAATGCAAAAGCCCTACAAAACGATTTAGTAGAGTAACTGATTTAGATACTCAACTCTCCAAAGAAGTGGATTTATTAACATCAGGGGATGGTAGAGGTGAATATTTACAAACCGCATACAGCTATCTTGGAACTATTTTACCAACAAATGTTGACAACAAAATTCGGGATTTACAAAATCCTGAATCCAGTGATTTTTAAAAAATCAATCCCGGTAGGCATCACTAGTTATTGCGTAAATATTTTCAAGTCCCAACGTTTTAATAACAATTTTCATACAAAAATCTTCGTTTATTACGAACTCGCTTATAACGAATTCTCGGTTAAAAGAAACTATTTTAAATAGTCCTAGTAATTAAATTTCTTACATTTTACCTTTTTTTATAATGTACTCTCAGAAATAACTTTGAAGTATGGCAATAGTCTTTACTTTTAATTAATATGGCAGCATTATATTAGAACTCAGCAATTTTAATCAGCCTGATACAATCGTACCCCCGGATGTCCTGGATATATATTGCAGTGTGTTTCAGGCGGAGGTGATGGCAATTTAGATAGATAGAGGTTATTTGGCTCCCCATTCCTTGTTAGCTTAACGGAGCTCTCATCTATTGATATCAAGGATATAGCTTCGTTCATCAAATTATTTTCTGACTGGTTTTCCAGTACGTGGTAGTCGTGCTTTTGTTGTGCAGTTCTTGCGCTGATCAACTTCTTCCTTTCCCTGATTTGGCGGAACTTGGTTAGTACAGGGACTGCGTTTAACCCGTTTCATCACAACGGGTCGCCATGCGTACTCAAGTGAACTTTGTGATGTCAGACCTAACCTAACCTATCTTTAATCAGCTGCTAGATAAAGAGAATTAACACATATTTTTTGGTTTTTAATAAAAAAAGAAAAATACATTTCGTTTTTAGTAAATGATAAAAATTATTTCTGGTTTATATTTTCTTCTATGACTTCACCTTTCATTTTATTACGAACTATTTCATAGTTACGGCGCAACAGAGCAGAAATATCACAACTCTTTTTATCTCTTATTCTTTAGAAATTTGGACATGAGCTACTGCTACTAAATATATCTTAACTTCCTTAATTTTTAGGCTTTTAATCCAGAAAAGGCAACACTACTGCTATCAACCGGAATTTGCCATTTTCTTCGTATGAAAATTAGAATTTTGTAGGTTCCTTAAGTATTTCTTGAGAACTTTACACAATCAATTGCAATCATGGAGGATGACAACTTTTTTGAGCAAATAGTTGAAGTTTCTATACGATGAAATTTTTAAGCAGATGCCTAAATGTTAATCTGTAGACGTAGTTACATACATTATTGGCCATTACAACACTTTAGTCAAAATCACGACAATAGCTGCCAGATAAATGATGCATCAGATCGTCAAATATTTGAGGAAAGATCGTCAAAGGCTTTCATTGAAATCGTATAAAAATCGTCAGAAAAAAATTTAATAAATAAATTGAAAAATTTTTAAAACAAAACCATATAAAATCAACGTTAAGTATCCATAATATTGCATCACCTTTACCCATGTGTGGTGTAAATATTAGGGAGTCAGAAGATCTTGACTTTATGGGCATGAAAATTCAGTGTTATGCTCGCTAGAATGCCTTGGCTTCTTAAGACGTTGCAATAAATACTTCACTTCATCTGATCTACTTACAAATTACACCATTTATAAACGATCGAAAATGGAATACAACTCTCTTGAATGGGTAGGCCCTTAAAGTCTATTTTGAGGCTTCTCGACCATGTACAGGTGAGGCCGTAGTAGGTCGTTATTTATGTTAGTATTTCATTGATTGATTGGAGCATCGTTGCAATGTGGCTTGTGTCACTGTTCTAACGCTACAACAATGGATATTGCTCGACCGAAATAAGGGGAGTTATTTATGAAATTCATGTATTCCTACGTAACACAAGTCTTTCTGGCCTACCACATCCGTATGTGGTCGATTGCGCAGTATATCGTACACTGTATTACAGACAAAATTCGACAAGAGATTGTTTAGCTTTGAAGGGATTAAAGTCTTATAAAGTACAAAAACATCATCAGAAGTATTCGAAAATAACTTAAAAATTTTATATTTTACACGTTTTTGTTCAAAGCTTAAGGCGTTTAATCTACTAAAGTAAAGAAAATTATGGAAATTTTTAATTGCTAAAAATTGTCAAAATAAGGACATCATAAATCGTCATGTCGTTAAAATAACATTTTTGGAGCTGAAAATACTAAAAAATGACGATAAATCGTCAAATCGTGATCACGACATAGCCTTTCACATCACTTAGGTTGTCAGTGTTAATCTGCTGAGAGAAAGCCGCCAAAGAAATGTTTTCATATTTTCGTTTTGATGTCTGACCTGGAATTCGAACTCGGGCCTTTCGTCTAATAAGCCAACACACTACCTATTAGACCACGGCGACTTCAAAATGCCATGCCCCTAGGAAATTCATAAAATCTTGGCTTACATGTCAATAACATGCCGCTGGTCTAAGAATTGAGACAACCATTGTTTGCTTTGCATTTTTAAATACTGGGTTCATTTATACTCGTAACTGGTCGAAGATAAGATATTGGATGAAAAAATCAGGAACTCATGAACCATTGGGAGCTAATATTCAACCCAACACTGGAAAATCAAACAACTTATTGAACAACTTCGCAAATAAATACCTTAAATAAGTTATCTTATGTTCTTAAATCGAGTTTTAAATCTCCCTAAGGCGAGTATAGTAAGAGTATAGTATGAAGTCGCCGTGGTCTAGTGGGTAGTGTGTTGGCTTATTAGACAAAAGGCCCGGGTTCGAATCCCAGGTCAGACATCAAAACGAAAAAATATTTCTTCGGCGACTTCTTCTCAGCAGATTTCTGGCAAAGACTCTGAGAGTAAAAATTGCCATGAAAAGTTTCTCAAAAATCTGTCGTTCGGAGTCGACTTTAAACTGTAGGTCCCGCCACTCATGTATAAAATTAACGCACACAGCATAAGTGGTGTGAGAAGCTAGGTCGTAATCCTGACTGAAGGGTGGGTTGTAATGGCCAATTATGTATGTAAGGCGAGTATATTGACAATATTTCTATTAGCTAAGCTTTTCTGTTTGTTGTATCGTGCTGGTATTTTTCCTTCATGCTGGAAGCTTGCTAATGTCACACTAATCCCTAAAAAGGGTGAGGCTAATAACCCTGAAAGCTACCCCCCAATAGCTGTTTGTTCTGCTCTTTCGAAAGTGATGATTAATCACCACCATTTGAGGTATTTGGAGTCCAACGGTTTGCAAAATGATCGTCAGTACGGTTTTCGTAAAGGGCGCTCTACTATCTACCTTTTGGCGTTACTCTCCGAAAAGTAGAATGGTTCCATTCACCGCTTTTGTGAGGCGGAAGTAGTAGCTCTGGATATCTCAAAGGCATTTGATAGGGTGTGGCATGAGGCTCTGGTATGGAAGTTAATTGCTTTTGGTGTCGGTAGTCACTTCTCTAGATTTATATCGAGTTTTCTCAAAGATCACCCTATTAGAGTGGTTATAGATGGCGTCTTTTCCAACGAGTTCAAGATAAATTCAGGGGTACCGCAGGGCACTGTTCTTTTTCCTACTCTTTTTCATATTTTTCTTAATGATCTTCTATCTATTACTTCTATTTGTCATTCATATTCTTTTGATCGGAGGCCAAGTCTTTTGGAGATTGAGGCAAGGAGGCCGAACATGAATGACGCACTCACGGGTGACCAGATAACAATCTCTGAGTGGGGCCGATTTTAATGCGCGTAAGACCCAATTTATTTGTTTTTTGATACAGCGGCGTAATGCTGGTGCTGGTGTTCTGTCATCTGTAGCTATGGTAATGTAAATATTGATTAGGCGCATGCTCTTGATGTTCTGGGCATGAGAATTAGTTGTGATGCTCGTTGGAACAATCACGTTTTTAGACTGTCGAAGGAAGCATTCAAGTGCCTTGGTCTTTTAAAAACGGTGCAGAAAATACTTCACTACATCCGACCTTTATTTCCAATTCGGTATTTCTTGATCTCCAGAGTTTTATAATTTCTTAATATGAAGGGTTTCATAACAAAGTAGTAGCTTCAGTACAGGGTTCATATTTTTAGGCAAAAAATTTGGGAAAGCCGTATGACACAACTGTACCTCAATCTACAGTAGACTTGGTTGTTTCGAGGTAGCAAAAAAAATGGAAATTATTTGTTTAAAAAATTCATTGGAAAAACAGTGTTGTAAAGTAATTAAATCATACATCATTTGCTATGCAAATCATAAAAAAGGGTTTAGAAAGCGTCGAGATTTATCAAGAACTATATGAGGAATTAATCCTTTCTTTAACAGATACCTGGTTGAACATACACAAACGTGTGAAGAAAGCCGTGTGACACAACTGAACCTCAATCAAAAGTTGACTTCATTGTTTAAAAATTTGAAATTTATTGGTAAAAAAATTCATTGGAAAAACAGTGTTATATAATAATTAAATCAACAAAAAAAATATTAAAAACATTGTTGGTTACGCAAATCATAAAAAAGGACTCAAGTTTGTCAAAAATAATATTCGGTATTAACCCGTTCTTTAACAGGTACCTGCCTGTACATACATGCTCTCAACCCCATATACATATGTAGACTCACATGAGTATAAAAGCACATGACAATTCGTCAAGCAGTCACAGTTTAGCCTACAAAGTCCTTTGTGAGATCACGGAAACCTATTTTTTGCGACTTCAACCTGATTTTTTTTGAAAAATTAAAAAACTTCAGAATGGCACCCGTTCCATCCAGAAATATTAAAAGCAGCCCTGTAAAGGATCCACTGCATAAGGTTCAACCGACAAAACTTAGTCTACCATACGTGCTGTTTATACACCGTCAAACATTAGGTAAAGCAAAATCAGGAGTTATGCGCAAAGCCTGTTCAAAACTGCAGCTGACGGAAAAACTCATCACGAATGCAATGAAAAATGCACTCAAATGTTCTCCAGACGATTTACAAATAATAAATCGGGCAACCATTTTTAATAAGAATTTGAGAAGACATATCGCACGCATGAGATTTTGTCAATACATGGAAATGAAGCAAAGGAAACAGCAACAGAAAGAACAAGCCAAACAAGGGGAACTCCAACCACATTCGGCTGATAGCAACAGTGCTGATACCATTACTATGGAGGATATTCAACCAAGTGATGAGGATATACATGCATGGGAGTGAATTGTACTCTTTAATATTTTATGCCATTATTGCTTAAGTAAACTTTTTTATGAATGTTCTTAGGATAATTTTCTGTATTTTTATATTTTAAAATTTAAATAAAAAATATTTTATAACCAAAAAATCAATTTTTGTAAAATCATTCTAAAGAGAAATTTAAATACTTTTGAATGGGAAAAATTCAGTTTTTTTTTGATTACTAAATATTTCGTTAATCTTGAAAATTGAAAAGATTTTAGGTAACACCAGGGAGGATATTGGTTTCCATACTCAATAAAAGGGCAAATTTAAAATAGAGGAAAAGAGGGTTCCTATGAGAATTCACAACAAAAAGCAGACGAGTTTGCGAGAACGGGAGTTCCTGCGTCTCTGCTATGGTCAGAAACTTTCTATCGGATAGGGACAGATATTTGGAAAAGCATACTCAACGAAGGTTAAGAATAACTAAAGCAATGAACTGAGATTTATAACGCCTGCTAAGAGGGTCAAAGACATCACAGATGCCAAAGCATGCAGTTCCAATTTTGATGGAATTTTTTTTTGTAAAATATTCGTTGGAAAAAGAGCATCCTGAAGTACTTAAACAGTATGATACGATAGCCATAAACAATTTAAAAAAATTATGCCACTTTGCCAAAAAGAATATTAGGAATAATCTTTTTCTTTAACAACAATACCAACAGGCATCCTAGTTAGGCAGATTCACATGAGTATAAAAGCACATGACAATTAGTCAAGCAGTATCAGTTCAGTTTCAAATTTCTTTCTAAAATCACACAAACATTCCCCGTAACTTTAAGTTTATTTTCTTGAAAAAATGAAAAGAAAGTTCATAATGGCATCAGTTTCATTTAGAATCAAAAGCTAGCTGATATAATCGTGACTCGTGCTTTGAGGGCGCTGCTGTCTCCAAGTCAATAAATGACAAACCTAATACGATATTATTCAGGAGGCATCATAACCAGACAAACCGAATGGCTGACAGTTCGTTCGTTAACTGATAGTGGGAAACGATTCGCAACGCTATATAGTAACGAGGTAATGATGTCGCCGTAGTTTAATAGGTGGTGTGTTAGTTTATTAAACGTAAGGCCCGAGTTCAAATCCCAGGTCAGATATCAAAAAGAAAATATGAAAATATTTCTTCGGCCACTTCCTCATAGAATAATTCCAGCAAAAGTTCTGATAGTGAATAAAATTGAAATGAAAAAGTTTCTCAAAAACCAGTCGTTTGAAGTCGACTTCAAAAACCAAAGTATTGAATAAAAACAATGCAACTGTAAAAATTGGCCACCTAAACCATGTTGATAAATTTAACTTATGAATAGAAGAAGTGCAGAGAACGCCAAATTTCTCAAGTGGCAAAAAAAATTTCATTGTTGTATACAAAATATAATCACGGATTTATTTACTTTTCAACTCTAAGTATCAATAAAAAATATTTTCTTGTTTATATTTTTACTAGCTGTACCCTGCACGTGTTGCTGCGCTCTCATCTAAAATAAATTTAAATGAAAAGCATTACACAAATGTCCAATTAATTTTGAATAATTTTATTGATTTTGTTTGTCCTAATGAACGGGCTTCACTTCTCGTTAAGTGGTTCATGGGAACGGGTCTCAACGGCATATACTCAAAGATTTTGCAGTCACAGTTCTCGTATAATTCTGAGGCTCGCAATGCTCTTTTCTGCCGTGCTTGGGGTGTAGGTCGACCAATTACTTGTCATTCATTTTGAATAACACGTGACGTCATCCATCGGCAATTAATCGCACCAATCTCCGTCGACTCATACGTAACAACTTTGTTAAACAATGCACAGTTTAAGATTTAATTTATTTTGTGTAATTTTCAGTGGCGCCACCTACCGGATATTGTTCATACCAACTTAAAAATCTTCATCGGCTCATGCTCAACAACTTTGCTAAAGACCATATCATGATTAAATACACCGCAGTTTAAGATTTAATTGATTTTAAGTAATTTTCTGTGGCGCCACATGCCGGAAATTAGTCAAGTCAACCTAGAAACGTACCCCGACTCATACGTAACAACTTCTCTAAATACCATGATCAAAGGCAAAGTTTACGATTCTATAAGTTACATACAAACAAACATTCATTTTTTTATATATAGAGTATAGGAGGTGACACGCACACTATAGCCAATCCACCCATTTTGTTCATATATACGTCAAAGTCGCCCATACAAAATTTGAGGACTTTAGCTGTTGTTCCAGACATACAGGAAGGTACAGCTAAAATTTCAAGAAAATCGGTTCAGCCGTTTAGCTGTCTATAGACTTCAAACCAACCCACAAACAAATAAACACACACTCATTTATATATATGCATAAAGATTAATTTTTTTTTATTAATATTTCAAGTTACAAATTTTATCTGCTATTGCTTCGTTGTCGCTTCAATTCTGTCCACATTCTTCTATTTACGTGTGGCGCGTAATTTCGACATCAACTTCCTTTTGTAAATGAGCCCTTAGTTAATAGCTTGCAAATCCTCTTTTGGCAATTTTTTTATATTTTCAACACTTTTATTAACCAACTCATCCGTTAGTGTTACCTTGGTTTTATACAGACGCATCAAGTTCGTTTTGGGCCGTCCCAGTTCCTGGCGATATTGATAAATCGTTTAAAAAATGGAGGCGAATTTATTTTTGTTTTCCATGCTGCTGTATATACGAAGCTGCTATGCTGATTGATGTGTATTGGCGGACGGTTTACGAAATAATATTTAATAATGCCTCGGGGCTAGTTTATATACGATGACAGTAAGAGACCCAGTTTACAAAACAGGTAGTTAAGGATACTTTAAGATTCATCAACTTATTGTTGCCTGTTTGAGACGCTAAGGGTTGAAATTTACTTGTGAATTATTAAAGTGTAGTTCGATTGGTTGAGATGTTTACAGGCAGCCATTATCAGCGTCAAAAGTTGTACAAGCTGAACTGAATAGAATTTTTCTCCGAATTTCTTCAATCATATTTATTTGTCTGTATGGATGGAATGAGTAGATTCAAATCATACTTATAATTTCTGATACTTCAACGCATTCTTACTTATTTTAATAAGATACTCATACTACTCATGCTCAAAGTTGGAAACTACTCGTCGTATTCACACATTCGCGTACGCGCATTGCAATACTCACAAGAAGATTGTGTTTATGCTTTGCTTGTCGTTTTTGTCTTTCCTTTCTTCCTAGTTTGTGTATGCAATAACAACAACGACTGTAAATTTTGATGAATGATTCGAATCACTCGAATCACTTATAAGTATTATAAGTATTTTTCTAAATTTATGAATCTGAATAAGTAGGCCTATGAATCAAATATATATCGAATGTTGTGAGTTTGCTGTCGCCGTTGTACTCATACTCATTGCTACTTATACTTATAAATTAATGTTGTAGCGAGTACGTATGAATCAGAGTAGTTGAATCTCAATTCCGTTGGTTCACTTTTACTCAAAACTGCATTAGGGCTTATAAGTAGCGGAAAAACAATTCAAAAGTAAATTTTTGGTGCTTATCGTATTGCCTTATTTACCTGGTTTGAAACAGGGTACTTTATTGTTGACATTTATTGGCATACAATTAGAGTCGTTAATCCTTAATGATTGTTTTGTATAATTTTTTAATGATTTTGTTATTTTCAATGGCTTATGAATCATTTGGTTTTTTTTTTCTCAGATAACCTCGAGTTGTTGTTAATTACGTTATTGTTTAGTGTTATTGGTCAATATTTTTTAGTTATCGTAACAAACAAATGGATTAACTTTATAAAATTGTTTTTCAAAAGTATTTTCTTTTACAATTTATGATATTTTTTATAGGTAACTTTGAGTTTGTTTACTTAAGCAAACAAGTCAATTGTTTCATGATGTCTAGTTGTGTTTGCAGTTAAAGAACTTGAATACAAACCCAAGGAAAGTCAAGAAAATTGTCATCAGGGTTTTCAATCTTCTCCAAGTAGTTTATTTAAGAAATCTCCCCACATTTGCTCCCAACAGAAATGATAAAATTAACAAGTCAGTCAGCCACACATTTTTCATCCATACAGAGTTGTATTCCATTCTCTTTCGGATATAATAGTGTAAATAGTAAGAAGATCAGGAAAAGTGAAGTATTTCTTGCACTCTCTTAAGCACTGAAAAATGTGTCGATTCTAGCAAACATGACACTGAATTTTCATCTCGATTTTGTGACGATTATTTTGACAATTTCCATGAACATCTTTGACGATTTTTTCTAATATTTGACGATTTTATGCTTTATTTATCTGACAGCTATGTCCATATACCCAAAATATTTAAGGTCCGTAGCAGATTTTTTAATAAGATGATGATCGAAGGAAATCATGTTGCAACAGTAAGTAGTTTGAAATCTGATCGACTTGAAAATATTTTATGAGAAAATGATAGGAATTATGGGTCCATTGAATATTTTCTGGCATTTAAAAGAAAAGAAAACATTGAATACTGCCATGTATTCATCATCTTGTGACATGAAATGGCATACATAAATTGCAAACTTTTAGTCAGTATTACGATCTAGGTTCTAAAAATTTGAAGGAAGCCATGTGGCACAACTGTACCTCAATCTACAGTTGACTTCATTTTTAGCAAATTTGAACTTTGGTGGTAAAAAAAATTCATTGGAAAAACAGTGTTATAAAGTAATTAAATCAACAAAAAAAAAATATGAGCTGAATTGTTTATAACGCAAATCATAAAAGAGGGACTCAAGTTCGTCAAAAATAATATTCGGTGTTAACCCTTTCTCTAACAGGTACCTGTCTGTACATGCATGCTCTACCATGTATATGTAGACTCACATGAGTATAAAAGCACATGACAATTCGTCAAGCAAGCAGTTTATTTTCAAAGTCCTTTGTAAGATCACGCAAACATTCCTACCAACTGCAAGTTCAAAATGGCACCCGTTCCATCCAGAAATATTAAAAGTAGCCCTGTAAAGGATCCACTGCATAAGGTTCAGCCGACAAAACTTAGTCTGCCATACGTGCAGTTTGTACACCGACAAACATTAGGTAAAGCAAAATCAGGAGTTATGTGCAAAGCCTGTACAAAACTGCAGCTGACGGAAAAACTCATCACGAATACAATGAAAAATGCACTCAAATGTACTCCAGACGATTTGCAAGTACTAAGTCGGGAAACGATTTTCAAAAAGAATTTGAGACGGCATATCGCACGCATGAGATTGTGTCAATCCATGGAGATTAAGCAGAGGAAACAGCAACAGAAAGAACAAGCCAAACAAGGAGAACTGCAACCACATCCGGCTGATAACAACAGTGCTGATATCATTACTATGGAGGATATTCAACCAACTGATGATGATGTATATGCATGGGAGTGAATTATACTCTCTGATGTTTTGTGTCATTATTGCTGAAGTAAACTTATTAATGAATCTTCTTAAGATATTTTTTTGTATTCTTATATTTTAAAATTTAAATAAGAAATGTTTTAGTACCTAAAAAAATCAATTTTTGTAAAATCATTCTTTAGAAAATTTAAACACTTTTGAATGAGAAAAATTAATTTTTTTGATTACAATATATTTCGTTAATATGGAGAATTGAAATGATTAGAGTTAATATGGGGAGCACCAGGGAGTATATTGGTTTCCATACTCAACAAAGGGGCAAGAAAATAGGATTCATAAAGAAATTCACAGTAAAAAGCAGACAAGTATTCGAGGAGTAAAGTTTCTACACCTCCGATATGGATTGAGCCTTTCTATAAGACGGGGACTGATGTTTGGAAAAAATATGCTTAACGAATGTATAAGAATACAGAGACATTTAATTCCAATTTTAATGTTTTACAAGATTTTAAAAATGATTTCCATAAGATTAACACTACGTTTATACACAATGTGATAACTGCACAGAAGATATCTAAGTTAATATACCCCATGTTTTATATTTTTTAATTTTTTACATTTAACTTTTTAGTTCTAAGGATTATGTTGAAATTTTATTATACTAAGCCTACATAGTAGGTAGATAATAATAAAGTTACAATCATATTGCGTATGAGTCTACATAGTGTAGGTAATTGTTAGTTAACAGATAATAATGATAATGATTGTAATAATAATAATGATAAGGATAATTAAGTTAGACTAAGACTAATATTTTTTCCCTGTGATCATTTACTTACTACAGTTACTTTTCTTCTTTAGATTTTTTAATTTCAATCAAAAACTAAGAACACAATATAAATAACGCCAACAACATATTTCAAAGTCATTTAAAGTCATTCCAACTGATGACTTTCAATTGATCTTGTATTTATGTTGTTGGTGTTCTTTGATATTTAGTTAGATAGTTATTTTTATGTTGTTGTAAATTACTGTTAAATTCTGCTACCGCAAATAAATGTTCAGGGTTAAAGAGTAAATAGAATTAAGATTTAGTTTATTAATCAAATTGACTTCAACAAGAACTGACCATAGTTCAGTAAATAATTAATTTGTAAAATAAAATAAAATAAAACTTAATCATGTAGTTTAATAATTATTAAAATAACTTATACAATTGCGAACAAAATCATAATATGGATGAGATTCTACTCTGTTTCATAACCGTGTATGCAAAGTTGAACCATCACAATGCACTGGAAGCAGATCAATCAACTTCAATTTGTAGTGATGTGTGCGTTAATTTTATACATGAGTGGCGGGACCTACAGCTTAAAGTCGACTCCAAATGACAGAGAGGAAGTGGTCGAAGAAATATTTTCATATTTCCCGTTTGATGCCTGACCTGGACCTCGGGCCGTTTGTCTAAAAAGCCAACACACTAACCACAAGACCATGGCGACTGCTAGTGATTGAGTAAGTAATTAACACACATAATGGTGTGGGAAACTAGGTTAATAATCCACACTGAAGAGTTGTACAATGAGTCAATTTCGACCTCCGGGTACTGTACTTGTCTTAACCGACAAGTACGCGTCCTCTAACCAAAGGGTTGTAATGACCAATATTTTGACTGAATATTTTGAAAAATTTGTAAAATAAATAAAGAAATCACTTAATGACGTAGAAATTTATTCAATGTCAGCACCTACACCATGCAACAAAGTACTCAAATATTTAAGATATGAAAACAATGATTTCTTCGTCGTTGTCGATACTAGACTCAGTGATGTTCATTGAAAAAAAATAACAATTTTTAGTTGTGAGGGCACAAATATCTCAAATAAACCGTCCTTTAATTAAATTAAAATATTGAATTAATTTTTTATTTTAATTTTAATTATTTTAATGACTTCCTTAAAATACATTCAAGAAGAGATTACAAATAAAGCATTAAAAAATTAAATGGAAAAAGAATAAAATTTTTAATAAAAAATTAAAAAAATTGCCGCCTGATATTTAATAGGAAACCTTTTACAAAATTTATTATAAAAAAATATTTTTTTTTCTAAAATTAGACACTTCATGAGCGTCGTCATCCTATATTGTTATTAGCCTTGTTGCAGAAAGTTAATCTTCTTTGTCGATTGTACTTTAGCCGTCTTCTTCATCGGTACTTATGGAAAGATCAAGCTCGAGTGTGGTTTTTTCTCTGATGTGGTTGTCCTTTACAGTATCTGAATTTCTGGCTGTAAATTGTTCCGAAATGGGCTCAAGGGTCCTTTTTTCTGTGTTGTGGTTATTCGTTTCACCTTCTTCTTCATCGGTACTGATACAGCCAAAAAGTTCCAATTCACGTTTCTTCATCTCGTTGTAAGAGTTTTTGTGGTCGGCCTGCTCTGTTAGTTTATCTTTTAGCTTCCTTGAGAGATTTTTGCCCGAACTACGCTTTGAAGAGGATTTTTGTGTTTTTGTCTGTTTCTGTTTAGCTGTTTGCAGTTCATATTTTTTAAGAGAGTCGTTCTTAGACTTTTTGCTCTCGTTAACCATTATTGAGTGCGTTCGTTTACATGATTTTAGAGCTTCTATTTTTAGTGCCGCATTGAAATTTGATTTTCTGGCAGATAATGCGGCTGGTGGTAACAAAGTGGCGTTCATTTCTTGTTCGATCTTTTTTTCATCAGGATAGAAGAATTTTTTTGAGACCATAATTGTTTCCTTATCTAGCACTTCGTTCCATTGTTGCAGAAATTCGCTAATTTCTGCATAATTTTCTAACAAAAATTCTCTAACTGGTGTGGAATTAGTATTTGCAGAATTCTGTTGGGGGGAATACACGCAAATGTTTGCCATGCCGTTTAAGCAGCATGTCACCACACCTCTGCCATCTTTGTTCTGACTGCTCTGAGATCGAGAATGTAGCGATGAAGATCCCTCATGCTTAATATCCTTTTCAATTCTTCCAATTTCCTCTTTCTCCTGCTGCATTAACTCAGCTGGTATGCCGCTTTCACTCTGTTGAGCTGATAACAAAAGTGGCCGTATTTCACACACAAATTTCTGTGCTTTGCCACCATTTAAGAATCCAGCAATTCTGATTTGTAATTTCTGTGGACAAAGCATTTTATCTTGTTTTAATTTATTGTAGACGAACTCTATTGCAGCATTATCTTCTCTTTGCAAAATATCCGCAATTTTCTTGCATATCCATGGCTTCAATACGTCCAATTTTACTTTGGATATATCGATACGTCTCTGTGGTTTAAGGCTAGAACTGAATGTTTTATTCGCTAGTAATGGTTGTTTTCGCTTTTGCACTGCATTTGAGCTAATTCTCGTACCACTATTTTGACTAATGGTGGACCGAGTCAGCGATGAGGATTCAATAGGTTTTCTGCTATGCTTTTTATCCTTTTCAATTAACTTTACATCCTTCTCAATGTCGATGCGTCCGTGTAGTTTTTGGGTAGATCTGAAATTGGAAAGAGATGTTAGTGATTTTGTTCTGCCATTTACCTTGTTGTCTAGTTTTTTGGATTGTGATTGATTTCGTTCGGCGTCTTTTCGAATTTTCGTTTGGAATACTTTTTTTAGAATTTCATTTTTCGTCGGTTCGTTATGTTTGGTTCGTTATGTTTGGTTCGGATTACTTCGCTTCGAATTTTATCTTCCTTCGATTCCACCGCATCATTTGCTTTGGCTGCAGCACTTTCTTCAACCGCTATCAAAATAGTCCATAAATCACATATGAATTGTTTGACGAGGGGACCATTTAGAAATTCTGTTAGATGGATATGCAGCTTCATCGGGCAGATCAATTGTTCCAATTTAAATTCATTGTTCACGAACTTTTTAATTTGAAAAATGTCAGAGATTTTCGTATTGATTTGTGCCTTTAATGTATCCAATTTTACTTTCGACATGTCTGTGCACTTGTCAAGGAGGTCGTCAAATTTTATTTGTTTTGTTGCTGCCATTTTTCTTTAAGTTTTCCGCTGGTAACTGATGTCTGTTCTCTACACCGAGTGTAAATTGTGATTGAACTTATTCGGCAAGGATCATGTCTTTTATAGGTTTTGTTTTCGTTACAGCAGGTACCTCATTCAGCTCAACAAGGAGCAAATAGGCAAGCGTGCTGCATACGGATATCTCACAGAGGGTCAACCAGCTACCTGCTCTTTCAGCACAGTTGGACTATAGGGCCAGTTCAACCCTTTCATGTAAATTTGATTGTCTTTTGCCTTCTTAGTATTCAAAAAACATTGAAATATGAAAACATGAGTTTCAATAACAATCCCTCACGGATTGTTGTTAAAAAAAATGAAGCCTGTTATCCGAGTAAAAATTATTATTTATTTTATTTTTTACCGTTTTCTGTTGAAGGCGTAATGCCGCCTCTAATTTCTTTTTGAACTGCTCTTCCCGGGTAATAGCACGCAGATCCTCCGCTGAGCATTGTTCTAAATTATTTACACTTTTTTTAACCAGCTTATCTGTCAGTTTTACTTTTGTTTTAAACAAACTCTTCATGTTCTTTTTGAGCCGTGCCAGTTCCAGGCGATTCTGATAGATTGTATAAGAAATTGAGGATCTTTTCTTGCCTTCCATTATGATGTATAAGAAGAAGTCGGTGTGTTGATAGGTTATTTCACGTTGATGTTTGGTTTATGAATAATGATTGGTTGTGTCTCTACGCTAGCTTATATACCATGGCGAGAGGATGTTGAAGTAATGAGATTTTTGGTACTTGAGTTACAAAACAGGTACTAAATGGTACTTTAAGACCCTGTTGGTTATTGGCTGTTTGTGAGAGCGTTAAACAGTGTGCATGTATTCTTCTACCTGTGATGTGATATCGTCCTTATTATGAGTACATTTTCATTTTCAGTTATAGATCAGTGTACCTGTTTTGAAGCAAAGCCCTTCACTATAGATTTTTATTGGCATACAATTGCAGCCGTTAACCTTTGTTGTTTTAATCCTTTTTTGTTTGTAATTACTCTTCAAACTCATGACTCATTATTTTTCCAAGCAATATTAGGAAGTTTTCTGATGCTAAGTCTTTATGTTTACTAAATAAAAAAACAACTTCAATTCGACTAGAATCTGTTGGATTTTTATCGCATTAATTTATAAATTCTGATGAAGATCGAAGAATGCAAAGCCCTATAAAACGAATGAATAGAGTAACTGATTTACATACTCAACTCTCCAAAGAAGTGGATTTATTTACATCAGGAGGTGGAAGAGGTGAATATTTACAAGCCACATACAGCTATCTTGGAACTATTTTACCAACAAATGTTGACAACAAAATTCGGGATTTACAAAATCCTGAATCTAGTGATTTTTAAAAAATCAATCCCGTTTGGCATCACTAGTTATTGCGTAAATAATTTCAAGTCCCAACGTTTTAATAACAATTTTCATACAAAAAACATCGTTTATTACAAACTCGCTTATAACGAATTCTCAGTTAAAAGGAACTATTTTAAATGGTCCTAGTAATTAAATTTCATTCATTTTACCTTTTTTATAACGTACTCTCAGAAATAACTTTGAAGTATGGCAATAGTCTTTACTTTAAATTAATATGGCAGCATTATATTATAACTCAGCAACTTTAATCAGCCTGATGCGATCGTACTCCCCCCGGATGTCCTGGATATATGTTGCAGTGTGTTTCAGGCGGAGGTGATGGCAATTTAGATAGATAGAGATTATTTGGCTCCCCATTCTTTGTTAGCTTAACGGAGCTCTCATCTATTGATATCAAGGATATAGCTTCGTTCATCAAATTTTCTGGCTGGTTTCCCAGTACGGGGTAGTCATGCTTTTGTTGTGAAGTCCTTGCGCTGATCAACTTCTTCCTTTCCCTGATTTGTCGGAACTTGGTTATTACAGGGACTGCGTTTCACCCGTGGCATCACAACGGGTCGCCATGCGTACTCAGGTGAACTTTGTGATATCAGACCTAACCTAACCTATCTTTAATCAGCTGCTAGATAAAGAAAATTAACACATATTTTTGGTTTTTAATAAAAAAAGAAAAATACTTTTTGTTTTTAGTGAATGATAAAAATTATTTCTATTTTATATTTTCTTCTATGATTTCACATTTCATTTTTTTGCGAACTATTTTTTCTGGTCCAAGGGAGGTCATTATAACCGGGTTTGACTGTAGTTTTTAATAGATACGGCGCAACAGAGCATAAATATCACAACTCTTTTTATCTCTTATTCTTTAGAAATTTGGACATGAGCTACTGCTACTAAATATATCTTAACTTCCTTAATTTTTAGGCTTTTAATCCAGAAAAGGCAACACTACTGCTATCAACCGGAATTTGCCATTTTCTTCTTATGAAAATTAGAATTTTGTAGGTTCCTTACGTATTTTTTGAGGTCAAGCTCGATAAATCTTTTTATTTAATTATGTTCCGGGGGGTGCAGGGTAATAATAAAATAAAATATTTCGCGAGATTGCGGGTAAATAAAAATACAAATTTATTAATATAAATAATCGAAATTATTTATTTGTACACTAAACGTACCTTCGGGTTGGGGGTGGATCGTGTAATCTGCTGGAGGCCGGGGATTTTCAAAGAGCGATTTGGGGAAAACAGGTTAATGGGGCTAGTTTCAGCTCTCGGTCTCTCCCGGGTATAAGATTCGCTACGGTGAAGCAGCGAATGATGTTTTTGTTTGCAAATATAGCAAACGTTAGAGCTATGGCATCTTTTTGACTCATGGGAAACGGCCAAACAATTAGTGCAACACTTATGGTTTTTAACACATGATAAACGTTCGATAACCGACATTCTCAGAAAATCAGAACACAGACGAATAGGGTGGTTCTGATTACAAATCGGACATTTTCCTCGGGGTATAATCGGGACAACAGTTTCATATGTTCTGGATTTCCGAGGGCTTTGAGAAATGCCTTGGCTATCATTATGATCCGCAGATTGAGTAAAATTATGGCTACCAATATGTCCGAAACTGATTCGAGAGTTCGATATCTGGCAGTCAAGAACTCATCCATCTTGCTCCACTTGGGTAGGTCTGAGCAAGGGCCTTGAGATTGTTCCCAAAGACCTAGAGTATGTTCGGGGAGTTTGGTGGAACAAATGTAAACAAAGATGTGATCCCAATTCTGAGTCTCTATGCCCAGCAACGACAAATTCGTTTCGCAATCATTTATGGTCCGTTGCAAACTCTTAATGGAAGGGCCAGATTCGTTGGATATGGAAGGAAGGTTAAAGAGGGTTTTCAATTGAGAATTTACTAAAACCCTTTTATTCTCGTAACGATCGACGAGATTCTGCCAAGCCATGTCGAAAACATCATTCGTCATGGGGCAAGTGCGAATTATGTCCCTCGCCTCACCTTCGGTCTTTTGCAAAAGATAATACATCCTTTGGATGTTGCCAATATGGGGGTTAGTTCCGTAAATGGCCGAGAACATATCTCTAAATGTTGGCCAAGACGCATAATCGCCAGAAAAGGTTGGAGTGTCACATGGGGGAAGGTGAATGGGGATACTATTAATAGGAGGGTTCGCGGCCTTGCCTTTAAGGCTGCCAATCAATTCATCAATAAACGAGGCGGATTGAAAATATAAAGTATATCCGGACATATACTTGGCCCTCGCGTCTTTTGTTGAGACTTTGGTGTCATCGGCATTTTCCAACAAGTCGTCGTAACTCTCACGAAAGACTTCCCACAAACGGGTCAACTCCTGCCGATGAACACCTAGAGAGTGAACCGAATGTTCCTCTCGCGGAATAGCCTGAATAAAGCTTTCCAAATCGCCTAAGCGATTATAATTTCTATTTAAATTACGCATTGCGGCCATTATTTATCAAAATTCGAGCAACAATCAAAAAAAGGGTAAGAAAATTTCAAGAAATAGTTTCAGGGCGAAATCCAAATTATAAATACTCCAAAGAATAGAGTTACTCAAAAAATTATTGAAACACGAGAGAATAAAAATTTCACTTTAAGTTAAAAAAAAAGAGGAATATGCGTGATAAATTTTTAAAAGGGTACAAAATCGGAAAAAATGATTAACTAAACTTTCAAATCAATATTCAAAAAGGTAGGGTGGAAGATTACAAAATACTCCAAAATCAAATATATAAAATTATTTTGTGTTAAAAAAAGATCAAAATATCAATTTAAAAATCAAAATATAATAAAAAATATATTATTGTGATAAAAATATCACACTTTCAATTGAAAATATTGAAAGAAAATTATATATTTCGATATATATTAGTGCAAGAATATAAAACACAAATATTGCAAAATATATTTAAAAATAAAAACGCGGCCACCCTAATTAGTGGCGATCTTCCAACTGTTAATAATTATACAATAATAACAAATCTCGGCAAATATTTTATTTTATTTAGGGGATGATCCGGCTCGAAGGACCAAATGTTCCGGGGGGTGCAGGGTAATAATAAAATAAAATATGTTGCGAGATGTAGGGGTAAATAAAATACAAAAGTATTAATTAAATAATCAAATATTATTTATTCGTACAAAAATGTACCTTCGGGTTGGGGGGTGGATCGTATAATGATCTCTTTTCAATTATATTCTTAACAATTCACAATTAGTATAAGAGCAATTACAGGGGTGGTTTATACACTTTCACAAAACTTAAATCTAAACTTAAAAGTAGGGTGGCCAGCGTGAACAAATTATAATCAAAAAGGTCGAATAAAACTATTGGATAAATTTTTTGAGAACTTTACACAATCAATTGCAATCATGGAGGATGACAACTTTTTTGAGCAAATAGTTGAAGTTTCTATACGATGAAATTTTTAAGGAGATGCCTAAATGTTAATCTGTAGACGTAGTTACATACATAATTGGCCACTTACAACACTTTAGTCAAAATCACGACAATAGCTGCCAGATAAATGATTTATCAGATCGTCAAATATTTGAGCAAATATCGTCAAAGACGTTCATTGAAATCGTAAATAAATCGTCAGAAAAAAATAAAGAAATAAATTGAAATATTTTTAAAACCAAAAACATATAAAGTCAACGTTAAGTATCCATAATATTGCATCATCTTTACCCAAGTGTGGTGTAAATATTAGGGAGTCAGAAGATCTTGACCTTATGGGCATGGAAATTCAGTGTGATGATCGCTAGATTGCCTTGGTTTCTTAAGACGTTGCAATAAATGTTTCACTTCATCTGATCTACTTACAAATTACACCATTTATAAACGATCGAAAATGGAATACAACTCTAATGTATGGCAATATTCTTTATGTGACATTTGCAGCTTAAATTGAATAAAAGTTAACCATTTTTATATTATTTAAATTTTTAATAACTTTACTTTTAATATGTCAAATAGAGACTCCATACCTATGCTTTCTAAGAATATTTGTAATTCAATATCATCGGAAATAGTTTCTTCATTTTCCATTACATTTTCACAAAATTATTTTATTTTTTTATAATTTATAAAATGATTTGATTGATGATTTGAATGTCGACAAACAGCCAACGTCGTCAAAAATTTGCTTCATAAAAATTTAGATTTATTATTGACTTGTTTTTGTTGCCTTGATACACGATGTTATCAAATCAACAACAGATGTTGTTGAAAAATTATAAACACTTTTGTATCAATTTGTTACCAAACGTGTATAATTTTAAAATGTTTTTTTTTCCTCTGTATATAGAAAAAATGACAACAAATTTGGAAAATGTTTCAACTCTATCAACTGCCAAAGTTAAGCAGTTCCTATTTGGGCTGAGAAATGGCTTAAATCCCTTTAAATAATGTCCTCTTCTTACTTGATCTTTATATTTCTGACCATTGTCTGATCGTTTCGCTATTTCAAAATAACAGATACCTTTCTTCCGTTTAGTATTACAAGCTATTTGCTGAAAATTTCAGGCAGAGTTATTAGTCAACCATGGATGAATCTTGTTAAGTCAAATCTGGAATCACTTTCAAAAGATGCTCACATTTGTTGGATTTAAAGTATGAATTAAAACGTATGTAATAATACCTTTCTTTCTTACCTTCTCTACTTCAGTTTGTCCATCGCTTACAATTCACCGGAAAATTCAATGCAATACCATTTTACGCTAGCTTTTCATACAACATTTGTTAAATTTTACCATCAACTGCAAAGGAAAATTCAGAGTTAAATTTATTGTTTCATAGCAATTTCTCCTACATTTTCTTTATAAATCATAATTCTCTTCGCTTCTTGTTACATCCTCAAATCTGGTATTATAATCCTTGATTTGAAGATTTTAATTACCTTGATTGCTGTAGCTAGGATGTCATTTTGTCTTTTAGTCGGTGTAATTAAGAAAATTATTTGTGCTTCAACTCCCAATTTATTTACATTTTCCAGAATCTAATTTCATTTCATTAAACACAAAATGTTTGCTTCAGCAGAAGAAATCGCAAGAATCAGATGACAAACAAACAAGGAAAATATTATAAGGAAAGATCAAATTAGGGAATCTCTTAAGACACCGCAGAAGATAGGAACTAAAATAAGTCTAATAATCGAAAAGTAGCGATAGTTAATGTCGCCAATGTCGCAGTAGTAATAATCAACGGAATGTATTGAAGGCAGTGAAGACAAAGATGTTTGTAATAAAGAGATCGCGTCATTAAATTTTTAATGCAGTGTTGTCGAATAAAGCCTGTTGGTAGATTTTATTAAGTAACCGATTGTATTTATGTTTTTGGAAAACTTTAAAGTAAATGGGTATTGCCAATATGCAGGGTTGTAACGCTGCCTCCAACTTTATTGCCCTTGCTTCTAATAGTTCCATTCCTAGTCGTCATTATTTGAAAGCATGGTACCATCGAGTATTGTGTAAATAGATTTCCATAAACCTCTCGCCCTTTACGGTTACACGTGAAATTCCATAAAATCTTCTGTCGTACGCTTGCATAATTTCTCTAGGTTAACTTCATTTTCAATTTTTGGAGCAACGTTTTCCACATCATATTTAAACGAAAGTCACATGTATAGAGTTCATTGAAAAATTAATTATTAATGGACTGCATTGTTGTGAGATCAATTCCATTGGCACTCTCATTACACAGAATAGAGCATTAAATTTAATTTTTACTTTTTAAGGAATCTAGAAGTCCTTGGGTGTGGACAAGAGATTTAGAGTCAAGCGATAAGAAATTTAAGTAATGTGGCTTTATACAACCAGATTTCTTCAAGAAGTTCCCTTCTAATATTGATGCTTTTAGGACAGCAATTGTCTCCACATCAGTTTGAACTCATTTTCAAAATATTGAAACAAAGAGTGAATGAAAACAACGACATGTTGTTGCTGACGTTTATCACATTATTTGATGTAAACTTATTCGTTTTTATTGTAAATTCTAATGTGATATCTTTACATGATTGATTTAATGTAAACATACTTTTTTTTAATTTAATTCGTTTACAATTTTCTGGGTCTTATTAGCATTTGAACAGACTTCAGTGAATATTTAAAACCATGAAATGAATTCCAATTAATGCCACTGTTGTTTATCGTAGCATTATAAAATTTTGTTGGATGTTGATAATATTTGCCATTTAAATTGCTAAAAACAATAACAAACAAAATATTAATTGCAAATACAAAAACAAAAACTAATAATTTATCGACTGACCTATTATAACACATATGATACCACCAGGCTGCTGTAAAATGTTGGGCACAATTAACACTGGGGTTAACATCATTATCACGATCTTTTGTGCTAAAACTATAACCCACATGCTGACTAAATGAATCAACCGCATCTCCTGTGTATGAGCCTAATTTGATTAATTTGTAGTTTTCCGCCTCATTACCCACTTGGAAGTCATTATACTTGGCGTATTTCGTCACATTTTCAAAATCCTGCAACTGAATCAATAACTCAACAGGCTGAAGAGTGGAGGTAAGGGCGTGCAATTTTTCAAGCCCTATAAAGAATTCAGCATCAATATCACCGAAACCGTGTTTATATTCTAACCAGTTGCGGTAGAAGTCCACCGCGCCATTGGTTCGTCGTTGAATAACCATCCAACCACAAGCGTCTACACTGTTATTACAAACCACCACAAATGATTTGGGTCCATAGAGCTTGTTGATGATGGGACACTTATTATCTGTACAAATGGTGGCATCGAAATCTGCACAACTAGTAGGATATGATTTGCTGGTGCTGCAAATAATTGAAGGAGGAACATAAAAGGGGGGTAATTGTTGAATGAAAAAATGTCTTTCATTTGCTGTTTAAATAAATTTTTTGAAGAAGTATCTGTAAAAATTTTAAGAGAGCAATGCCTCGATTTCAGACAAACCTTATTCAAATTTAATACAGTGGTCATTAAATTTAGAAATTTCATATTATTTTTGGTAATACTGAGTGGAATTAGAAGTCTAGAAGTGTTTTATTAGAGAGTTTATAATTGTTTATATCGATTGTTCATATTTCCATACTTTTTAATTGACAAAATGGTACGAAACATTATGTTTAATGAAATAATTATTTGGGAATACCCATTGAAACTGAATGATCTTCGAAGTAATTTAAGGAATCGTTTGCCAGTCTTTCTTCAATGTTTTATTTAAGTCACATATGTTGGAAAGATGTCGATCTCGACCTTTCAATTACTTCTACAGAAGAAATGATGATTGAGTAGGCGAGTTTAACACTTTGGAGAGGTTATACGACGTAATGATTAAAAATCCTTTAATAGTTTAACTTTCTTATATTTTATATAGTCACATAATTTTATATTTACAATCGCATTCTGTAATTGAATGCTAAATTGTGATAAAAAAATAACATCCTTTCAGAATTCTAACGCTTATATGCCGTGCTTGAAGTCTTCGTAGTCTAGTAGGTACTGTGTTGGCATATTAGACGTAAAGCCCGGGTTCGTATCCCAGGTCAGGCATCAAAACGAAATATTAAAATAAAAATATTTCTTTGGCGACTGCCTCTCAGCAGGTTTTTGGCAAAGTAAATAAATCTGCCATAAAAAATTTGCTCAAAAATCTGTCGTTGGAAGTCGACGTTAACTAGGACCTACACTCACGTATAAAATTAACGCACACAACATTATTGGTATGAGAAGCTACGCCGTAATCCTGACTGAAGTATTGTAATGGCCAATTATATAAATATACATATACTGAGCACCATAAGTGTGTCAACACCTACTATAATTTTTAATTTTCTATTATAAAAATAAATACTTGATGCACAATAATAATTTTGGTTTTTGTTTTAGTTTTAACATTTTATAAGTAATAAATAAACGTTTTATTGCTAGAAATTTATTAGATTATTCTCATTTACTTTATTCGCTATCCTAAGAAAATGAGTGTATGTAGGCCGTGCTTTTGTTTCCGTCATAATCGGCATTACACTACAGTGCTCATGAATTGTTGGAGCGAAAAATTTCTTCCGAATGTATTTATTTATTACAATACAATTACAAGTTCCATTCATTTCGAGCTGAGTAACTTAGACCATAAACTCGGTGTAGTGTCACAGACCAGAGTCTCTGTTGGGAATCGAACCCACAACCCTCACGCTAATATTCTAGCACACTACCCACTAGACTACCAGGGCACTCCTCTTCTTCCGAATTATTCGATATTCTTTACCAGATAATACAGAATTTCCTGTTGAGCGATGGAAATTTACTTGGTTTCCAAAACGATCGTTTTATTTTTTTGTTTGTATTTTGAAATACTCACGGCGCTGATCTTCTTCTTTGACTAACGATTTCTTTGTTTCGTTACCCGCACTTTGATAATTTGAGTAAAACGCAGAGTATTTCAATTTATGTGCGTTTGTGTAGTAACAGAAGCTTTAAATCCTATTTCTGGTGTACTTCTTTTAAAACAAATTAAAATTAATTTCCCTGTGTTTATTGTTAAAAGTTATATTGAAGTCGATTTCCAATGGACTTGAATGCCATAATATACACAACAAAAGTAAGCATAAAATTCTTCAATTGATGAGTCAATAACAAGTCAAACTGTTCAGTACAATAATAAGTGTTTATAAGTTAATGCTACGTTGATAAGAGTACCAATAGTGCGATATAATGACTCAAACAACTGTTCGTACACGGATCTTTTAAATATTAATTCTATTTTGATTTAAAAAGTACCAGCTCGATGTGACAGAACTAAAGTCCAATCGTGTGATAAGAAGAATACATAAGTAACTGCAGAACAAAAATATAAAGTTGTACTACAACAACAAATAAAAACGAATATTGAACTTAGATTTTTAGCAACTAATATTTGCTTCATCTCTACTGCACGGTTTCCACTGACAGTCAATCTTCAATAATTTTTTTAGCCGTTTCTTATTGAAGAAACGACAAACAAAAAATAAGAAAATTTATGATTAATTACGGTTTCCACAATATTATTGAAACAAAAGTATAATTTATCGAGAAAGTATCATGACGCTGTCACTACTGCAGTCTACCTTCTTAATTATGTTAACAGAACAGAAATTATTCGCACTTACCACGTTAGGGTTTGATTGTCGTTCTTATGGCATATTTTGGTGGCATCTAGAAAATACAAAAAAATTTTTCAATTTATTTCAAAAATAATTTGAGAAACAATTCTTACCTATTTTATGGAAATATTGATGAACATCACGATAAAATTTTAAGTGTTCAGTTTTCGGTATTATACTGTTTTCAATTTGGTTTAGCTTAGCGTTTATCTGAGGCATGCCGGCGAGTTTCTCGGAAATTGTGTTTCGTAATGTTTGAATGTGCTTCTCCAAATTAATTTCTTTCAAGAGACTTTTTATACTTTCTTGGTTACTTACAACACTCTTTAACGTGTTACTTGGTATTGTCCTGTTTTCTATGACGGTAACTTGTCGTCTATTCGAGGCACAATGGCTAGTTTCTCCGAAATTATATTTTTTAATGCTTGAGTGTGATTGTTTATATTAATTTCATTTAAAAGCGTTTGGGAATCATTTTGATTTTTCATAATCTCATTCAACATTTTATCGTGTTTCTTTAGCGTTTCTCTTATATCAGCAATTAAGATGATTTTATCATCAACCGGAGGTGGCACCATTGTAGTTTGCATTTGAATTTCTTTTCTTATAAAATTTTTCAAATCTTCGATGTTTTGTTTATTATTCTGCATAAGTTTCTCCTGCATTGCTTCGATTTGTTGTGGCAGACTTTTATTGTTCGTTCCAAGTCACGAAGTATAACCTTTTGGCTGTCTAGGTCCTTTTGTATATTCGACATGTTGTGTTGCAGTATATTATTTCCCATTTGTAATTTTATTAATTGATTATCGAAACGTGTGTAGTCACACGAATCAATTACGTCCGATATATCATCGTCCGTTATCTGCATTTATAAAGAATTTTTATTCATTCGATGCATTCAATCGATTCCAATTGAACTACTGACTTATGTCGTGTACTGTACTTACCTTGATTGCAGCCTGTGCATAATTCCACATACATAATGACAGAAGTGTTAGCTTGTAAAATATCAGTTCCATTTTTAAGCAAATATTTTCACAATTCTTTCCAAGTGCACTTTTATTAAAGCGTTAAAGTCAACTGATAATGAATTGTAATTTTGTTGTGTTTTTAAATCATTTTAATACCAGCCAGTGCTCAAAATACTAAATTGATAAGAAAATAAAGCTGAAATAAGAGCAATAAAGAAATGAACTCCTACTGTATGGTATACTTTGATGGATTAATGCACATTGTTACGCATGTGGAAACGCCCTAAAATCGTTTAACATTAACGATAAACAAACGCTACAAAATCAGAGACCATGAGGCAACGCGTACACAATACATACGACACAAATACACATTAACACATACATCGAACTTATTTTAAGTAAACCAGCTACAACAAGTATGAGAGAAAAAGCCAGAACAGACAAGTAAGCAAATACAACAACAAGCAATGTAGTGGCAACATTCCACTTCGAGAACCATCATCAGACTGGGGACGTTCGCATATAAAAAAGCAATACAAGACAGGCAACCAGTCGGTTATAATTCAGTTAGCCTTCCGTGAAGTTGCAAGTTAACTAATCAATCGCGGTGTGAAGACAACTTGTGTGCGAAGTAAAAAGTCGTATAGCGAATAGTTGTGTGAGAATAATATCGAACAAGCAATAAATTGTTGTAGTTACTGTTGTGTACATTGTATAAATTGGAAACAGTGGCACATAATAAAGTGCGGACAATAAAGTGGTATCATTAAAATAAACACAAATTTGTTTTTACTTGGTTTGCAATTAACGAACTCATAATCTAAACGTTTTTAAAAAGGTAGAAAGGTAACAATATATTCTGTACGATTGCATGTGAAACGTATATTCATTGGCTATTAGACTGTTACTCACACAATATTATTCTCTTTATCAGCACTAGTGATTTGTTTTACTTACCCTGATACAGATTTGTTGCATTTGGTTTATTAAGATTTTACTACTGCAAAATTGGAATTGTTGTAAAGTATGAGTTCGATAATTCTGATTTTGAAAAAGTCAGATCTCTTTTAAAAGAAAAATTTAGTTCAAAAGCATTGATCAGAGTGCATAATAATCAAATCTTATCTCTAAAATAAAATATAATAAAAATAATAAACAAAATTGAATTGAATTTAAAAATTTATGCTCTTAACGATGATAACTAAATCTATTTGAAAATCAGATAACAATTCTGTTGTAGATTCTTGTCCTTTTATGGATTACCATGGATTTGATTACTTTGATTTTGATTATTATGATTCTCGACATCGCGTATTCCTTAGCAACAAATTCAAATGAAGCAATTTATATTTATATTGCGATGTCTTATTTATAAAACATTTGTAAAGTAACAAGTTATCGTCATTTAAGATATCCAAAGGACATGACGAATAAACGCATTATTTTGGGAACCATTGATTCGCTAGCAAACAGTCGGACGAGTGAGTGTGTAACTTGCATGGACGTAAATGATGTCAAACAAAATATTGTGATAACAGTCGCCGCAGTCTAATTGGCAGTATGTTGACTAATTAGACGTAAGGCCCGAGTTAAAATGCCAGATCAGACACCAAAACGAAAATATAAAAATATTTCTTCGGCGATTTCCTCTCAGCAGATTTCTGGCAAAAACTCTGAGAGTAAATAAAATCGCCACGAAAGGCTTCTCAGAAATCTGTCTTTCAAAGTCGACTGAAAACTGTAGGTCGCGCTACTCGTGTATAAAATTAACACATAGAGTGGGGCGAGATGCTAGGTCGCAATCCTGACTGAAAGGTTGTAATGACCAATTATGCTATATATGATAACAATAATACCATGACTATTTGTAATTTGTGGAGACAGTTATGTCTGCTGAAAATATAATGAAAATTGTACTCCTCGTAGTAGAATACAGATTCTTATTTAAGGAACATGAATGAATGAATCCTTGCACAGTATGATTGCCTGATTTAGTCGTTTAACAATTCTTGTTGAGTGATTTATTTCATATTTATTTATTTATTTAAATATTTATTTTTTCAAAATCTACGAAAATCCAACTCAAGATGGTCAGATGAGAAAATGTCATATTTCGGGACCGTATGATCATCAGTTCGAACTATAGCCTTCTAATTTCAATCTCAAGAACATGAAACTCGTTGATATTCAGTTTTGCTATCAGTAGATGATTTATTCCAAGCCAGTTCCCCCTGCTCGTAATAACCGCATTACGGAAGTTATACGAATCCAACTTAAAAGTAAACTCTGTGGTTACATTTCAAGTGTAACATCTGAATGTGTCCATCGCAAATATTTATTAACAGGTAGCTGCAAGGAATTCTAAAAGGATTCTGATCGAATGCTAGGAATGCACATGAAAAGTTTAATTTCGATTTCAAACAGAAAACTTTGAACAAAAATACACAAAAAAAGTTCTCAATAAAAATTATCTTCGTCTTTGAAACACAAAAGCGAAAGTCGCGGGTATTAATACAAAAACCGACTCACCGGTTTTTGAAAGATTCAAAGTGCGTTTGACTGTTGAAAAGGCCCGAAAATGGAAGAGAACAAGAATTTGTGAAATTCTAACAAAAAAGAAAAAAATTAAAAGAATTATCAAAACAATCTGAGATCGGCTGTAGATAAACATAAAGACGCACCAAGTGTTTTGTCACAGAAGTTGAGTGGAATTGAATTTCTTTAACAAATAAGCGGGTGCTGTATAATGGATGAGGAAGATATGTGTTGAATAATGTCTCACCTCTTTGTTAACAAGAATTTCATGATGAGGATGATAAATTCTATAAGTAAAAATTAATAGAAATCTTCTAAAAAAAATTTTCAAACCGACAAACAGTTGTTACGCATAGTAGAAAACATTTTCTTGCTCAGATTTCCCCTGATGTCTTCCTCATAACACAGAAGAAAGACTATTGAATTGCAGCATGCAAATAAAGCATACATTTGTAAACAGGTAATCTAGATTGAAAGAATTTGAATATTTGTTGAAAAGTTTTTGAAAAAGATTTTCAATGAAAAATAAATTAATTTGATGGGTAAAACGATCTGTAAAATTGTAAAAGATAACACACTAAAGCCCGTAATGGAAGGAATTATAGAAATGCCCAAAAAACTTTAATGAAAACTATCAAAGAAATAAAACTGACACGCCTCAAGGTGTTCCTAGAAGACTGGAAGTTACATTGACAGACGATGAAGAAAAAATAAAAGAGGGCAACAAACAAGTGCCACTTTAATATCTGATGCAGGCACCATTATTGTTTTCAAATTTATTTTGAATTCATTTAAAAAAGAAAATTATGATTTTATTTGATATTTAGTTGAGTAAAAGAGTAACATTACAGTACATTTTTCCCGTAGTTTTTATGTAAATGGAAATGAGTATGTATTTATTTTTTAAGCCAACTGTAAGTATATAAAGTACTGTAGATAATTGTATAAAGAACTATTTCACTTTCACAATAACCTTGCCCAACACAAAAAATGTTGACGGATTCCCTATCAGATAGGGCGAATATATTTTGAAGAATTTAAATTTTAGTCACTAACACCGCCTATTAAACGAAGCAATTTTAATATGAATCATTACTCACTCACATAATCTCACTCTGACAGCAAATAATTTTTTCTTATACTACATGAGATAAGAATAGAAATTCAGTTTGTCATTAAATACAGATTTTAAATTCGAATGAATACTATATGCATGTGTGTATGTACTCGTAGTGTTCTGTTATTTTTAATTTTTTACTTCTGTTGACTTCTCTGACCATTATATTTAAATGTGATTGTTTTTCTGTGTTATAAATATTATCAATTCAAAACGAATAAACACAAATTGATCGCAGAAGCACTGCCATCATATTTATATGGCTGTGTATATATTGTTTTGTTCTCTAAAATATAAAATTTTTGTGTATTTTTCTTTTGGTTTTTATAATCAATTTCATATTTTTTATTTTGAAATTAAAACCCTTGCACGTACACTGTATCTTATATGGTGCAACCACTAAAAGTACTTATTTATGGTTATTTTAAGAACAAATTATTAAAAACAAACAAAATAGAACTTTTAAATCAAATTTCAATTCGTCATAAAAACTAAATAAGTTCCAAATATCAAAATATTTTATGGTAGACTTCACACAATTACATATTTTCGGATTAAACTTTCATACTTTGTGAATTGTTGTCTCATCATATGGCTGCCTACGAATACCAACTATAACTACTCCGTTTTTTTTCAAAACAATAAATTTAACAACCAAAATTTATCTATAAAAATATTTAAAATTTATAAAAAGTTTAAGTAAATTTAAATTTCTGAGATGATTAATGGGTTAATTGCATGGATGCTGATAAAACAGTCTACTCGTGGTGTTTATTTATTAAAAATACACTCCACTTTTTTTACACGTATTTGAAATTACACGGTGGAAAAAATATATTTTTATAAACAATTTTTAATCTAGAACGGTTTCAAAATCACTGTCTTCTAATTGTGTTTGTTTTACCACACTTGGCACATTTGCTGAAATGAACATACAGTAGTAAATAGGAAATCTCAAAAATTAAAAGTTCAACTTTCTATAAAAGATTTTTTAATAAAAAGTCGACGTCGCAAGACCTTTCGGTAAGTAGTCCGACAGTTTAAAACTTTATTACCGGACGAAAACCACCATTGGATAATTTGATGGATATCTCCAGTGATGATACCGACTTTAGTTCAGTTCGTCGCAAACAATTGCGCTTGTTATCAAGTAGCGCCGAATAATTATGTAGCTACATATGTAAATATTTTTCCTTATTTATATTCTAAGTTTTCGGACACACATACCACATCAATGTTGGATTTCTCAAACATAACCTAACTCATCAATTTTATTGTCAAACTTTGAGCATTTATATGACATATCTTAATACCACTGGTGCGTTTACTGAGTATTCGTAACATTGCAATAGTCCCGTCACTGGAATTTACTCTATACTATCCCCCATCAAGTAGAATATATAGGTAGAATGCGAAGAAGAATAAACAGCAACAAAAAATGGAAAAATAATTCATATACAAAAATAGTTTAAAGATTAAAAATCTTCCCAAAAATAAATATACATTTAGCAGAGATAATAAGTATCTGGACATAAAGATATAAATACAAAATTATTATTTATTTATGATAATAAGAGTAGAAAAATGATAAAATTTATTTAATATTAAGTAAAAGAAAACAAAATCAAATATAATTTATGTATAAAAGTGAAAATTTTAGTTACGAAAAAATGATTTAGCTCCTCTAGGAATTCAACAGGTGTTGGATCATCAGAGTCGTGTTTCCTCATAAAGACCACGCCACGATAAGTAAACACTGATTTTATTCTACCACTTTTCTTAATTTCAACGCTTCCTTGAAGATATTGTAATTATACGGAGTCAAATTTTCATTTATATAAAACGGAACAGAACTATCAAAGCCAGCATGTTTTAAACACAACACAGTTTTATTCTCTTTTCTCAATTAGAAATTGATTTTAACAAAAGATTTTTCTCACTGGGTATAAGCATTTTGACAATAATATCCGCATCATTTGGCACTGGTGCTTTTTTGCCATTAAAACTTTTATGCCATCTGTAAATTTGTTCAATTTTAGGTGTAGATATATTTAAATTATCACAGATATTATTAAATATGCCGAACAAATTTTCATCTTCATGATAGGGTATACCACGAATTCGCACACTACCAGCCACAACAGCGTTGTCTTGTTTGTTTATTTTTCTTTTAAGTTCTATTATTTCGGTTTTCAAGTCAGCTGTTTCGGATTCCACACGTCTTACACTCACTTTAGTTCCACCTGTTGTATTTTCTAATAAAGTAACTCTCTCACTAAGAACATTTAAATCAGACTGAAATGCTGAAAGTCTCTTATCAATTTGACTTAAGAGTTCTTCTTTGTACTCTTTAAATTTGTTTTCAATAATTGTATTAATTTGTGAGGTAAGCTTTCAAAACGAGAGTCCAGCATTGTAACTAATTTCAAACAGAAAACTTTGAACAAAAATACACAAAAAAAGTTCTCAATAAAAATTATCTTCGTCTTTGAAACACAAAAGCGAAAGTCGCGAGTATTAATACAAAAACCGACTCACCGGTTTTTGAAAGATTTAAAGTGCGTTTGACTGTTGAAAAGCCGAAAATGGAAGAGAACAAGAATTTGTGAAATTCTAACAAAAAAGAAAAAAATTAAAAGAATTATCAAAACAATCTGAGATCGGCTGTAGATAAACATAAAGACGCACCAAGTGTTTTGTCACAGAAGTTGAGGGGAATTGAATTTCTTTAACAAATATGCGGGTGCTGTATAATGGATGAGGAAGATATGTGTTGAATAATGTCTCACCTCTTTGTTAACAAGAATTTCATGATGAGGATGATAAATACTATAAGTAAAAATTAATAGAAATCTTCTAAAAAAAATTTTCAAACAGACAAACAGTTGTTACGCGTAGTAGAAAACATTTTCCTGCTCAGATTTTCTGCGATTTCTTCCTCATAACACAGAAGAAAGACTATTGAATTGTAGCATGCAAATAAAGCATACATTTGTAAACAGATAATCTAGATTGAAAGAATTTGAATATTTGTTGAAAAGTATTTGAAAAAGAAGATTTTCAATGAAAAATAAATTAATTTGATAGATAAAAAGACCTGTAAAATTGTAAAAGATAACACACTAAGCCCGTAATGGAAGGAATTATAGAAATGCCCAAAAATTTTAATGAAAACTATCAAAGGAATAAAACTGACAAGCCTCAAGGTGTTCCTAGAAGACTGGAAGTTACATTGACAGACGATGAAGAAAAAAAGAAGGCAACAAACAAGCGGAAATTTAATATCTGATGTAGTCCCCATAATTGTTTTCAAATTTATTTTGAATTCATTTAAATAAGAAAATTACGATTTTATTTCAAGTG
>CM025792.1:47018381-47036486 GCA_014635995.1 Sarcophaga peregrina
TTATTGTAAATTCTTATGTGATATCTTTACATGATGCCTTAAATGGTAGACTTTTTTTAATTTTAATTCGTTAATAATTTTCTGGGTCTTATCAGCATTTGAACAGACTTCAGTGAATATTCATAATCATGAAAAGTATGCCAATTAATGCCAAAATTTTGTATCGTAGCATTATAAAAATTTGTTGGATGTTGATAATATTTGCCATTTAAATTGCTAAAAACAATAATAAACAAAATATTAATTGTAAATTAGAAAATTAATAATTTATCAACTAACCTCTCATAACAATCAAAATACCACCAGGCTGCTGTAAAATCTGCGGCACAATTAACACTGCGGCTTATATCATTATCACGATCTTTTGTAGTAAAACTATAACCCACATGCTCACTAAATGAATCGCCCGCATCTCCTGTGTATGAGCCGAGTTTAATTAATTTGTAGTTTTCAGCTTCATTCCCCACTAGGAAGTCGTCATACTTGGCGTATTTCGTCTCATTTTCAAAATCCTGCAACTGAATCAATAACTCAACAGGCTGAAGAGTGGAGGTGAGGGCATACAATTTTTCAAGCCCTATAAAGAATTCACCATCTAAATTGCCAAATCCCGATTTATACTCTGACCACTCGCGATAAAAGTCAACGGATCCATCAATACGTCGTTGAATAACCGTCCAAACACCATCGTCTTCGCGACAAGGAACCAAAAATGGTTCTGGTCCATACAGATGATTTTTGATGAGACGCTTATTATCAAAACAATAACTGGGATATGATTGAAAGCTGCTAAATAGAATTGAAAGAAATATTTACATGAAGACACTCAATTTACAAGGCGTTTTAGGTGTTTCTCTGATATTAAAAACGAATTGATGTTCGTTAAGGGTTTTAGTAGCTTGGGTTGGTTGAGAGGTGCTAGGACTTCATCAGTGTAGTCGCGTACTTTCACCCATTTTGTTGTGTCTGGTCTACGTGATTCCTCCGCTTCCCATTCCCCCCTCCCCCTTTCCTACACACCCTCTTTTCATCATAACCCCTCTATTATCCTTTCATCTTTTAGGACGTTGTACAATAGGTCAATTCGACTTCCGAGTGCTGTACTTGTCTTTCTAGCCTAACATAACCTAACCTTCGTCAAGTGTATACTGCAGATAGATATGTACGCGTATACGTAAAAATGAGAGTTTCTATCGTTAGTTTTTACAGTTTTAACTAGCGGTAACACATCGTTATCGTTAAACAAAATTTTCCTTTTACTTACGATGTAGAATCCACTCCCTTATGATATATTTCCGTGCCATCTGAAATTTTAAAACAAAATTCGTAAAAAAAATGTAAAATAAGTTTACAATAGGAATTCTTACTTAAGTGTTGCCTGAATATCTTGATAAAATCTTAATTGATCGTTTTTAGGTACCGAATTATTGCCAATAACCGTAACCTTCTCGTCTATTTTCTGTATCAAGTCTAATTTTTCCGATAGTAGGCTCTTCAAAGTCTGGGTCTGGGCATGATCTTTCAAATTAATTTCTTTCAAAAGATTGTGAATATTATTCTGATTATTTATAATTTCAATTGAAATATTTTTTGGCATAAAATTGCCTTCTATGTTCGATAGCTTTGTATCGATTTTCTCTAAGGCATGTGCATGACCCTCCAAATCAAGTTTTTTGCAAAGTTCTTGGTTGTCATTCTGATTGTTTAAAATTTTAGCCAAGAGATCACCGTGCTCTTTTAGTTTTTCTCTAATCTCAGTCGTAACTATGATTTTATCATCGACTGGTGGTGTGACTAATGGAACTTGGCGTTCAGTTTCATGTTTTTCCGACAATTTTGCTTCAATTCCCTTAATTTGTAAAGACAATTCATTCATTTTGTTAAATAGTAATTTCTGTTGATTAAATTGTGTTTCATGATTGATTTTCGTTTGTAGATTTAATCGTTCCAGTTGAGTTTCGAAGCGTGTATAATCACAAGAATAAATTTTCTCAGAGACGACATCAGTTATTGACTGCAGAAAAATATGAAATATTTTTAATTTAATTCTCGTATTTAAAATAAACGATAGAGAAGTCTTACCTTTGTTTCACCCATTGCAAAACTCAGTATAGCCCAAATGCTCAGTAAATATAGGAGCTCTCTACAGTAATTCATGCTTGCAATGACAATCTTGTATTGATGTCATCCCTCAATGAGCGTTGGCTTTTATACAATTCTGTAGGCACAACGATAAGTAAGAAATAAAATAAATTCCTGACATTATTTGTAGGCTGTGCCTGATGTTTTAGTGCTGCCTCGTCTTTGTTCTTTAAATATTGATAACAAAGTATAGATACAGTTGACGCATAAAGTATGCATCCACTGTTAATCTTTTTGAATTAAATACACGTATGTATTGATCGTTAATAATATTGTTACGAAAGTGGAAATGGTGTTGTTAAAATAATAAACAAAAGCTCCAAAAACAACACAAACAAACGTAATGTAAAGTAAGTGAAACTCAGGCGGTTTTGAAGATTAATTATAGAATGATTCCTTTATTTAAAAATTGATTTGCCTAAATACTACTTATGAGAATCTAACTACTTTTCTAGATTAAATATTAACGTATACTTTAGGTTTAATGAGTATTTAGTTTATTATATTTAAGTTGACATACATTTGTTATTATGAAAGAGTCGGGTGTTTTATTCGAACAAAGGAAATTATGCTCGATCAGCAAACCAGTGCATTTGTATGTTGTACTGCTGAAAGTGTTATGAGTAAGCGGGCAATGCCCGTCTTATTATTAAAAGAGTTTCTTGTTACTCTGTGTGGATTGCTAAAACATGTTGCAATTAATTTTATTACTGACCTTACCTTTGTTTGACATTGATTCCACATGCTTAAATACAGTAAATACAAAGAGTGAATACAGTATAGTGAACAAAAGCTCCAAAAACAACACAAACAAACGTAATGTAAAGTAAGTGAAACTCAGGCGGTTTTGAAGATTAATTATAGAATGATTCCTTTATTTAAAAATTGATTTGCCTAAATACTACTTATGAGAATCTAACTACTTTTCTAGATTAAATATTAACGTATACTGTAGGTTTTATGAGTATTTAGTTTATTATATTTAAGTTGACATACATTTGTTATTATGAAAGAGTCGGGTGTTTTATTCGAACAAAGGAAATTATGCTCGATCAGCAAACCAGTGCATTTGTATGTTGTACTGCTGAAAGTGTTATGAGTAAGCGGGCAATGCCCGTCTTATTATTAAAAGAGTTTCTTGTTACTCTGTGTGGATTGCTAAAACATGTTGCAATTAATTTTATTACTGACCTTAACTTTTGTTTGAAATTGATTCCACATGCTTAAATACAGTAAATACAAAGAGTGAATACACTACAGTGAACAAAAGCTCCACAAACAAAACAATGGACATGATTACGTGATCAAAGAATAAACAAAAATATAGCAAGAAAATCAGCCTAAAAGAATATATTCTGATGAAAACAACCAACCAAAGTGCAGCGTAAAAAAATAATAAAATAGCGGATAATCAAATGCACAAACAACAACTACTCTGCCTGGACGAAAGAAAACAAGAAACAACGAAAATGGAAAGAAGTTGTTTACGTTTTTAGATTGTTCTCGAAGGTCATCATCATCCGTCGAGAGCATTCATCACACTTATGATCCAGCGATATAAAAGGCAACACAAAGCGAGCAAGGACAGAGTTCGAATGAAGATAGTGGTGTGAAACGACGTCACGTTGGTTGAAATTCGAGTTAAGATAGTCGTGTGTGACGACGTCACAGTTGGTTAAAGTGAGAATTAAATCTATATGTGTGAAAACACGAGATCGAGCTTTAATTCAGTCAAACTAGTGTGCAGACAAGTTGCGTGTAGAGAAAACAGTTGTTAGTGTTGTGCTTACTAAAAGGTTATGAGCGAAGAAGAATAACTAACAAGTGCTGTTGTTTACAAAAAGGTTGTAAGCAGAGAAATATCGCGAACAAGCACCTATTGTGAAAACTATCTTTGTATACGTGGAATAAGTTCGAACAGTGGCACAAAAGTTGTGCAGAGAATAAAGATTTGATATAAAATTAAACACTTATTTATTTGTATTTTATTTGCAATCTCCGAACTCATATTTTATAATATCAAAACTTCTATTTCAATTGCTGTTGTTATAGATTACATCCGTGAAATTAAATTCTAATTTCAAAATCGATTAGTTTCTGTTAATTTCTTATAAATTAATTTCACAACTTTTAAAATGTGGTCACGATGTGTGGTAAAATCGTGCAAGGAAATCTATAGAAAATCATTTTGCATTCAAACCTTACAATATTCTTGGGAACTTTGTGAACTACTGAATATTTTATCTTGTCTAAAAGAATGTCCCGAAGCATACAGTAATTCTCTGAATAAATGCTAACACGGTAATCCAACACCACAAGCAACAATAATATGGTACGTAGTCCATATGAGGTGCGTAAAGTCCTGTAAAATTAAAAGTTACCAAGATAATCAAGAACACATACTCTAAGTATGAAATTTGATTTTCGTAGGAAGTTTGTGAAGAAAAAATTCACTTTGATTACAGAAATTACGTATTAAAATTGTTTACTCATTTATATGATAATTTGTTGAAATATTGCAAAAAAATTAAATTTCTTTCATACGACTAACTACAACACTATAAATAAATAAGCGATAAATAAATTCGCATAACCCAGATAAGAATGAGCATTTACTTTATACGCCGACTTTATAAGTGCATATAAAATATATGTAAGAAACAAATATTATTATGAACATTATTGTAATATCGATATATTTTTTGCAAAAACTAAAAAACTGATCAGATATTTGCCCCATCGAATAACTTTCGAACGTAGAATAAGCATATTAGTACAAAAGTAAGACTTCAATTCAATTTAGGGTACAAGCGATGCGAAAACGCTTATGCCAAATATAACTTCAATGAATTAAAATAAATACTTAATCTTAAATATGTTTAAAATTCCTAAAAGCAATGTTTATAAATTAAATTTCCTACAGATATGCAGGGGTTAAGATGTCTGACGAGTTTAAAGAGTTTATTTTCGCAGCAAACCAAGTAATAATTTCTAGAACTCTCTTCACGAATAAAAAATATTTAAAATATTAAAAATGTTAATACAACGGTGGTATAAGTTATAGGAATAGATTATTTACAATTTTTTTTTTTATAATTAAATGCAATGGAATGGAACTAAATTCGAATATTAATGATGGAATTATAGAAACGAATTGTGTTTTTGGAATATTACCATCCGATTTCAATTCTCATAATTTTTATAATATTTTGAGTGGTTTCGTGGTGTTATTTTAGTTTATTTTCATCAAAAAAATTCAATTTCATTCAGAAGTAGTTAAGGTTTAGGTTCAAAAATTTAGAATACCATAAATCCATGATGATGTTACTGTGATAGAGTAATGTTTGCCATCGTTGCCTTGCATAAATTGTATCTAATCATAGGCATTTTGTGATGACTGTGAACAATTTTTACACGCAAGAACTTAGGTTAACCGATATGTCTCCGGTATACATAAAGAATTACCGAATTCTCACCATATACTAGGATCGATTTTTAAAAATTCCGGTATTCGGGATTTTGTAAATCCCAATCTCGAAATCCCGGGATATTTCGGGATAATTCCGGATCCAAAACTCCCGAAAAATCACGAGAAAAATCGCGATTTTCTCTTAATAATAAAAATATTTTGTTAACAAAAAATCATTTGTATTCCAATTATGTATATCAGAATTATATCTCATTAAAAATAAAATATTAAAACAGCAAGACAAAAAGTAACAAAAAAGCGTAAATTAACAAAAATAAAAATTATTCATACATATGCAAATGCATTAGTTTTAAGAAAATTATTTGGATTCTAACAAAAAGATTAAAGCATATAACATGTGATCTGAAAGGCTTGATCGAATTTTGTTGTCAACATAACATGCCGTTGAAAAACACTTCTCGCAGGCAACATTTCTTGGCTGTATGCAGCGTGTAAATATTCAACTCTACCACCTCCTGATGTAAATAAATCTATTTCTTTGGACAGTTAAGTATCTAAATCAGTTACCCTTTTTAATTCATTTTATAGGGCTTTTGCATTCTTCGATGCCATCAAATAATTTTTTATCACTGGCAGTAGGGTTTTCTTCATCAGAGATGCTATTATCGAAGTCGAGTGCTATAGAATTTTTTCACGACCTTTTGCAGGATCAAAATACATATGAATTCACAATCCCGAAAATGCCGGGACAAATATTTAAAAACTCCGATTGGCATTCCTATCCCATACCCAGAAACAGGAGATAGATAGACAAGTGAACAGGTTGTTGAAGAACTATTTAATTGAGCCTAGTAAGTCAAACTACAATAGTCCCCTAATTTTAGTTTCGAAGAATAGTGTGAATGGACAGGAATCATACCGATTGTGTGTTGACTATAGGGCGGTGAATAAGAGGTTAATAGTCGACAAATTTCCGCTTCCACGAATAGACGGCATCTTGAATAATCTTGGTCGGCCTAGACATTTTTCAGTAATCGACTTATACACCGATTTCCACCAGATTCCGTTGCATTAGGATTCAAAGGATATATTTTCTTTTTACAAAACGCGGCTCCTATAGATGGAAAGTATTGCCATTTGGTTTAAACATGGCCCCGAACTTTTTTTCAAGAATGATGCACATTGCTTTTTCCGGCCTTCCTCCCAACCAGGCTTTTCTTTATATCGATGATATAATTGTTGTAGGTTGCAGTATGTCACATCACCTAAATAATATGGAAAACGTTTTTGACACTTTAAAAAAACACAATTTGAAAATTAACCCCTTCAAATGTAACTTTTTTAGACCAGATGTAACTTTCCTCGGGCATAAATGCACCTCAACCGGGCTTCTACATATACTATTCCAAGATAGAGACAGTTTAAAACTACCCCACCCCTACTGATAAAGATTCTAGGAGAAGATTCGTTGCTTTCGCAAATTATTATAGAAGATTTATTGACAATTTTCCTTTACTAGCAGCCTCTCTAAATTAGCTTACCAGGAACATAACTTTATTCAAATGACACGAAAATTGTCAGAATACTTATGGGAAACTAAAGTCAAGCCATATCTCTCTCAAACTTTTAAAATACCCTGATTTTTCAAAACAATTCATTATAACCGCGGATGCCTATCAAACTGGATGCGGTGCAGTTTTAATTCAGAATATTGACGACAACGATTGTCCAGTATCCTATGCGTCAAGGACTTTTAATTTACAATTTACTTTACGACAACACAGTTTAGAATAAATTTACTGTCACGTCAGACCATCGACCATTAGCCTACTTATTTAACATGAGAGACCCATCATCCAAACTGACAAGAATCCGGCTAGAACTTGAAGAGTATAATATTGTTATAGAGCATATAAAAGGTAGAGACAATGTGGCAGCAGATGCACTCTCGCGTATCTCGATTCACAAATTTGGGAACGGCGAGTGAAAAAGTTCTTGTAGTGACAGTCCGCGGAATGTCCAGACAAAACCCGCAGGAACCAATCCGAGCAGATGCCGACATGGTGAGACTCCCAATTTATGATAACTTTTCACACAGTTTTAGTAACAAGACACCAAAAATCAGATCTGAGCTTATGTATACCGATTATAAATTGAGTGCGTTACGTTTAAATATTTACAGGAAATTTAAGAAAATATTGCATGTGAACATTCGTATTGACAACGAGACATTTATTCTGGATGCAATGCTATCAAGGCTTCAGGAATTAGCTGTCAGTAATAACATTCACATATTAGAGTGACCGAAGGATAATATATTTTTTACAATTTATAGCATTGGAAAATAGAAGGAGTATGGTCCAAAAATTTTGGAAATAATGTTGACGAATCCCATTGAGGAGGTTTTTGAAAGGAAAAAAGAAGGAAAAATTGATGACAATATATCACAATGATCCGCTCTTAAAAGGAGTAAATTATATGCTAAATTGAGAACGAAATATTTTTGGAAGAACATGTCTATGGAGTGTGAATAAGAAGACCCGGGAGTAAGAAAGAGTTAGTTCTAAAACCAACACCAGCTTTGGCTTTCGACTTAGTCGTTTTAGATACTATAGACCCATTTAGGTGAATCGAATGTGTGATTTGACGAAATTTTTGGTTGTGATTGCTATACCTGATAATAGCGCTGACACAATCGTGCGTGCGATTTTGGAAAAGTTCATCTTAATTTATGGACTGATGGATAACATCAGATCGGACCTAGGGACAAATTTCAAGAATCAGATAATGCAAGAATTGTGTGAGTTATTAAACATCAGTATGAATTATTCGACTTCTTATGATTACGAAACCCTAGGCACTATTGAACGAAACCGTAGAGTTTTTAACGAATATTTGAGAGGTACATCTCCGAAAACATTGAGGAATGGGTTATTTATTTGTCTTACTTTTGCTTTTTTCATAACACTACATCGAATACAGTTTTTGACAATAAATTTTCACCGTATGAGTTAGTTTTTGGTAGATCACCTAACTTACCTAAAATAACGTCAAAAAGAACAATCGATCCTTTGTTTAACGTCGAAAGTTATAATAAGCAGGTTAAGTAGAGATTACAGGAATCGCACAAGTTGGCAAAGGAACTAATTAACAATCATAAATTGCGAAACGATTAATACTACAGGTGAACGATAACGTCCTAATACAGAGACAGTCCTACGACAAATTTAAGAGCATTTACGAGGGACCATTTGTTGTCAAAATTGTAGACGCTTGTAATGTTAGAGTGTATGATGGAACTAAGAAAAACGAAAAAGAACTGTTCATAAGAACAGGGTTCAGGGAACTGTACAGTGTGAATGAGAAACATGCTTTTGTCTTAGAAAAAAAAAACTTTTTTCAAAATTCTTATTATTTTAAATTCAAATTGAAGAAGAAATTTGAACAAATATTTAAATACAAAAGAAATGCTGAAAAAAAAGAAATGAAATATTACAATAATATGAAAATTACAAATTAATTCATATTTTTAATATACATATAATAATAAATTTTATTTAATAAAAAAAAAAATTATAAATAAAACATAAAGAACATATATCGTACATAAAGTATATAAACAAAAAAAATCTAAGTAAATACAAACTGTGTACGTAATAGAGGCATGCACAAGACATTCTACTACCTTACCCTTCACCGAGTGTAATACTGAATTGTACGAAAGCACTGAAATGTGTATTTCTCTTTTATTCAAAGTGTATAACAGCACTCGTTTGTCTGTAAAGTAACGGAAATATGCTTTGTGTTGTAATAGCATATTTCACTACTAAAGCTAAATTTTCAGTCTTGTCATACGAATTTCAGTAGTGTATTCGTTGAAAAATATGCGTACTTAAATGTTTCTACACATTCTTTTCTTTCGCAAAACAAAAACATTTTTACTTTCCCATTTACTGAAAAATTAAATGCACGTTGTGACACTACGAAGAGTACAATATTTTGGTTGCACTCTTCACACAACTATCTTTCATATTGTTGTACAATGATTTACCAGTGCAGTTGTCTTTTTGTGTACTCTATAATTATTTCACACTTATTTACATTTGATGCTACAATCAATATTCGGTCTTCATAAAAATACAATACTGTGCAATTTTCGGCGTCTTGTGCACACCTCTAGTACATAGTATAAGCATAAATACGTAAAATTATAATTAATGACTGAAACTTATAAACATTTATTAGAATCAATAAAAAAAAGAAATAGTTTTGTTAGTATAAGAATGAATAATAATAATAATAATAAAATAAAAAATTATTGAATCGAAAATAGCCTGATCACCTAGTTTTCGATCCAAAATTTTTTGCCTCAGAAAGGAAGTTGTAATACAAAAGCATCACCCTTTTTAAAAGGTAGTTTTATTTTGTACTTTATAGTCACCCTTGATTTAACTTTAATATATCACTCATTTATTATCTTTCTACAATTATTTTTAATGTAGTTATCACCCAATAATGATAAACTAAAACTACGCCATCACGCACACAGAATTAAATTGAATATTGAATCAATGACGTCACGCAAATTGTGTTCCTATTGGCTAATGATATTGTAAGTTATATTGCAGGGCTGCCAACTACTCTCACGTAGTGCACACATTTTTCAGAAGAAATGTTAATTTTCACATATGAAAAAGACTTGGAAACCTTTAAATTGGAAAATCATGCGCAAAGCATAATCTTTAGTTTATCATTCTTGATTATCACTATTCTCCTTATTACACTTGCTTAAATTTCTCTTAACAATCGTTAGTTTTTTAGTATACAAGGTTGACAATAAACTACGCAGGCAGAGTCTGCTGTCAACCAATGAAATCATAATAATGTAATAGCCTCTCTTCAATTACTTCAGTATTCTGAGAACCGCAAATACGACAATTTTGTATATTTACTTACCCACCCAGTGTAAAATGTGCTTCATCGCTGAAGAAAATTTTGTTCGAAAAATTGGCTGTGGCAGAATCAGTTAAGCGATATATTTTCGTTAATGTCAGACTTTCAACTGAAAAGAATAAAATTGGTTTCACTACTTAGTACGATAGATGTCGAATTTCAGTCCCATACTTTTGAAACCACGAAATGGATAGCCCCTTACAAACTATTGTTATATTTCGTTATAAAAATTTGTAGTCAACGTCATATGAGGCAAAAAAGTTTTCTGTTGGAACATCAATTATAACCATAATAATGTTCCCTCTTTGATTTTTCTCTGAAATGCAATTACCTCTACATACATACATACATTATTGGACATTACAAGCCTTCAGTCAGGAGTATGGACCTAGTTTTTAACACCATGTTATGTTGTGTATGTTAATTTTATACATGAGTGGTGGGAACTAAAGCTGACTTTGAACGACAGAATTTTTTTGTGAAACTTTTCATGATGATTTTTTTTATTCTCAGGTTTTTTGCCTGAAATCGACTGAGAGGAAGTCACCGAAGAAATGTTATATCATATTTCCATTTTGATGTCTGACCTGAGGTTTGAACCGCGGACTTACGGTGATAAGCCAGCAAACTACCTACTAAACTTCGGAGACTTCAACTACTAGGCTGCTAGACTAGTAGCTACCAGTGATCTACTGCGACAAAATTATTAGCAACATTAAAAGCTGAAAGGCTAAACATTATAAAAGCGAATTATTATGTTATCTGTGTATACAGTTGACCGAAATATTATTCTAGTGTAATATCGATCAAATAAACCATAAGACGACCCACTTTCTATCACTATTCGTCTGTTGCGTGTGATAAATCTGAGAAAAGCAATTAGAGAGAGTCCACAACATATTTTAAGAAACAGCTGCTACCAATCTGCATGTGAAATGTGAATATATTCCCTACCCAAACTACTAGTACGATTCGCTGTTCAAAGTAGTACCATCTTTGATACTATGTATAGCCAAAGATGTATTGCTGCTAAAACATATGTTATTTCATAAGAAGAGCTTGTGTTTTCTTATTCAGTACTATCAAGAATAGAAAATTCAATCTCTTCACTTTCATTGAACCCTTAACTTTCAATTCCTTCTCAAATATCATAAATAAAGTATTATTTCTGGTGACCTGGTATCTAGAGGATAGTGTGCTAGACTGTTAGCGTGAGAGTCGAGAGTCAATTCCCTCCAGAGACTCTGCTCTGCTACACTACACCGGCCATGTTGTCGCCTTCACTTAGCTCGTTATTATTAAAGATGATTTTTGGTTGTATTGTAATCAAAAACATAAAAATGTATTATTTGTGATATTCGAAAAGTTTAAAAATTTATACGAGCAAAACCACAGAGTCATTATAAAAGTCATATGAGTTTATATCAAAAATGATGCATAAGACAGATTTATGATGTTTTTGAATTTTATTATTTATTTTGAAATCATTTCATTAACATTACTATTACTATTGAGAAAAAATCAGGCATTTACTTTTTTCTGAACAAAAGTTCTATTGTCTTAACGATTAAAATGTTATCACGATCTTTTGTATGAATAAATAAAAGATCAAAGTTGATGCATTGTTGAATATACAATTAAAAATAGTTTGGCATCCTACAACCAGAATTTGACATGAAGTTCCCTTCTAATATTGATGGTTTTAGGACATCAATTGTTTCCACATCAATTTGAAATTATTTTCAAAATACTGACACAAACATGAATGTGAATGAAGATGTATTATACTTTTCACCCCCCAAATTTCTTCTTTTGGAATTCTAAATTCCCGATTTTACACTCTTTGTATACTTTCATAAAACACTTATTAGATGGGATTAATAAAATAATGACGTTCATCATCTAATTTGTTTCAAAACTATTGTTTTTTATTGTGAATTCTAATGTGACATGATCGGTTTAATGCAAAACATTTTTTTATAATATTAATTTGTATACAATTTTCTGGGTCTTATTAGCATTTGTACACCCTTTAGGGAATATTTACTATTATGAAATGTAGTCCAATTAATACCATGATTTTTTAACGTAGCATTAAAAAATTTTGTTGGATGTTGATAATATTTGCCATTTAAATTGCTAAAATAATAAAATAATAACAAACAAAATATTAATTGCAAATACGAAAACAAAAATTAATAATTTATCAACTGACTTATTAAAACACGCATGATACCACCACGCTGCTGTAAATTTTTTTGCACAATTATCACTCGGTTTAACATCATTATCGCGATCTTTTGTGCTAAAACCATAACCCACATGCCGACCAAATGAATCTCCCGCATCTCCTGAGTATGAGCCAAGTTTGATTAATTTGTAGTTTTCAGTTTCATTTCCCACTCGGAAGTCATCATACTTGGCGTATTTCGTCACATTTTCAAAATCCTGCAACTGAATCAATAATTCCACAGGCTGAAGAGTGGTGGTGAGGGCATACAATTTTTCAAGCCCTATAAAGAATTCACCATCTAAATTGCCAAATCCCGATTTATACTCTAACCACTCGCGATAAAAGTCAACAGATCCGTCAATACGTCGTTGAATAACCGTCCAAACACCACCGTCTTCGCGACAAGGAACCAAAAATGGTTCTGGTCCATACAGATGATTTTTGATGAGACGCTTATTGTCAAAACAATAACTGGGATATGATTGAAAGCTGCTAAATAGAATTGAAAGAAATATTCACATGAAGACACTCAATTTACAAGGCGTTTTAGGTGTTTCTATGATATTAAAAACGAATTGATGTTCGTCACGTTTTAGTAGCTTGGGTTGGTTGAGAAGTACTAGGACGTCATCAGTGTAGTCCCGTATTCTCACCCATTTTGTTGTGTCTGGTCTATGTGATTCCTCGGCTTTCCATGCCCCCGCCCCCCCATTCCTACATACCTTCCTTTTATCCTAACCCCTCCATTATCCTTTTACCTTTTAGGACGTTGTACAATGGGTCAATTCGACTTCCGAGTGCTGTACTTGTTTTGATTAATAAGTACATGTCCTCTAGCCTAACCTAACCTAGCCGTCGTGTATACTGCAGATAGATATGTACGAATTTACGTAAAAATGAGACTATCTATCATTAGTAAAAATAACACATCATTATTGTTAAACAAAATTCTACTTTTACTTACGAAGTAGAATTCACTCCCTTATGATATATTTCCGTGGCATCTGAAATTTTAAAAGAAAATTCGTAAAAAAAATGTAAAATAAGTTTACAATAGGAATTCTTACTTAAGTGTTGCCGAATATCTTGATAAAATTTTAATTGATCGTTTTTAGGTACCGAATTATTACCAATCACCGTAACCTTCTCGTCTATTTTCTGTATAAAGTCTAATTTATCCGATAGTAGGCTCTTTAAAGTCTGGGTCTGGGTACGATCTTTCAAATTAATTTCTTTCAAAAGATTGTGAATATTATTCTGATTATTTATAATTTCAATTGAAATATTTTTTTGCATAAAATTTCCTTCTATGTTCGTTAGCTTTGTATCGATTTTCTCTAAGGCATGTGCATGGCCCTCCAAATCAATTTTTTTGCAAAGTTCTTGGTTGTCATTCTGATTGTTTAAAATTTTAGCCAAGAGATCACCGTGCTCTTTTAGTTTTTCTCTAATCTCAGTCGTAACTATGATTTTATCATCGACTGGTGGTGTGACTAATGGAACTTGGCGTTCAGTTTCATGTTTTTCCGACAATTTTGCTTCAATTCCCTTAATTTGTAAAGACAATTCATTCATTTTGTTAAATAGTAATTTCTGTTGATTAAATTGTGTTTCATGATTGATTTTCGTTTGTAGATTTAATCGTTCCAGTTGAGTTTCGAAGCGTGTATAATCACAAGAATAAATTTTCTCAGAGACGACATCAGTTATTGACTGCAGAAAAATATGAAATATTTTTAATTTAATTCTCGTATTTAAAATAAACGATAGAGAAGTCTTACCTTTGTTTCACCCATTGCAAAACTCAGTATAGCCCAAATGCTCAGTAAATATAGGAGCTCTCTACAGTAATTCATGCTTGCAATGACAATCTTGTATTGATGTCATCCCTCAATGAGCGTTGGCTTTTATACAATTCTGTAGGCACAACGATAAGTAAGAAATAAAATAAATTCCTGACATTATTTGTAGGCTGTGCCTGATGTTTTAGTGCTGCCTCGTCTTTGTTCTTTAAATATTGATAACAAAGTATAGATACAATTGACGCATAAATACATCCACTGCTAATCTTTTTGAATTAAATACACGTATGTATTGATCGTTAATAATATTGTTACGAAAGTGGAAATGGTGTTGTTAAAATAATAAACAAAAGCTCCAAAAACAGCTCACGGGATCAAAGAATAAACAGAAATATAGCAACAACATCAGCTTTAAAAAATATAAGCGATAAAAGATGAAAACAACCAACAACAAAGTGCAGCGTAAAAATATAATAAAATAGCGGATAATCAAATGCTCAAGTAACAACTACTCTGCCTGGACGAAAGTAAACAATAAACAACAAAAATGGAAAGAAGTTGTTTACATTTTTAGAATGGACAAGGAAAGAGTTCGAATGAAGATAGTCGTATGAGACGACGTCACGTTGGTTGGAGTTTGATTTAAGATAGTCGTGGGAGACGACGTTGGCTAAAGTGAGAATTACATGATTGTGTGTGAAAACACGAGATCGAGCTATAATTCAGTCAGACCAGTGTGCAGACAAGTTACGTGTGGAGAAAACAGATGTTAGTGATGTACTTACTAAAAGGTTATGAGCAAAGAAGAATAACTAACAAGTGCTGTTGTTTACAAAAAGGTTGTAAGCAGAGAAATATCACGAACAAGCACATATTGTGAAAGCTATCTTTGTATACTTTGGAAAATACAATAAATAAATAATCAACTTTGAATTTCATATTTTAATCGTAATCCAACAAAGAACTCTGAATCTGTTGGCACCTCGCACAGATTTGAAAACCAAATAAATGAAAATCTTCGCATGTTTGTTTTAGTAAGAGCAGAAGCCGTTTACAATAAAATATAATTTTTAAGCCAAGCGTTCCTTTCATCCCATTAAAGAAGGGAGAAATTTCAATATTTTTTTTTGGAAAAACTAAAAAACTGATCTGATAGTTGCACCAACGAACAACTTTCGAACGTGGAATACGTGCAGCAGTCACGGAAGCACATTAGGAAAAAAGTAAGACTTTAATTTAATTTAGTGCACAAGCGATGCGAGAACCTCTTTTGCCAAATATAATTTCAATGAATTAAAATAAAAACATATTCTTAAATATGTTTAAAATGCATAAAAGGAAAGTTTATAAATTAAATTTCCTACAGAGATTCAGGAGTTAAGATGTCTGACCATATGATAATATGTTATTAGCAACACATTGCCTATCATTCTTCTCATTCGGTTTAAAGAGTTTATTTTCACAGCAAACCAAGCAATAATTTCTAGAACTCTCTTTGCGAATAAAAAATATTTAAAATATTAACAATGTTTATATAGCGGTGGTAGAAGTTTTTTTTTTCTTTTTTTTAATTAAATGCAATGGAATGGAACTAAATTTGAATATTAATGATTGAATCATAGAAACGAATTTTGTTTTTCGAATATTACTATCCGATTTCAAATCCCATAGTCTTTATAATATATTGAGTGGTTCCGTGACGTTACTTTACTTTATTTCCATCAAAGAAAATAAATTTTATTCAGAAGTAGTTAAGGCTTAGGTTCGAAAATTTAGAATATCATAAAACCATGATGATATTACTGTGAAGAAGTAATGTTTGCCGTCGTTGTCTAGCATAAGGCAAAGGAAACAAGCTCTTCCGTAGAATATCCAGACAATGGGGAATTTATCCCTGATTCTAGGCAATTTCATCAACGCTAAATAATTATTCAATATAATATCGTGAGTGAATAGTCGTTGTATTTAATTGTATTTTTTGTATACTTTTAATCAAAATATTTCTTTGGCTAGAGTAGCTGCCTACGTACTATATTCCTTCTGACAAAACTATTTTCATCTGCTTTTCGAAAGCTCATAACGGTATTTCGATGAAGGAATTATTGCTTTAGGACTCTATAGAAACAACTATCACGGATAAATTCAAAACAGAGATGGCAGCGTTGCCGAACAGAAAATCACATAGAAATTTGAACGCAAATCTAGAAAAATATTTGCGGTCAGTAGCCTGCACATCCAATTACCGTTTGAAGTAATAAGTGATTACAAATGCCACGCAAAATGTATAATAGCCAACGGTATCCATTAGGACATCACTAATCAGTATTAAACAAAATAAAGTAAAATAAAATAAAATAAAATAAAATAAAATAAAATTAAAGTAAAATAAAATTAAAATAAAATTAAATTAATATAAAATAAAAGATATCAATTTGTGGAAGGAACATCACACAAGAAGATAAAATACTTTATTTTGTACATGTCACGAATTAGAGTTTACGTAACAACAAATCACTGTTGGTACCTATAGACATCTTTATAAACACAAGTAGGAAGTTAGACGAAAGAAACAGTACATAATCGTCAAAGCAATTAACAGACATAGTCGTTCAATCACATGTATTATCCGTAAAAATAGTTAAAATTTGTTTGAACTGAACTTTACCGAAAGCCGCTAAAAAGTTCTCAAGAATAAAATATTTCTTTCCCATCCCACATATTTGCGGGAAGTACGCTATTCAAGCAGTTTGATATTAAATTGTGGTGGGAATTCATTCCAAACTTATAAATTTACGGAGACAGTTAAGAGATTATAAAATAGAAGGGTATTTAAATAAGAAAATGGTTTAGTGGCGATACTTGTAAATCGCGTTCTGGTATTAAAACATTCCAATCGTGATTTTAATGCAGAATTTTTTCCGAATTAAATCCGTATTTTATTTTACTGCGTTGTATTGAATGGTAAATTAAAATTTAAGAAGAATTGTAATTTTTAGTGTTTCCATATCTTTCTTTTTCACCACTATATTTAAATATATTTTTCTGATTTTTAAATAAATTCTTCTTCTTGTGAATGATTCTTGTTAGATTTGGGAAAATTTATTATTTCTTATTAAAATTATTAGCATCTGTCCTATAGTGTTCAAACACTTTCATGTATATTCGATTATGAAATAGATTCGAATTATTTAAGCATGTTGAGCTAATGTCTGCTGTGCTATCAATAATGAAAGTTTAGATACTTAGGCATTTAAACATGTAGACAATCAAATAAACATTGTTTGATTATTCCTATGTTGCCAAAGTATATCAACAATGTTGCTATTGTCTATGTTGCAGTAATAGACGACTCTATTGTTGAAGTAATTAATTGAAATAAATTTATTGGATATTTTAAATAATATTTTAAAAAGTTCAATTAATTGCATTTCGAACGTCTGTGATTAATTTCCGAATATACTTTTACATCAATTCATCAAATTTTATGTAATTTTTTTTTTTTTATGAATATTCGGCTGGATGGAATATCAATGATGCAAACCTGA
>CM025792.1:47036986-47062179 GCA_014635995.1 Sarcophaga peregrina
ATGTATTAAAATTCAGTCAGATGCCAGTCAATTACTGAAGAGGAAACTAATACGGGTAGAGCCATCTGTTGCTATACATCCTGTTCATGTCGTTTATGACATAAACACATGATTAATACTGTTTCTTTGAAAATGTGTGCTTAATTATCGTTTGGAGAAAAATCTTCAATTTTGAATTATAACAAAAAGAAGGATTTACTTAACATTCAGTGACGAATTTTTAGCTTTTAAAAGTTCTGCTAATAATGAAAAAAAAATGTGTAAGCGCCAAAAGTTTTGTTATACAACTGTTATAATATGTATATAACTTTAAAATCCAGCAGATAACAAGATTTTCTGCAAAAAAAAAAATTCATAACTTTCACACTTGCTCTCACTGTACTGTTTAATAATATTCTGCTTTTGCATAAAGATGGATGATAAATTAACACCCTGCTAAACTGTAGTACTAAAGAGTAATGTTAAATATTATTATGTATGTATATTACATTATTAACAGTAGATTATACACTGTTACACTGCTACAGGTTTCAAAGCAACAACAATCTATTTTACTGTAAGGATAACGTTTAGAAGAAGAACAACGTATTGGTATAAAATGTTATGCTTGTATAGGTTTATACTTCAGTTAAAATATTCGTATGCTGCCTAACGGTCATAAACGTTAAATACGCATACAATTTTAGTTCGGCATTAAACGTATACGAAGACATAAAAATGTTACTTTGTTCTTGAATTTCTTTTTTTTTGCTCGGTTTTTTTACTCGGTTGAAAATAGGGGTACACAAGTGTGTGTGTTAAGTGCGTGTGTTACAGTATCTGTTGCGCTAATACGTATTGAGTAAGTGTTATTCGGTTATTGGAATTATTGTTGCTTTAACAAAACAAAGAAAAATATTCATAATCTTTACAATGTCATGTTTATTCTCAAAGTTACGTGGTGTGTTTATCTGTTTTACCAACACATTCTTACTTTTAACTACAGGAGTTTTGATAGCAAACATAAGGGAGTTTGTGTTGGCATACAATCACATGTGTTTTGTTGGTTTACTATTATTTTTTCTTTTGTTGTGTTCAAAGAGTTTAGTTGGAAGTGTCTATTCAAAATTGTTGCTCTTTTGTGTTATTCAAAGACCATAAAGCGTAAATTCATATTTTTACTCTTTGAATTGCTGTTTTTTATTTTATTTTTTTGTTGTATAATATTGCTGCCACAGTAGTTTGTTTTTAGTGTTTTTGTTTACAAATCAATCTAAAATAATTTGATTGAATTGCTGTTTTGTTTTAATCAATGCAATGAAATATTTAGAATCCACGAGTCTGTTTAAGCGTGTAAATGAAATATTTAAAATGAATGAAAAATAAGAGAGTTGGAGTGTGTTTATGTTAATGTTCCTGTTGTAACACACAACAGTTGAAATTGAATTGAAGATTTTATAATAAATTATTCAAACGAAAAAAAAAGTATGTGTGTGCATCCAGTGAAATGCCAAAATATCCGAATATAATGGAAAAATATTACAAATGAAAATTAAATGGAAACAAAATGAAAAATATTATTACCACACAAGAAAATGTTACGAATATAATTGTAAAAATGGCACAATAAATAATAAATTTCAAGTTAAAAAAATAAAATAAATTTAAAACGGAAAATAATGTGAATACATAAGGAAAATAAAAAAAATTTTATAAAATAATACAACATATTTGCACTCTCTATGAGTATGGTAATACAAGGTGGCTGATATATAATGCAAGAAAGTAAAGCGCTATATTTTTTTAATTTTTTTTTTTTTTTAATTTTATTGTTCAAAAGCAAACAATTTTGGAAATAACATCAAATTTTAGACTCAGTTTAGATCTGTTCGAATTGGCCTATTTTGGTACGAATTATGGCCTCAAACGGCCGACAAAGCTATCACAGGCTGCATGATTTTCACACGTTGCTGTATTTGGACTCATTCTCGACGAAGCGCAGTCTTGAAATGATCGGCATTTTGATATTTTTTAGTGAGAACCTTAAACAAGGAACCACATAAACTGAAAGTTTTGAACAAACCAATAGTTTGAGTCATAATAAATTAAAATAGAGACCCACTTTTAGCTATCTAGCCTGCTAACCTTTGCAATTATCGCCTAAGCAGCTAGTATTTCTTGAATACTTTTCGAAATTTGACATAGTGGCCATGCTACTGAAGCTATATCTGTTAAATTACTTGCCATATATTCAATATACTTTGTCAAATCACCTTCGGCGGATGGAAATGAGTGAGCTGCGATATTGAAAAGTGATCATAATTTTCATTGAAAAATCAATTTTAGATGGTGATGTTTATGAATTTGGGACGATTGTAAGCCGCAGTATTCATTGGACCGCACGGATTTCGGATTGACTACAATTTTTGGATAACAACATTTATTAGGCGTTAAAAACTAGATTGTAATTCAGACTAAAGAGTTATGAGACCACTATTAGGTATCTTATGAAAATTCTTCTTGAAGCATAAGTAAGTGGGTATTAGTCGTGTGATTAAAGGTTTCATGGAATCTTTTGAATCAAAAAGATACATTTTTTCAAAGCTTCCAAGCGTTCCTTGCAAGAATTAAGTCAGCTTTTTATATCTTCGTTATGTGGTTTGTTTTAGCTTTCCTTGTAGCTCTCTAATGTTTTTAAGTTAAATTTTTTTCTTTCAAAATCTAAGAGAAAAGACTTAACTTCCATTATCCTTTCAGAATTTTTAATGAGGGACAATTATACTCAAAATTAAAAGAAAGTTTATCATTGAAAAACTATTGGACACTACATGTGCTAAAAGAAAAAAAAGTGATAAATAAAACGACAGTAGCAGTGTTAAGGAAACTTTAGTTACTTTAATGACATCCGGTGAATGGGATTTACGTGCCCTTAAAGCACTCGAGGAGGAAGAACAAAAGGAGTTTTTAGCTTTGTCGCAAAAGTCGCTTTTCGAACCACCATCACCGCCGGCTCAAGCAAAGCTACAACAACAACAGCAGCAACAAATAAATGCCCAACATTTAATACACGCAGCATTAACTGAACGTGAACGAACGCAACAACAACCACAACACCAACAGCAAAAGCAACCAACAACATGTAATACGCCTAATGCATCAGCAAATTATATGCAATTGCAAGCGCAGCAATTACTTAAATTGCCCACCATCAATGAGCATCATCATCATCATCAGCACCAGCCGTACTTAATAAAGAACAAAGCAAAAGGTTCAGCAGTAGATAGCAGTGGAGGAGATGGTGGCAGACTTAAATTTACAAAAGTTCTGTCGCTATCTGCTCATTCATTAACAAATCGCTTTGGTGTGGGCGGTGGAGGCCGTTAATGTTGGCAGTGGATTAGGTGGAGGAGGTTTGAAAAAATTCAAAAAATCTAGTGGCTCGAATTCACCCAGCCATTATGGTTCTCCTTTATATACACCACCGCCTACCAGACGTTGCAATACCTTGCATCATTCGCAACCACAAGTAAGAAAAGGCCTTCAAAACTCTACAGCAATTGGAGAAACAGAAACAGGAACGTAAACAAGAACTGTTTGGCAAGAATAGAACTTTGCAACGTATTGCCGGTACGAATAAAACCTATTGGAAGTATGGCATTAATTCCACAGCTAACTCTATAACGCAGCAACATCAGCAAAAGTTAAAGCAAAGGAAAAGCATTAGTTTGGAGTTGGAGTCCAATACATCGGATGAACTGGGCTCTGAAGAAACACAGCCTATCGATGCAGTGCAAAGGATAAAGGAGGAACGTGAGCTGGCAAATGAATTGGAAAATGTAAACCTTACTTCAGCTGTTAATAATAGCGATAATGATTATGGTAACGATAATGGCGATGATGATGACGCTGATGATGATGATTGTGATGGTAATACAGATATTGGTTCCTGTTCAGTACCCTTGGCTAGCGATTCCATAGAAATGATGAGTCTTATGTTAACAGCTGCCTCAACGGCTGTTAAAACTCAAACACCTTTGCTGCACACAGCAAAATCAACTGCAAGCATCTGCTTTACAAACACCACCACCAGATATAGCAGCAACTAGTGGCACGGCCATTGAATTGAATGGTTTTCCCAAGTACTTCACATTAAATCATCACAACCTAAATGCTGCCAGTAGTGTTTTTAACAACGATACAGGCGAAGCAACTGTTGCTTATGAAGCATTTCATAAAATGTTCTCACGGCGCAAAAGCTTTGCGGGAGAGAAAATGTTAAGAGCACAAACACTACAACGTAACTCAAGCCTACAACATGACAATGTTATACAGGAACAGCCTGTTATTAACAAACAATATCGTAATGTTACCAACAGGCCTCTTATTAAGTCGTCATCTGTAGAGGCTCCATTGAGTTCATATTTGGATTTTAACATAAATTCCACAACCATTATATCCAATCCTCTGACAGGCAACAACAGCAACAACAAAAACAACAACAAAAACAGCAATAAAAGCAATTTAAATAATAAAACTAGAGAGAGTATCAAACGGAAACTAATAAATTCACCCGCTAACTTGTTAGCAATGCCATATGCAACAACAGTAACAACAACAACAACAACAACAAATTCTGAACAGCAATTGCAACAAGAGAATAAAACAACAATTTGCAACCCACTGTGTTCCAGTCAACTACAGCACCATATACTGCAGAATCCAGCATATCATCATGTACAGGCTCTTCAGCTACAACAACACACTCAACATCATCTTCTTCCACATCATCATCATCAACATCAGTTGCAAGCATTTACTAGTTAATGGCAACAATGATTTAAATATGACAACAACAACAACACCGGCATCATCATTGATTATTGACGATGAACTTGAGGAACATATCAAACAGTGTTCATGCTCCTGTAATCATATGGGTTACGGTAACTCAATGGATTATCAGGTGAGTGTATTATTCGCTTCTTAACATATTTTAAAGACTAGTTTCAAGTCTTTTCTTTTTTTCCTTAGTTTTAAATTTAGACTTCTTGTGTGTTGGTGTATAACTTATATGTTAGAATTTATGATCTTATGAGAGATCATTTTCACAAATTATTCCATTAAAGTTGGGTTTAGTTAAAGTTAGCTTTAGCTAAAGTGAACTTTAAAGTCACATTTAATTCTTTTCGTTAATACAACTTACAGATAAAATAAAGCTAACATTTTCTAAAATATGGCAATGCCGGAACAATGTCGATAACACTGATCAATTAAACAATTTTTTTTAAACGCAGCGCTGGTTGCTGGTTTCGTTTTTTGTTGTATATGCTCATTTGGTTAATATTTGAAGTTGCCATATGAAAAATGATATATAATTTGGGAAGTTTAAACATAAACTTAACTTTAAAAGTTACTGGTTGGATGATCCTCCCTTTATCATACTCCCTTCCTTTACCATACTTGTCACTTTTACCCTACTTGTCCACTTGTAATAATGAAAACAATTTATCTGCCCGTTAAAATCCTCGCTTTAAACAACGGCAAGTTGTAATAATGGCCATTAATATGTCAACCTGGCTTTTATGAAACTATGAAACCCGTTAGTCTATAATCTCTTACCATCTTCTGAGATCTTCGAAGATACTTGTACAGGCCGGTTATGGAGGTTAAGTATTATTGTCGTAAATAAGTGATTTAATGCTGCCCACCAGCTCAGTGTTCGTATTGGGTCTTAAAAATGCAAGTTCGCTGCGTAGCACCTGGTATGTACTCAAATGTTCCCCTTGAGGTGCAATAGTGCTCCTTTCTAAATAAGTATACTTTGAGTCTACAGTACCCCGTTCATTGAACGACTTTCAATCTCAGGTTACGCCTCGATAGTCAGTTGCATGACGCTTAAATTCCTAACATATGCATGAACCTGAATTAGGTAGGTATATTCGGGTTCCCTTTTATATTTAGCTTTTTCTATGCTATCTTCGATTTAACAATATTAGGGCCGAATGCTTAAATGGTGGTCTAACTATGAAATAACATTGCAATGTCTTGTCTTTTACATCGAAGTTGAATGGCAATTTCATGGAAAATTTCATTCTGGGGGCAAAGGCTTCCCTTCCTCTCTGTAAGTCTTCAGATCTTCGTTCCTCATTCAGATCTCTCAAATATGCTGGAACTCTTATAAGCTAACGGCCTTCTAGCATAATGTATTGTGTGTTTATTTTCAGGACTCTAAACCGGGAAAATATCGTTGGTTATTCCGAGATAATCATAATTTCGGCTGTAATACCATATCGAAAGAAAAACAATATTGTATATCTACTAGGATCAGAAAAGTGTGGCATACTACAAGCTCCTAAAACCTAGTGAAACCGATAAATCGATAGATCTCTACCAACTAAAAATGTTCAACCATGATTTTGGTAGACATATTTGCGACCAGAATGAGGTAGAAGTCCTGGCAAAGTAGTTTTTCAACATGACAGTGCATCTGCACACAAAGTAAAACCGATTTAGGATAAAATCTAATCATTAGACTGAAAGCTGCTATCCCACTCGCAATATGTGCCAGGCATGGCTTCTGTTGCCTATTATTTGTTTTTATGAAACCAAGAGGAAAATTGTTTAACTGACGAACAGTATTATTAGCGTTAAAATCGTTTGTTGTCTGAAAGTTTGAAAAGATTTGTGCTCAATAATATTTTTATTTTAATTTTTGTTTTATTTCTACTAACACGAGCTCCCTGGTAGTCTAGTGGGTAGTATGCTAGACTATTAGCGTGAGGGTCGTGGGTTCGATTCCCACCAGAGGCTCTGATCTGTGACACTACATCGGGTATATGGTCGAAGTTACTTAGCTCGTACATGAATATAATATAATTTGTAATTGTATTGTAATTCTTAAATAAATAAATATTTCTACTAACAACCGCTCACTTCATATCAGTACATGTGGTATATTACTTGAAGCTGCTGTTTTAAAGTAAACAGTATTCAGGCTAATTAGGTGAAAACTCATGAGTTGAAACTTCAGTATTAATAAAGCGAAATAAAAAAAAACAAAATCTCTTTTGAGGACTTCATATCAACTATCTTTACAGCTTCTCAAAAAATTTGGTTGGGAATCGACCTTTAATCTGTAAATGCCGCCACTTATGTATAAAAAAAGTTAACAAATATAAAAAGAGAGGTGTGAGAGGCTAGATTGTAAACCAAATTGTAGGTGTTGGGTCATTTCCTAATATTATATTTATTTCTAATATTATTTCTAATATTATATTTAAGATGAATTTTAAATTAACAATGAATTTTTATTTTTATGAACTACCCTAATAATAAGTAAATAATAAGTAAATAATAAGTTAATATTAAGTTGAATAACCACATAGGATACAAGGTTAAACAGCCAACGGAGTTGCTGAATATCCTTAACTGTATAAATCCAGTCAAAATGTTAGAAGTAAGAAAATATTAAATAAAAATAAGTTCAGTTGAAAAAGAGAATTCGTTCGGTATCCTTATTTAACGCAAATAGTTTGGTCTCGCGATCGTGAGTTAAAGTCCTAATTTTAAATTATAATTTAGTTAATTTATTTCGATTCCTAAAAAATATTAGGAAATAACATTTTGGCGCCCGAGCAGGGACAGTGTAAAAACTTGCGAAAATTTGCGAAAAGTTAAATTTTATAAAAAATTAAACTAAAAACTAAAATAGTTGTGCGATAAGTTATTTCGAAATAATTTTTTATAAAAGAAAACGAAGACCAAACTCGCGTATTTTCTTCATAAGTTGTTTGAAGTGAAGTATTTGATAATTTATTTCAAATACGATTTCGTTAAAAAAAAAAAAAACTTAAATCTAAAAGATAAACACATATAAAAAAAAAAAAATAAATAAAACCAAAGTGTTATATGACAAAAATAACAATATACATATTTCAACATTTTACAGTGTTTAAAATTTATAAGTCACTAAACAATATTTAAAAAATCAAACATCAAAAAGAAAAAATTGAACAAAAAAAAAAAAACTAGAAGAATTAATTAAACAAATTTAAAAGAAAAAAAAAAAATTCTCTGAGCAAGTGAAGTATGAGTGAGTGAGAACATACATATAAAATATAACATATAAAATAAAACATATAAAACATATAAAATCTAACATAAAACATAAAAATAAAACATTTTAAAACAAAATAAAATTTAAACAGAATAATTTTTAAAAAAAAAATAAATAAAAAATAGAATACATACATTACATACGTAATTATACACATACATATACAAAAACAATACACAAAATTACATACAAATATAGTGTAGTGCCTGTGATACAACCAGCTAAAAGCACCAATAAAACAACCATCACTCCATAACATCACCAGATCACAATCATCACATTCACCACATATCAACCCCCGACGTATCGAAGGAAATCACATCGGACTTCAACCAAATGCCCCGTTGTCGTTGTGTACTGTGCAGGAAAGAAGACATCTTGGGAAGTAGCTCTGAATCTGAGCACCAGGTAAAAGTGTAAATAATTCTTGTGTCATTGCCTTAATTTTGTAAATTAATCAAAATTAAGAGATTTTTGTAATTTACTCAAAAATTATTACGCCTTTCGAGTTGAACACAAGAATTATTACATACACTTAAGATTTGTGAAACAATTTATTTGAAATATTTATAAACATTTACATCTATACTACATCTATATTACATTATTTATTTCATATATAAATATATTTGTTATAAGAAAACCGCCCTTAGTGAAATATTCGCGAGTGTTGATATTTATTATTATTCCACATTACACGAACAATTTTTATTCGGTATTTGTGAGAGAACATTCAGCACATCATTTGTGTTGCTTTGTTTTTGTTCATTTCTTCTTTTCTTTTATTTTCGTAATTTCGTCTCGATCGGTGTTTCGTTTCACGCGTTTCTATACTGCTTGTATATAACTTATTTATTACAGCTGTGTACAGTGGTCACACTAGAACAAAAATCAAAACAAATAATTTCAATAAAAATTGTTCACACAAATTTCGGCTTCGAATTATTTTTTCATCGCTGTGTGTACATATTGAAATTTGATTTTTGTTTATTGTTTATAAATCGATTATTAAACGATTTTACTCGGTAAATTAAGATATTTTTTACCGAAGGCTGTGTGTAAAGATTTTTATTTCTATTTTTTGAGATCAAGTAAATTATTCTTGACTCAGTTACCTCCATTCGTGAGTTGGAATCGGAACTTTCGGGTATTGCGTACCGGGATACTTTGAATACATTCTACAATTCAGAACGCGTTACTATTAATAAGTTCAGATATACTTCGATCAATAATTTACTTTGGTCAATTCTGAAAATTTTGAATTTTTGCTTGGCGAATTTTTTTAATAGTTGAATTCACAATGACTACAAGAGGCTCTAAACGCCAAGATTCTCCTTCCAGAGTGGAAAATTTGGAGAAATTACTCGCGAAGAAAGCGAAGGTCATTGCAAATATCGACAGAATTCGACAGTCCGTTGTAGATAGAACTATTTCGTTCAATCCTATGGAACTCGAATGTCGATTGGATATCTTAAGATCATATATTGACCAAGCAATGAAGCTCCAGTCGGATGTGGATAATTTGGATCCCGACAATAACGATAGAGCCGAGCTTGAGGATCTGTGTGTAACCACAAAAAGTTTGTTCATGAGCTTGTTGGCCAAGAATAGGCAATCGAATGTGCCTGAAACTTCGTTCAGCGTACAAGCTCATCATTCTAGATTACCAAATATGAAGCTCCCTAAATTCAGTGGGAAATATGCTGAATATAAGAATTTCATGAGCCTATTTGAGAACTTGGTTCACAATGATCCGACTTTAACGGATATCGAGAAATTCAACCATTTGATCTCATGCTTGTCCGAATCGGCCTTGGGTACCGTAAAGGCCTTTCAGATTTCCGAGGAGAATTACCCCAAAGCAATAGCTAGCTTGAAGAAAGTATACGATAATAAATGCTTAATATTTTTTGACAATATCGCAAAACTTTTTGATTTGCCGGAAATTACCAAGCCTTCAGCTAGTGCTTTGAGAAGCATGATTGATACTGTTTCTGCCATCTATGATTCATTGTTATCAATTGGTGATGACAAGAAGATAACGAATGCCATCTTAATACATTTAGTGATGTCCAAAGTGGATCCAATCACCAAATCAAAATGGGAAGAACAGCTTGACTTTGAGAAGCTCCCATTGTGGTCAGATTGTGAAGCCGCCTTGAATAGACGTTACCAGCACATTTCTGCTGACGAGTCTTCGAGTTCAAGGTCGAGGGTTAACAAACCTACAAATGAACGTTTTAATTTTAGAACAAATAAAACATCACTAAATTGCACAAGGTTGAAACAATCTGTTGACAAATGCTTATTTTGCAAATCAACACAACACATGATTGTCAATTGCCCTTCTTTCACTGCTGAGCCGATAGCCAAAAGATTCGATTTCGTGAAATCCGTGCCAGCATGTATAAACTGTTTGAAAAAAGGACACACAGTTGCCAGGTGTCCTTCGTCTAAATGTCGGATATGTAATGGTTCGCACAACACATTACTTCACCGATACAATAATGCTAGTTCGAACAATACATCAGTAAACTACTCTGAACAGCCTTCAACTTCTCACGCTTCTGTGAACTATTCGGCGTCAGATGAACGCATAATTCTAGCAACAGCTGTGGTAAGAGTGAGAAGTAGTTCTGGCCAACTGATACCAGCCAGAGCTCTTTTAGATTCCGGTTCTCAACCTAATTTGATAACCGAGGAACTAGCTCAACTATTACGTTTAAAAAAAGAAGGAGGCAGATTGAATTTGAATGGCATTGGAGAAACAAATTCGTTGTCTAAATCTCGCGTCAATTTAACGGTTACTTCGAGTGTCAACACTACCCAATTTACCTCAAAATTTTGGGTATTAAAATCAATTACAAATCTGCAACCTGATCATAGGGTCAATACAGCTAATTTGAATATTCCATCAAACGTGGAATTAGCTGATCCTTACTTTTACAAGCCACAAAAAATTGATTTGTTAATTGGCGCAGGTCCATTCTTCGACTTGATGTGTGTTGGCCAAATCAAATTGGGCCCGAGTCTTCCAGTCCTTCAAAAGACTTCTCTTGGTTGGATTGTTACTGGAAGATACAATCAGTCAAAGGACTCTTTCAATTCAAAGGTATTTCATATAAATACTTCAATCGAAGACGAGAGTAACGTTGATTTCATCGTTCGGAAATTTTGGGAGTTAGAAGAACTTCCAACCGAATCAACTCAAATTTACTCTGAGGAGCACAAAAAATGTGAGAACGAATTCAAGACTTCAGTGAGACGTCTTGCGTCGGGACGATTTGAGGTTTCTTTACCTTTTAAGTCTGATCCGAATCTATTAGGATCTTCGTTTGAAACTGCCAGACGACGATATCTCTCTTTGGAACGAAGACTTTCCAAAGATGATACTATGCGGCAGATGTATCATGATTTCATGAAGGAGTACTTCAACTTGGGTCACATGTCTCTTTTGGACAAATTCCCAGATACTCCCCACTACTTCATTCCACATCAATGTGTTTTACGCCCTCAGAGTACAACTACCAAACTTCGGGTAGTATTTGATGCTTCATGTAGAACTTCTTCACATGTTTCACTTAACGAACTGTTGATGGTCGGTCCTACAGTTCAAGAAGAATTGTACTCTACATTAATCCGTTTTCGATTCCACAAGTATGTAATCACTGCAGATATTGAGAAAATGTATCGTCAGGTCATGATCGGTGACAAGGATAGGAATTTTCAATTAATCCTTTGGCGAGAGAATCCATCTGATGAGTTGAGGCTTTTTCGACTGAATACTGTCACTTATGGAACAGCTTCAGCGCCATTTTTAGCCATTAGATGTCTGATTCACTTAAGCGACATATACAAAGAGACTTTACCTGTGGGTTCGAAAGTTGTTCGCAGTGATTTTTACGTGGATGATTTACTTACCGGAGCTGAGAGCTATGATGAATTAATTTTGATTCGAAATCAGGTGACTGATATTTTGTCTTCAGCGGGTTTTAACCTCACCAAGTGGTTTTCAAACCATCCTGAATTTCTGAGTTCTCTACAGAAAGAGAAACTAATACATAGTGACTCAGACTCTGCGAAAGCATTGGGCATACATTGGGTTCCGAAGAATGATTTATTTAAATTTCATTTGGAAGATAAGTTTCAAGACTTAAAGGCTACCAAGAGAAACATATTATCGGTGTCTTCTCGATTATTCGATCCTCTCGGACTATTATGCCCACTTGTTACAAAATCTAAAATCCTATTGCAAGAGCTTTGGATTCAAAAGCTTGACTGGGATGAATCAATTCCCTTGGGGTTGAATACTTCATGGGAAAACTTCAAGGCTAATTTAATGGAAGTTGATTCAATTAGTATCCCAAGATTCGTCCATACTACATCCACATCGAGAATCCAGATACATGGATTTTCAGACGCTTCAATTCGAGCATACGGGTGTTGCATATACATTAGAAGCTCCGAGACAAATTCGGTTGTCTCGAGACTACTTACGGCCAAATCCAAAGTTGCTCCTCTCAAGTCTAAATCACTCCCTAGACTTGAGCTTTGTGCTGCACACTTGCTTGCGAAATTATGGAACAGAATTAAGCGTATGATGAATTTCCCAATAGATGACGTTTATTTCTGGACAGACTCGGAAATAGTACTGCATTGGATAAAAACGCATCCATCCTCTTTAGCGACTTTTGTGTCGAATAGGGTCGCTGAGATTCAGGAGTGGTCGGACCAAGTTTCATGGCGCCACGTGCCTACTAAACAGAATCCAGCTGACATTGTGTCAAGAGGATCCGATGTGAAAGAATTGAAAGAATCAATATGGTTTGATGGACCGTCGTTTTTACTAAACGATGAGTCTGAATGGCCTGTCAATGAACATTTTGAATTGACAGAGAACCAGAAATTATTGGAAACGAGAAAGGTGGATGTATTTCTTGCAGTAGAGGAGACGTCTAACTGTCTGCTGGAAATGATTCCAAGGTACTCTTCATATAAGAAGTTACTTCGAGTAACATGTTTCGTACTTAGATTTATTGATAATCTGAAGAGACGAAAGTCAAATCAAAGTATCATACCTACTGCAACGGAAATGAAATGGTCATTTTATCGTCTCGTAGAAGCTATCCAGAAATCTAATTTTTCTGAAGAGATTTCTAAATTACAGAAATCTCTGACCTTACCGTCGAACATACAGAGACTTACGCCTTTCATTCATACATTCACTGAGGAAGGGCGAACATTTTCACTATTAAGGGTAGGTGGGAGATTGCTTAATGCAAAATTGCCATATGATGCAAAATTCCCACTGTTGCTACCGAAGAAAAATGACTTTGTCACACTTTACTTGCGCCACCTACATTTCGAAAATTGCCATGCTGGCACAAAGGCACTCATTGCTCTCGCTAGGGAGAGGATCTGGCTAATTAATGCCAAGGAAGAGTGCAGTAGAATTGTCCGCAAGTGTGTACATTGTTTCCGCTACAAACCAAGACTTATGTCCCAAATAATGGGAAACTTGCCCACTAATAGAGTGAGAGCTACACGACCATTTCTTATTGTCGGCGTAGACTTTTGTGGTCCCGTTAACGTCTCTTTGAGAATTCGTGGTAGACCACCATTGAAAATGTATATTGCGGTCTTCGTGTGTTTCACTTCTAAGGCAGTGCATTTGGAGTTAGTATCAGATTTATCTACTGATTCATTTCTTCTATCTTTTAAAAGGTTTGCTGCCAGGAGAGGTCTTCCCAAAGAGGTACTATGCGACAATGCAACCAACTTCGTAGGAGCCAGCAACGTCCTCAAACAGATGCAGCAAGCATTCGACAGGAGTCGCCCCGCCCTCGAATCTTACGCAGCGTCGTCCGGGGTGAAGTTCACCTTCATACCACCCCGGGCGCCGCACTTCGGAGGGCTGTGGGAAGCAGCCGTCAAGCAGGCGAAGTTCCTGTTTCTGCGCGCCGTGGGCAACGCGTCACTAACACAAGAAGAAATGGAGACAATGCTCGCAGAAACAGAGGCGGTGCTCAACAGTCGGCCAATCGCACCGCTGTCTCCAGACCCCAACGACGGAGAAGCGCTAACTCCAGCTCATCTACTAATAGGAGAGGGTCTGCGTACGCTGCCGCTAGAATCCGTAGACGAAGGGAAAATCAACGAGCCCAGGTTATGGAAGCGTTGGCGACTGCTCTGTGGTCTCAAGCAGACGTTCTGGCAGGCTTGGTCACGAGACTACGTCCTGGGTCTGCAAGGCAAGGCCAAGTGGACCAACGAAACGCCCAACCTGAAGCTGGGCCAGGTCGTAATAGTCCACGAGGACAATTGCCCGCCACAGTACTGGATGACCGGGAGAGTCGTCAAGGTCGTAGAAGGAGAAGACGGCAAGGTCAGAGTGGCGGAGGTCGCAACGCGCAACGGCGTTTATAAGCGCCCAATACATAAGCTAGCCCCACTTCCATTCAATTGAAAACTTCCAGTCCTTCAATGGGGCCGGAATGTTGGGTCATTTCCTAATATTATATTTATTTCTAATATTATTTCTAATATTATATTTAAGATGAATTTTAAATTAACAATGAATTTTTATTTTTATGAACTACCCTAATAATAAGTAAATAATAAGTAAATAATAAGTTAATATTAAGTTGAATAACCACATAGGATACAAGGTTAAACAGCCAACGGAGTTGCTGAATATCCTTAACTGTATAAATCCAGTCAAAATGTTAGAAGTAAGAAAATATTAAATAAAAATAAGTTCAGTTGAAAAAGAGAATTCGTTCGGTATCCTTATTTAACGCAAATAGTTTGGTCTCGCGATCGTGAGTTAAAGTCCTAATTTTAAATTATAATTTAGTTAATTTATTTCGATTCCTAAAAAATATTAGGAAATAACAGTAGGATTGTAATGCCTAATTATGTAATGTAAGTTCATGTTATTAGTTTACACATACGTGCTCATTTTTCAAAAGGATTTCCTTTCACAATGTCCTAGCATTAGTAGGTTTTCTTGTTATTCTTTGGTAATCTTATTGTTATTGCAGCCAATTTTTATGTTATGATTAGAGCTCATTGTTTTCATTAAAAACTAATATTAAACAATTTAGTTTGTTGCTATTGTTGTTATTGTCTCAACAAAGAAGATGATAAATAATGACCCTAACATGCTTAAATATTTGTTGGTAAGCAAATACGTACATCTTCATGGTAAAGTTTGCATAACTGTTGGCCATTTTCTGTCTGATTCCAAATGAATATGTGTAAGTTTATGTATGTCTGTATGTACGTATGTAGTCTTTTGAATGAATGTATTGCAGATCCTGTAAACCATACCAGCACAGTCTTTATTCTCATATTTCATATTGGTCTAAAAAGGAAAGTATGTTTATGATGTATTCAAATGATGTTTTCGTATGTTTATATGTTTCGTACAAATACGTATGCATTGTGAACACATACGCTTAAATGAATACATTTACAAGTGTTTCCATATCAGCTGTAAATCTATCCAGTCTTTCCATGTGTCTTTATTTTACTTTTGTTTACGTTGATAATAAATTGATGCTTATTGATGTATGTACAGTTGCTGCAGGACAATTATCCCGCTACTGGTGGTATTTTCAAAGTTGAAATTGAATTGTTATAGAATTTAACATATCATACACCAGTTTACGTCGAATTTTTCGAAAATATCTCGGCTTGACGCCTTAAAAAGACTAACAAAAAACTGGACGATGATGTCAATTTGGCAAAAAAAAATATTTATTTTTTGGTTAAAACTCGTTTTCATCGTGGTGGGTGCGTTAATAATTAGAATTGGCGCAATTGGGGCTCAGATAACTAAAACCCATTACGAACGACTGTTAGGTGCTTCTTGTGGAGTGGGTGTATCATTTCTTTTAAATAGAGGACTGCACAACCATAATGGAGACACCTATTTATTACAGTAAAGTTTGGTTTCAAATTGCCACAATCGATTTATTACATTTAACGGCCGTTTAATTAACCGAAATCATTGGACTAATTTTTGTATGGTGGCGTTTAAGAAAAGTATTAAGTCGACAAACTTGAGATAATTGAGAATTTAAAGCCAACATGCCATTGTCGATATACAACCCCTCATACTCGAAAAAGTGCATGGAGATTAGTCCAATCGATTGAAGTACTATGAGGTCAGCCGCGCCATCTACATTAATGAAATAAAATGCCATTTCTAACCGGAACAAATTTACTTCACAACAAAAAGCCAAAATTTGATAAAATTTTAAACCGCCTTTGGTTTTTTGCATTTTTAAATTTAAACCTTTAATCGCCCACCAACTACAGGTACTCACATTTAATACATATCTAGAATTTATTCATTATAAGTACATATGTGACGTATGAGTAATATTTAATTCCATTAGTTTCATACGCCGCATATGTGACGTATGAGTGATATTTAATTCCATTATTTTCGTACGCTACAAAATTAAAAATTATGTTTGCATACTTTTCAGGGTAACAATTCTAGTAGTTAGTATTCATTGCGTATGAGTAATATATTTCAACTGATAATTAAATATTAAGTATACCAGTATAGTATAGTTTCTAGTGTATTTTAAAACATTCAAAATATTATCTTTTCTTAAAATTTGGCAATCTACCATTATTCGACTTTTTAAGCCGATTCTGAAATTTGGAAAATCCTTTAATTTAATTTAATACACTTGAAAAAATGCATCTAAATTGGTGCGACCGAATTAAGTAATATGAGGCTTTGTCGATGCAGATGGTTCCTCCCTACCCTTTTTTATTGTTCAATGCTTGCGGTATAGAGTTATAAGACTTGTTGTTTTCCAGACGAATTTACTAAAACAAAGGCATTTGTGTTTCCATTTGGAATTCTTTGAGATTTTACTTACGCAAACTCTTATCTATATTGACCTTAAGTTGCTTTCATAAACTGGCTTGTTATGATGTCACAATAGGCCTCCAGGAAATTACTTTCCTCCTTCCACATGCTTTTGCTTCTATTTCTGCCTGGAAGTAAAAAGGTTGCCATTTTAAGTACTCCCATTAAAATATCTATCCAGTTTGTTAACATAAATGTAGTTTCAAGCAGGGATATTTTGAAATTATCTAGATTCCATTGAATGCATACAACCTACTTAGATCATAAGGTTTAAAAATTAAGAACACTGAACAAGATTGATTTATCTTGGTCAAGTTAATTTAAATCGGATAGCATGAAAGAAAATAAAGTTCTTAATATGAGAATCCGCTGCATAACTGATCAGAACAGGAACTGTTCCTCAAATTTCAATTTCAGGTATCAATACGAGTCCAAAAGCTAGACAGTTTAATCTATTGACTAATCGTCATACATACAGAATTGGTCATTACAACCCTTCAGTCTGGATTATTGACCTAATTTCTCACACCACTTATGTTGTGTGTGTTAATTGTATACATAAATTGCGGAACCTACAGTTTAAAATCGACTCTCAGAGATTTTGCCAGAAATCTGCTTAGAGGAAATCGTTGAAGAATACTTTTTGTATTTTATTTTGATGTCTGGCCTGGGATTCGAACTCCAGCTTTACGTCTAAAAGGCCGGCACATTACCTACTAAACCACGGCGACTCCCCAGTTTGTTAACATGAAAACAGTCTCAAGCATGTTGGGATATTTTGAAACTAGCTAGATTCAATTGTAACTCTACATTGAATGCATACAACCTACTTAGATCATAAAATTTAAAATCTACGAGCACTGAACAAGATTGATTTATCTTGGTCAAGTCATTTTAAGTCGGATAGAATGAAAGAAAAAAAAAATACTTAATATCGAATTACACTGCATAACTGATCAGGACTCGGGAACGAGTCTAAAAGCTGGACTGTCTAATCTATTGAGGCTTTTGGACATTAAAATTTCGTTATAGCCACTTTGCACTTGGGTATCATGATTTTCTTTGAAAGATTCTTAATTTACTCCAACAATCAGGCTGCGTTCAATTGAACCTTAATGAATCTCTGTTCTGCCTATCCATTCTTCTCCATGATTGTATTGGATTTCTCGGAGAATCTGTAGATCATTAAAAGCAAACTTTTGACAGGACCCAAAAATATTGTCATTTGATATATTGAACTGACCAAAGTTGTTACAGAGCTACAATCTTAAAAACGGATATTCCCTCCTCCCTTTACAGGGAGACTCAACTTGGTCATGGACACAACTTAGTTATTGTTAGGCTCTGTTCTAACTGGGCACTATCCTTTAAAACTATTTTGACAGATTTGGCAGTCACTTAAATAACTTATCCAAGAGCTACGAATCTTATAATATAGAACTCACATGTAGTACCATGTGAGTATCCAAGAATTGTTTAAAAAAACTGGATAAAGTTCTTAACTATATCAGCTCTTTCAATTATTAGATTGAACTTTCCTAAAAAATGCAGCAATAGCCAGATTGGCCGATTTCCCAAATTACGTTTTGAATATTAACTGTACTGTCACAAAGCGTACGCCACCTCCTGCCTTAGACAAAATAACGATCTAGCTTTTCACTCTATATTTACTGTGTGTATTAAATTAATTCATGAGTATTGGGCTTGTAGAGGGTCGCCGTGGTCTTTCGGCGACTTTCCTCTCAGCAGATTTATGGCAAAAACTCTGAGAGTATATAAACTTAGCATAAAAAGTTTCTCAAAAATCTGTCGTACGGAGTCGACTTTAAACTGAAGTTCCCGTCACTTATGTATATAATTAACACACACAACATAAGTATTGTGATAAACTAGGTCAATAATCCTGACTGAAGGGTTGTAATGACTAATTATGTATGTACATGTATGTAATGGGCTTGTTATGTTTGAAGTTGATTCCGTACGAGAGATTTCTGTGAAATTTTTCATGATAATTTTCTTTGCAATTAGAGTTGTTGTCAGAGGACAACTGAGAGAAAATTGTTTTGATCGCGATGTCTCAGCTGATGTCTGAGCTATACCTACTAGACTACGGTGAATGCCTACTAGAATAGGGGGAATCGCCACATAGCCTAGCCTAACACCCAATGTTAGTTTTGATTTGATATTTAAATCTCATTATTCTTGAAGGATTATAATAGACCAACAGGTCTCTGACTGAACCGCGATGCGTCAGCCTTCCTGTGCTAATATAACCCAACTCATATCATCAGTTATAGGCATTTGTTTTACACCTTTTAAGCAAATAGTGAAAAATATCTCTCAGCGCTTTGGCCAATTTAACATCTATTTATGCAAAGATCAAAAAAATATTCGAAGACATATTCTATTTGGATTGTTATTGTTGTGCAAACAAAAATTATCATTTACAATTCAACTTCCAATCAGTAAAATTGAAGAAAAAAAAAAAAAAAGAATCAGAAAAAATTAGCATTTAATAACAAGAACAGTCAATGAAAGCGTATGTTTATGTTCATATATAAACGATATGGTCAGTAGAATATGTATTATAAACGCAGACAACACTCCTCCCTGGATTGTGTACCATAATTTGTGTATTTAAGCAATAAACAAACCCGGTTACCAACAGTTACAGGTTGGCTAATATATAATGCAACAAAGTAAAGCGCTATAGTTTTTTAATTTTTTTTTTTAATTTTATTGTTTAAGAGCAAAAAATGATGGAAATAACATCAAATTTTAGAATCAATTTAGATTTGTTCGAATTGGCCACCTTTGGTACGAATTATGGCCTTCCAACGGTCGAAAAAGTCATCACAAACTGCACGAAAGTAGTTCTGTGGTATTTTGGCTCATTACCGGCGATGAGCCGTCTTGAGACGATCGACGCTTTGCTATTTTGTAGTTAGGACCTTACTCTCCAAAATGGCCCAGGGACAAAAGTCCACTGGATTGAGATCCGGAAATTTTGGTGGACATTGTGCGATAGAAATGAAGCAAAGAACCTCCTCTTTAAGCCATTCTTGATTGATGCGTGCTGAATGCGGTCGTGCTGCGTCCTGTTCGTCTGAGGCCGAAATGTTGTCTGCCCAGGGCTTCAATACTATCTTCAAGACATTTTCCCGATAATATTCGGCATTTATTTTAACCCCACGGTCGATAAATACGAGCGGGGAGCGATCATCGGCCGTTACAGACAATAAATACTAGCGGGGAGTGATCATCCGCCGTTACGGCGGCCCACACCATTACCATCGGTGGCCAGTCGCAGATGAAAATTTTCAGCTAACCTCTTTGGCAAGTAAACCCGATCATTTTGTTTGTTCAAAAACTGCTCAATTTGGAATGGCTACTTTTGTGCAAGCGAAGTAACTCCTTGGCTCTTTCCAGTCTAACTTTTTTTGTCCATCGGTGAGCTCTTGCACATTTTGGAACTTCAATAGCTTTAGTTCATTATTCAACATCTCTTGCATCCGCTCTCGCGATATGTTCAGCACACGAGCAATGTTTCTACCACTGCGGCGTAGATTTCGATCAAATCTGGCCTTCACTTTTTGGATTATTTCTGGCGATGTTACAGCTTTTTTTTATGCACGGACGGCAATGGTACGAAAAACAAAAGATTTATTCACATTTAAATGCTGGAGGCGTCTAACGATAGCCACCTGTGGTTTTCCAGCCAAATTTAAAGCAATCATACTATACCCCTTGATTTCCATAACGAATAAGTTTTTTTCTGAATGCAATAGACCAAAATGCCTTTTTAATCTTGTAAATAATGAAATGAACGAGTAGTTTACAAATGATAACAACCTGAAGTTGGTTGTAATACATATCAGCCACCCTGTATATGTGTGTATATACAGCACTGGCTATAGATGTTAACAGAACAAAGGAAACAAACCAAATTTAAGACCAACCAGTATCATATAATTTATGATCTTATGAAATTGCTTGTGCAACACAAGTGTTTGAGCGAAACATAAAAGACAGAAAAAAAAATACTCGAATACAAACAAATTGGTACATAAAAATATTTTCTTTTTTTTTCCTCTTTTTTTCTATTTGGTAAATAATGGATTGGAATACAAACAGTTGGCTATGATTAACACTGGCAATACAATGATACCAATGACCATTTATGTTTACCTTCTATATTTGTCTAAGACTTATTTGTAGCTGATATGTTTTGCAAATAATTTCATATGATATTTACAACAAATTTTTTAATCGAATGACAAAAACAATAAAAATTTTAAAGCAAATAAATTCTCCTTCTTGGCAGACTTCGTTCAAAACTGTGTTTGCCAATAAAATACCTGCTGTATCGGCATGAAATGCAAGCTTCTTTGTGAACACAGGAATTCTAAGTGAAATCAAATTACATGCAAAGTATTAGCCATTGATGGCAACACATTCTTTCAATCGTTCAGGAATTTCAAGCCTAGTCTTTAAGATTCCAAGCCTAGTCTTTAGTGGCGTAGTAATTTTCAGCTTACTGATGAAAACAAGTCGAAGTGCAAAGAAGACAAGTTTGGTAAACACGACGAGTGGGTTAGCAATACTCAATCTAATTCTTCTTATACTCCTCTAGGGGACATAGTACCCCAACAAGTTTATTCCAATGACTTCGATTATGAGCGCTTTGTTTGACACTGTCAGGATAGTTCGGTTGTGATTTGGCGTTTCCAGATGTGTGATGGTCGTCCGATACCCTGTCGTCTGTTCAATTGGGGGTTCCTGTCTGTGGCTTTCTTTGTAATATCATCTAAATTGATTGCAGTTGCAGGTATGTATCTGACTAGACAGTAAATGTCCAAGATGCTACTCAGACATTTTTTAACAAATTCCTGAAATGACTGTGTGTGAATGTAATGTAAATTTAACGTTTGAGTTGAAAAGTTTAATTTTGGGTCGTCCCGATATGTTAGACTAATTCTAAATAGGGTTAGTAGGGCAAAAGCATCGTGTGCCTTATTAATACGGCTGGCAACATCTACTGATGAACAACTACTACTGATACTCAAAGTTGGAAGTACTCGTCGTATTCATACTTAACAATACACATCATATTATTGACTTCGACTGGTCTCTCTACTTATCATTTACTAGAAGCACAAAATAGGTATGATTCGCGTACGAAAACTACTATACTCACAAGAAAATTGTGTGTATGCTTTGCTTGTTCTCTTTGTCTTTCCTTTCAGGAAATTTTGATGAATGATTCGAGTCACTCGAATGACTATAAGTATTATGAGTATTTTTGAATTTATGAATCAGAATGAGTAGGCGTATGACTCAAACATATTTCGAATGTTGTGTGTTTAATGTCGACATTGTATTCATACTCATTGCCACTTATACTTATAAATCAATGTTGTAGCGAGTACGAATAAATCAGAGTAGATGAATTTCAATTCTGCTGATTCACTCACGCGATTCATAGCTGACCTCTGGTACGCATACACATTTATAATTGGTCGTTACAGCCCTATAGTCAGAATTACGACCTAGTTTTTCATACCACTGATGTTGGGTGTGTTAATTTAATACCTGAAGGGCGGTACTTGCTGTTTAAAGTCGATTCCGAACGACAATTTTTCATGTAAATTTTTAATTTTCTCAGAGTTTTGCCAGAAACTTGCTAAGAGGAAGATATATGTTTTCATATTTCATTTGTTGACACTGTGTGAGCTGGAGATTGAACAGAGGCCTCACGTTTAATAAAACAACGCACTATCTACGGCTACTAGAACTTGTTAAAATTATGACATTCACTGCCCCGTATTAATGTCCTACACTACCATATAAAATTAAAATTTCGATACCAAACTTCATCTTCCCAGCTCTATCCAACTGTTTCAACACTTAAATACTTTCCAATAATTCCCTGAGCTTAAAAAGTAAGAAAACGTTTTTAATTTTTCATTTTATAGTTTTCCATCATTATTTTCAATGGTATCTGAATGTGTGTCATTTTATTTAACAAACTTCCCACATGTTATTAAAATCCTTCAAGCGACCTTGAATACGATGCATAAATTGTTAAAGGCTATGCCAAAAAGCCAATTATTGATTTGATTGTTTAATTTTTTATTTTCAAAATTGTTTGTTAATAAATCAGTTATTCAGTGAAGATTAATTTAAGTGACCTTGGAATAATGAAGGGCATTTATAAACACACAAACTATTAACAGCGATTAACACACGTTGAGTATTACGTTAAGAGTGTTTAAAATTGCTTTGCTGATATGTCGACTAGAGCCGATACAAAGCTCACAGTCTACGCCATATTACTGGGTATATGTATTATGATTGCCTCAGTTAACATGGATTTTATACATTAGTTTCACAGGCGCGCTTAATCTCGTAAGCACCAGCAGAATACTTGCTGGAAAAGTATGACCAAGCAAAGGGCGATTCTTTCGAGCTACTGTTCTTTTGTTGGCGTACCGAAAGACCTCACATTCCGACAAAAGACCTAACCTAAGCAAAAAGCGTTTATTCAATCGGTTTATGTTCTCTCCATTGATTTCGGTTTATGAGAACGAATGGCACGTTCTAATAGTGTTTTGCTTGTACAACTTTCTCAACAATAGTTGATTCGGGGGGAATTGGGAGAGATGCTCCAAAATATCCAAAATAAAATATTTTATTTGAGCAAAAAAAAGTATATTAATAAATTGTAAAATTTTATATTTTACAAATAAAACAAACCTTTTTATTTGGGGGTTGATTTATGAATGAAAAAAATTCTCTTTTCTTTTATTATACAGTTTGACATAAAAAACACAGTAAAAAAATTAATATTAGAAAAGTTAAAATAAAAGAAATACAATTAAGGTGCCCAACGTAAACATCTCGCCCCCCTTGCAGGATTGCAAACAAGAGGAAATGGGAAGCTACCTGGGTTAAAATAAATTCAAGAGTAATTTACGTTCAATAACAATTCATTAAAATTCAATATATAGTATTAAAAAGGGAATAACAATAAAAGTAGAAATTAATATCGATTATAAGAAAAGAATGAGAAAAAAAAAATAAATTATTTGCTGAGGACATTAATTACAATCGTGGCAGACTTGGGAGTTGCAACTACACTGTTGTTGCTCTTACTTCTATCAGGCTGACAAAACACTTTTGAGCTTGGCTATGGATTGTGTTGTCCTTCCTCTTAACAACCCTTCTATTGATACTATCGGATTTGCTGCTGTCTTGACGTCGAAAATGCAGCATTGTATGGTGTTTACCCAGACATTCCATACACCGCTCCCTACTACGGCAATTCTTAGAAAAATGGGACTGGGCCAAACAGTTAGTGCAGTGTTTGAGTCGCTTTACTGCACCCAATCGCTTGTAGGGATTTAAGCAGCGGAATGCCGGGCATTTTTGAAGGGAATGTTGGTGTTGGCCTTTACACAAATGGCACTTCAAGGTGGTACGTTTGACGATTTCGTCGAGACTCTGACTTTTCGGACGTTCCACAGTGAATCTTCTGGGTGCTGCTTCGGACATCTATAAAATAAAGGACAAAAAAAAAAAAAAAAACAAACAAGGAAAAAGAAAAAAAGTGTTAGTTCTGACTAGGGTTAGGGAATAATACGAGCTTAACAATAGGCCGCGTTAGAACGCCATTGGCAGTTCGAACATCAGCCACTCGTACTTTGGAATCGGAGCCGACATAAACGCGAGAAATGCGACCGAGCTTCCATTCGTTTGGAGGCATGTTATCATGTCGAATGACAACGAAGTCATCCACTACGAAATCACGTTGGGGACTTTTCCATTTGTTGCGTTTATGGAGTTCAACTAAATACTCATCTTTCCACCGACGTGCAAACAAATGGTGCAGAATTTTTAATTTCCGCCACCTATTAGCGTAGTTAACAGATTCCAATGAAAAATCAGGTTCAGGGGGTGAAAGTATGGCACTTCCAACAAGAAAATGGCCTGGGGTTAAAGGATTAATATCTGAAGGGTTATCCGTCATGGGACAAAGAGGGCGTGAGTTCAAGCAAGCTTCTATTCTTGCCAGCATAGTAGCGAACTCTTCAAAAGTAAATCTTTGGGCATTTGATATCTTTCGCAAGTGGGTCTTAAAACCTTTAACACCGGCCTCCCAGAGGCCGCCCATATGTGGAGCTCCAGGGGGAATGAAATGCCATT
>CM025792.1:47062679-47085748 GCA_014635995.1 Sarcophaga peregrina
AAGGGCATTTATAAACACACAAACTATTAACAGCGATTAACACACGTTGAGTATTACGTTAAGAGTGTTTAAAATTGCTTTGCTGATATGCCGACTAGAGCCGATACAAAGCTCACAGTCTCCGCCATATTACTGGGTATATGTATTATGATTGCCTCAGTTAACATGGATTTTATACATTAGTTTCACAGGCGCGCTCAATCTCGTAAGCACCAGCAGAATACTTGCTGGAAAAGTATGACCAAGCAAAGGGCGATTCTTTCGAGCTACTGTTCTTTTGTTGGCGTACCGAAAGACCTCACATTCCGACAAAAGACCTAACCTAAGCAAAAAGCGTTTATTCAATCGGTTTATGTTCTCTCCATCGATTTCGGTTTATGAGAACGAATGGCACGTTCTAATAGTGTTTTGCTTGTACAACTTTCTCAACAATAGTGATGAAGCCTAAGATAATTCTTCCCGTGATTCTACCCCAAACTTTCAACGACTTGCTCTCAGGAATATTTTGGCAAAAATTCTGCAATTAAATCAAGTTGTTATGAGAAGTTTCTCTAAAAATTTGTCGGGCATTGAACAGTAAGTATCGTCACCCATGGATTAAATCATTGCAATTCATTAACGCCAGAAATGCAAGTCATTTACCAAAAAAATGCAAGTCATCGACCAATGCAAGTCATTAATAAAAAACATGGAAATCAATAACGAAGCAAATGCAAGTCATAAACCAAAAGATGAAAAATTTAATCAGTAAGTAATAAACAAAAAATGTGAGTCAGTGGCAACAAAAAATGCAAGTCATTGACCAAAAAATGCAAATCATCTACCAAACAAAATGATAGCCATGGTCCAAAAAAATAAATAAGCCATCGACCGAAAAAAAAAACACGAAAAACGCAGACAATTGGTTGATAATGCGCGATTTACATGAAGAAGTTTTTTAGCTCATTTAAAAAAGAAGGTCAACTCTTACCGCCACAGTAAGGGAATTTGTTTTGAAGTCTTTAATACAAAAAAAATCTTGAATGGTTGCATAACGTAAAAGTCATTCCTGCTTTAATATTTCACTTGGCTTTTCTTACGTTTTGTCGCGCTGAAGTATCCGTAAGGGTATGTTGTTAAAATATTCTTGATTTCATGGAAAGGATTCCCGAAATCGTATATACTAGTATGAGAGGTATAACATTTAATAGGTCTGCACTTACGTTACGTAAATTTTTACAAACCAAATTTCCATCAAAAATTAATCACAATAATTATGGATAAATAATGAAAACAAATTATTTAGAAACTTTTTTTATTGCTTAATTAAGTTGTGCGTAAATTGCCGCTTACAGAAGCATCTTATGCTGTCAGCATAGTTACAGCCTACACAAGATTAAATAAATTCTTGGCAATTATAACAGCAAAACAATAAAATTAATTAATAATATTCCAAACTCTTTTATGTTGTTTTTCTTGCCTTCAGACTAAATTTTCAAAATTCTTTTGGTTGTGACATCTGGTATGAATAATAAATTTTAAAGAGAAGTAATGAAACGAAATGAGAACGGTATTAACGGTATTTTATTTCAAAAGATAAAAAAACAATTGACGTAAAAATGTCACAATCATTTCCACGATTTTAATGCTAAATTAATATATTTTCAAAGGGATTTTTTTAATACTCTCAAAGAATAATTTTTATTTTGTCAATACAACGAAAATAAAAGTATGTTGTCCTCAAAATTTCCTCAGGATGTATGTTTTCAGAAATTTAAAAAATTTTTGGTAATTGCATGCATATCTTCTCAAGCCATTCGTGTTGTGTATAGGTTAAATTTCATTCATGAGTGATGGAACCAACAGTTCACACAATGATTCCAAACGATAGATTTGATAAGCTTTTCATGGATATTTTATTTTACTCTTACAGTTGCGACCAAAATGCTGCTGCGGGAAAGTCATCGAGATATATATTTTTTTCAGATCAGGGAGTCCTTGATAAGATATGTTCGATATGGGAGTTAAACCATGGGTTCTCTTCTTCTACTACTACTGTAAAATCAATTCATACTTTTAGGTGAAAAAATAGTATTTTAGTTTATTTATTCGATGTCTGTGGTTCATAGCTCCAAGATAAATGAAGCTTCAAATCGTCAAATATTTGAGAAAAAATCGTCAAAATCTTAAAAGACGTTTATTGAAATCGTAAAAAACCGTCAGAAAAAATTAAGTAAATAAATTAAAAGATTTTTAGAAACAAAAAAATGGAATAAAACTCTCATGTATGGGTTGACGGCCCCTTGAAGTCCATTTTGAGGCTTCTCTATTGTTTACAGGAGAGACTGTAGCTCGTTAATGACAATAGTACTTCCAACTCATTCATTGATTTATTGGAGCATTGTTGCAATGTGGCTTGTGTCACTGTTCTATCGCTACTACAATGGATATTGCTGGAACGTAATAAGGGGACTTGTTTATGAAAATCATGTATTCCTACGTAACACTCGTCTTTCTTGGCCAGTACATCCGAATGTGGTCGATTGGCCAGTGTATAGCACACTGTATTACAGACAAAGTTCGTTTGTTAAACGGACTACCTTTGTACAGGGATCTTTCCTATTACTTATAGTGTAAAAAAATTCAAACCTAGTCTCCATAAACACTGCCCCCTCTTTCCTCATTCTTATAATACATATTCCTAGTACCAAAAACAATCCCAAACCCCAAATGTTGAAAAAAATATGAAAAAAAAAAATATTGGCACCTGGCTTTGTTCTTCTTCGTGCTTATCAACATGGTGGGTGTAATACACATCGCAAGATGTTAACTTTTGTCCTATCCATTGCATTTCCTGTGTGGCAGTGATGTCCGTCTTACATTTCATGAGGGTATCCATTTTTGACAATGAAAATTTTTTGTCAATTACTTGAATTTTTTTTTTTATGATAAAGATATTAGCTTCAGTGGCTATACTGGCTTTATTATCTAGTCCTAAGTTATTCACGATTGCAACGAAGGCTATTTTTAAATCCTTTTACGATGTTATATTCCACATAAAATGGCATCAATAAGTGGAAATATATTTTAGAATGTTGATTATTTTCGAAATTTTTTTAATTTCGTTTTTGAAAATTTTTAATCAAATCAGGAGGAGTACAGATCTGAATATCTACACTTCTTTTCATTCAGAATAGAGAAAAATTTCTATTTTTCCAAAATGTTTACGTAATTTTGCAGTAGACTAGCGACTAAACATGCATATATTAATACGCTTTAGAACTTGAACATCATCATCAACTCAGAGAGAATGGTGGCATGAGTGTAACAAATCGTAAAAATACATTATTTTTCAGCGTTGCTTTTCTCTGTGATCCTATGTTTTTCATTTCCTTTTTAATTTCATGTTTAAGAGACGCAAATATATACGGCACAGCTGTATGAGATTCAAATGAATATGCAAATTAGTGGAGAGAAAAAAAGTTCATACAGGCAGTGCCAACAATAAGACGTACAGACAGGCTGACACACAACAGGACAATAAAGAAGACTACAATGTGTGTCATACACTCTTCCATATGCAAACAAACTTGTGCTAACACATATCCACATCGTAATATTTTCCTATAGGGATGAGTCTGTATATAGTTTAGCGCCAATTTCAAAACATTTTTTGGAGCGTGTATTAAGTTTTGGGGTTTCTTTAAACTATTATTTCGTGAGGAGAAATTTAAGGGGAATGAATTCCTAAAAAGTCTTCGAAAGCGCTGATGTTATGAAAAATGCAAAAAGAAATTTTATGAAGCTAGTTTATTAGAGTATCTATTGTGGCTCAAACCCCTGACCAAACATCATGAATAAAAGGAAAATTGAAAATTATTTATTCAACTAATACCACTCAACAGTATTAATGAAAAGTCTCGGCAAAGGTTGTCGCTCGGAGTTCACTTTATACTGTAGGTTCCACTACTCATAGACAAAATCAAAAACACACAACATAAGTGGTGCGATAAGCTAGGCTATAATCCTGACTAAAGTGTTATAAGTAAGGAAGTAGGTACGTAACCCGAAAATTGTATGGCAAATATTTCATCATTTCATTAATTTCCGACATATAAACCAAGTTTTTTGATCTGACACAAGCTAGGCCAACTTAGATAAGTAATCAGGCGTTCCAGGATAATGTCCGTAATATATTTGTGTTCGTAAATGATATTCAAACCTTCAAAGAATATGTCTGTTAAGTAGTTTATGTCGCAAGTAGTTTATGTCGGATAAATTGTTTATGTCGGATAAGTAGTTGTGCCGGATAAGTAGTTTATGTCGGATAAGTAGTTTATGTCGGATAAGTAGTTTATGTCGGATAAATAGTTTATGTCGGATAAGTAGTTTATATCGGATAAATATTTTTAAATTCGGTATGAGACTGCTTATACGCCGTAGCGTCTTTACGCCTTAGGGATTGGCTCGAGCACAGTCACAAATCCTATAATCAGAGTATAGGTGGTACACAGGACGGTCTCTCGTTTATGCAAAATTATCCAACATGCTTCCCAACATATCAATAACAAATAATCACAGGTCTACGCAGCAAAAGTCCGTGAGGACTAGTCGTCACGGATTGCTCTAAACATAAAGATAGGACAGAGCTGAGCCTCTATATAGAATATCCAAAAACCAAACTTTACCTCCGACTGCCACACCATACAACGGATATTCAAGCGGAGATACGGACAATGAATGATCGGGTCTAGTAATCATTTAGTAAGCTTGACGTATAGGGATTAAAATATCTTTACGGAAAGTCAAATAATAATTAAAATGGAGATTGCAAAAAAACAATTAACAATTACTCCAGGCATGAAAGGTTTCATATTATATGGCCTAGTGCCTAGTACCCATATAAATGGTTGGAAATGGTTACTACAGAGTATTACATAGCACAAGCTTGGTTAACTCAATTCCTTCGGGGCACTCCGATATAGTGGCTGATTATTAAAACAGGGCATGTGGTGACTGTATCAAAATGATGTAACACTTCTTGTTTTGGGGCTGACGCTACACCAGAAATAACACATCTCAGAGGAGTGGACTGGAAGAAGTTAAAGTTAATTATTAAACGTGAGATGGTACCCCTAAACCATTAGGACCGCACAAAAAGGCAACATGATGGATGATATTTATAAGAGAATTAGTGGGCCTCTTCTCCTTCAAACAATTTACCTACTTCTTATAGTGAATCTAATGTAATCAATTATAATCAGGGATAACAGTGTTTAGGATAAGATTTCATAACCGTGATGATAAGTCTTGAATCTGATAAAAGACTCTTGTTAACGGTTCTGTTACGTAGAACTTCGACCATCATCTGTCATTCTATTTAAACGTTTGTTAAGAAGTTCGTGTACTAAGACACAGTGACATTCAAGGTAACATTGAAGCAGATAAAGTGGCGGACTTGGCACAAACATAGATGTCTCTGATGAACTCTCCGATGAATTGGGAATCGCTCTGCAAACCTGCAAGCTTATAATTGACATTGCGACCGTTGATACCGTTAACAACAGATTAGTGGCCTTGGATGAAAAGGTGAAACGTCCAGCAAAATCTGTCCAAAACAATTAACAATTACTTCAGGCATGGAAGGGTTCGCATTATATGGGTGACTAGTCGTCATGGAGTGGTTGGAGGGCGTCGTACATAAAAGCACTCTCAGTATGGTTGATGGGGTTGTTACGGGTGCTCATTGCATTATGGGTACACATGCACGGCGTATTGGTTTTGGGCACTAATGAGACTTATGCCGATGATTTCTGTAGAAGCGGCATGGATAAGATGCGACTATTCTTCCTGTACTGGGTGTATGCCTGACACAATATTATAGAAAAAAGTCACCTAATTTTCAAATGAATTAAATTGACTTTTATTGACATTGGCAGTCTGAACAGCTTCATCAAAAGCTTCGAGTATTAAAGGGATTCGGGGATAGCGAAAATCTGGCAGGCATCAGCATTATTTTAATTTTTCTAACAAAAGACGTAAAGTAATGCCGATGTGAGGATGTCCTGTAAAAATCCTTCATATATTACTTGATTTGCTGGGTTCGGCAAGCCTTTTCTATTTTTTTCTTTTCCAATTCTAGGTTTAATCCCTTAAATCCCTGACAGACCTCGTTACATGTTCTGTGTAATTAGCAATGTCCACAAGTTAATAAACATTGCATTGCCATCACAATGTATTTGGAAATATAAAGCTTCACAATGCTGTCTTCTTTTATCCTCCACAACTGTATAATTAAATGCGACATTTGTGGTATTATTCTGTATTTCATCCTCCACACCACAATATTCTTCTTCATTTCATAATTTCATACCATTGTTCTGCAATGAAAACTAATAATATTTGGAAGTTTCTTTCTTTTGTTCTTTCTCTGTTTCTCGTCCTTTTATTTCATTCCGGAATGGTAACGAATATTTATTATTTATGCTGCAAAAAAGACGGGAATATAAAGTGAAAACAGAGACAAAATTCCATACAAAAGTCATAACAGAGTCCTTTCTCCCATGGGATGAAGTTACATACTTAATAAGCGGGTAAAAAATTGAATTCTTTAAATGCGCCGCCACTAGTGCAGTCAATATTTTTTAAAAATCGCATAAAGACTTTAATCAAAATTGAAGGGAATAGATAAATAAGTTAGTCTAGGCACTTTCAATTGTTAAATTAAAATTATACAAAGTGAGTGCGAAATATTAGAAGAGGTCGCCGTACTCCAATAGGTAGTTCGCTGGCTTATTAGACTTAAGGCCCGAGTTCAAGCCCCAGGTCAGACATCCAGACTTCCTCTCGCCGTGGTCTAGTAGGTAGTGTGTTGGCTTATTAGACGAAAGACCCGAGTTCGAACCCCAGATCAGACATCAAAACGTAAATATGAAAATATTTCTTCGGTGACTTCCTCCCAGTATATTTCTGTCAAAAACTCTGAGAGTAAAACTTGCTATGAAATGCTTCTCAAAAAAAAAAAACTAACGTTCGGAGTCTACTTTAGACTGTAGGTCTCTCCATTCATATATAAAATTACCAAACACAACATGAGTGCTGTAAGAAGCTAGGCCGTAATCCTGACTGAAAGGTTGTAATGGCCAATTTTGTTACGTTGCGTACGTACATGTGTGTAATAGCATCGAATTTTTTGTATGAAATATGTCACTTGGCACCATTATATGTGAAATGTCCACAACGCATCCCAAATTTCCAAGAACTCAGATCCAGAATTCAGGGTGAATGTTGGCTTTGAGGGTCTCTATAAGTTTGCTACTGATATGCATAATATTTGAATAAATATAGCCCAACAAGCGGGTTTAAATCGTATGGTAACGATGGCCAGTTCACATTCCCTTCACACCTTCAAATCACTCATTTAATGAGATAAGAGCATGTTCTGAGTCCACGTGAAACCAAAAGAAGTTGGTAGTCTTCGTTCATGACGGTCCTATTCCAAAATACACATCAAACTGCAAGTTTTTTGTGACGCATTGGTCCATTACATTTGCTCACGTAGAAAAGGAAACATGGTTTTGTGATGAAAATTAGGCTCAGTAAGGAACTACTGCAGAACCTATTCAGCGAACATGTGCCATTGTCTATTGTCACTTGTCACTTATCAGGGTTTCGATCGTTTGAATTTTGCTCGGGTGAAGGTGTAATTCGCCAAGCAGAATTTGTCAACTTGTGGTCTATGAGAGGCTAAGTTCTTATAAGCCTTGTATGCTTTAAATGCTCCTGCGATAGGAGGTGATGGTGACTAGTTCTTTGTCGATCCCATTTGTCTTGAATTATCTACCACATTGTAAATAATTCTGCCAGTAGGATGACTTCGACGATCCTAAAATAGCAAAATAGTATAATTTTTTTATTTGCACGTGTTATTCATGGTTGTTTGGCCAAATAGACTGAACAAACGACAACTAATTTGACAGACATAGCTTCAACAAGATGCCCGTTACCAACAGTCAAAGTTTGAAAATTACTATTGGATGCCCATATAAAATTCTATCTATCCGCTGCTGTTGTGACGTACATAAGTGGTTATTACAACCCTTTAATCAGGATTACGTCGTACCTTATCACACCACTTATGTTGTGTGTGTTAATTTTATGCACAAGTGGTAGGACCTACAGTTTAAAGTCGACTCATAGCGACAAATTTCTGGGAAACGTTTCATGGCAATTTTATTAACTTTCAAAGTTTTTACTAGAAATCTTTTGAGAGGCAGTTCCCAAAGAAACATTTTTTTCAGATTTCGTTTTGGTTGATGATGTTGGTGTTTAATAAACCAGTACACTACCTCTTAGACTACGATGACTACTGTTTTGAAAGCACTATCGTTGTCGATAACTATAGCTTGACTACTGAGAATTTCAAACTGTAGTGATATATTCATTTAGTATATTTCGGAAAGCTATTAGAAACCTTTAACGTCAGAACAATGCCTCTAAATTGTAAAATAAAATAATCGTCTATAGTTTGCTAAACTAAATCGATCGATTAAGCAAACTATTCATATCGCTTCTTGATACTAAACCATTAACAAGATAAAGAATAACGATAATTACGTACATACGTAATTGCTCATTACAACCCTTCAATGAGGATTATTGACATAGTTTCTCACACTACTTATGTTGTGTGTGTTAATTTTCACTTCCGAACAACAGATTTTTGAGAAACTTTTCATGGCAATTTTGTTTACTCTCAGAGATTCTGCCGGAAGTCTGCTGGGAAGAAATCGCTGAAAAAATACTTTTTGTATTTTATTTTTATGTCTGGCTTGGGACTCGAACCCTGGCTTTACGTCTAATAAGCCAGCACACTACCTACTAGACCATCATCATAAAAAATAACGATATTGACAAGGCACACAAATATTGATTCGTGAAGTACTCAACTTACTGGAGCCTATCCTTTATCGTGGAAAATTTTACGCAAGGAGTTTACCTGTAAAACACAGCTCGATTTATGTATGTTAGGCGTTCTTGTAAAGTGATTGCCTTGGAAACTGACTGTAGATGAGAATTTTTAACAAAAAATTGTTTGATACTAAGTGGTGGTTAAATTGTGGTTAATAACTAAATTGTATTAATTGGAAGCAGAATTCCTATCATTGTCCTTCACGGTTCATTACTTCTTCGTTTCCAGTATGAACGAATTGAAGAAACTTAATTTGAACACCAAATCACTAATGTCTGACTATTTTGCTTATTGGCATTTAGTACTTCATGCAGAAGAAATTTTCTAGAGAAACTTTAACGTACAAATACTGCAAATGGACCCTTCAGATGTTTCACATACTTTGTATCTATGCGTAGCATGCGGATTATAATAAAAAAAATATTTTATTCCTTCAGCTTTCAAATTTTGTTATGTTTTTTTGTAGTTTTTGTGGAACATATTTCTTCTCTGTTTTTAATTTAAGGTTACGTTTATTATAACAATACCAGTTTTCCGTTTGTTGTTGGTTATTACTTTGGTTATACTACATTCTTCTAATACCCAGAGCTTATAAATTGTAATTTATGGCTTAAAAAATAATAAAACAGAAAACACATAACAAAAACAAAAACTCCAACCGAAATGATTAAAGTTTTTCCTTAACATGTCTCTTATAGTTTAAGTAGTTCGTTGTTAATAACAATAAATGCCTGAAAATATGCAATGTCTGCAAATAATTTTAGTACCCTAAAAGTATGCAAACTTTATGTCTGAGTGTAAGTCCTTTTTCTTCATGAATGGCAGTATCTAAACTAAAAGTTCGTAAGTTTTAATAAAAGCATAAGAAAATTATATTCATTTGACTTCAATTACATATAAAAGCACAAGCTTGTTTGAGGAGTGTGTGTTTTATTAAACTTTAGCTATACTGCGGGACTTTTGTGTTATTATATCCAATTTATTTACTTAATTGTCCACTAACAACTCATTTATCGGATTTCGTCCACTTAAACACACCAATCGTTGAAAAGACTTCCTCGATTTAATCCTTTCAACACAGACAGGGTATCTACGCCGTCTATGTCGACTTTAGCTAGTTTCCGCATTATACATCCATGTAGCCGGAATATCTCTTCCAACCGAATGCCAAGACCGAGCTAGCTTAATCGCTGAATGTTAACACATTATTCAAACGAATAAGAAAAATATCTACAAAACTCACTGAAAACTCTCGAATACTCTCATGGATGTCCAATCGGTGCTTAATAGCGTGCCTGCTTCTATACCATATCGAAACAAGGGGAGCATAAAGTATAAGTTACTTCGCACGTGAGAGGCCTCAATTGCCTATTGCATCAGTGGCAGGGGTGATGCATCCATTGCTGATAACGGTGGAGTTAAGATAAAAAAGTTCACTGACGAAATGCTGTAATAAGAGATTAAAAAAGCGGTATTTCCCAACGTAACGACAACATATACTCAGTTTAGCCCTTATTCTTATTTGCTGTCAGATCGACGCCACTGATATGCAATACTCGACATATGTTTCTAGTGAATTGTACCTTTTGACTCTGAAAACATGCTTCCACCAAAAGCTTCATTCCATCTGGTAGAAGTGTAGAATATCCTAACCAATAGAGATTCAGACAAATTGCAATTCATGTGTTTGGCCCTATAATGTCAAGATATTGTTTTCAAATCAGGTCGCTTGAGAGTGATTGGTTCTTTCGAAGATGAAATAGTTGACCAATAATTATTGCAAGTATTTAATTGACTCGAATTGGTAATTCAACTCATACCGATATGTAGAGCAAGCTGAACTACATTTGAGTGTGTTGTTTTGAAAAAAATCCTTAAAATTTTCCGCATAAACTTTATCTGAATGAATTAAGATTATAACTAGACCGTAGCTTTTAGCCGCGGTAGAATTTTCTAATTGCTTAATATTATTGTAAACACAGAATGGCTCTTAGGCAAAAACTTTCCGGATTGTTTGGCTGACTTGGAAAATAGTTTTGGCGTGTCCTTTCGGTGGTGCGTTATCTGATAAAATGCGAGCACGTGCTTCAACCTCTTGCACAGACATCAAAATACATAAGAGTACATAAAATGACAACTAATTTGACATATATAACTTCAGCAGTCAAAGTTTGAAAATTACTATTGGAAGCCAATATAAAATTCCATCTATACTCTGCTGTTGTACGTACATAAGTGGTTATTTCATACATGCATACAAAATTGGTCATTACAACCCTTCAGTCAGGATTATCGAGCTAGTTTCTCGCACTAATTATATTGTGTGTGTTAATTTTATACATAAGTGGCGAGACCTACAGTTTAAAGTCGACTCATTGCAACAGATTTCTGGGAAACGTTTTATAGCAATTTTATTCACTTTCAGAGTTTTTACCAGAAAACTTATGAGAGGCAGTTGCGAAAGAAAATTTTTTTTCACGTTTTGTTTTGGTTGATAATGTTGGTGTTTAATAAACCAGTACACTACCTCTTAGACTACGGTGACTACTGTTTTAAATACACTATCGTTGTCGATAACTATAGCTTAACTGCGGAGAATTTCAAACTGTAGTGACATATCAGTTTAGTACGTTTCGGAAAGTTATTAGAAACCCTTTAACGTCGGGACAATGCATCTAAATTGTAAAATAAAATAATCGTCCATCGTTTGCTAAACAAATATCGATCGATTAAGCAAACTATTCATATCGCTTCTTGATACTAAACCATTGACAAGATAATGAATAACGATAATTACGTACATACATAATGGGGAACACAACCCTTCAGTCAGGATTATTGACCTAGTTTTTTACACCATTCACGTTGTGGGCGTTAACTTTGTTCGTGAGTGGCGAGACTTACAGTTTAAAGTTTACTCCGAACGATAGATTTTTGAGAAACTTTTCATGGCAATTTTATTTACTCTCAGAGTTTTTGCCAGAAGTCTGCTGGGAAGAAGTCGCTGAAAAAATACTTTTTGTATTTTATTTTGATGTCTGGAATGGGACTTGCTTTACGTCTAATAAGCCAGCAAACTACCTACTAGACCATCATCATAAAAAAATAATTGATCTGTGTATGTTAAGCGTTCTTGTAAAGTGATTGTATTGGAAACTGACTGGAGATGAGAATTTTTAACAAAAAATTGTTTGACACTCAGTTGTGGTTAAATTGTTTCATTAATAACTAAATTGTATTAATTGGAAACAGAATTCCTATGATTGTCCTTCACGGTTCATTACTTCTTCGTTTCCAGTATGAACGAATTGAAGAAACTTAATTTAAATACCAAATCATTAATGTCTGGCTATTTTGCTCATTGGCATTTGATACTTCATGCAAGAAGAAAATTTTTAGAGAAACCTTAACGTACAAGTACTGCAAATGGACCCTTCAGATGTTTCATATACTTTATATCTACGCGTACCATGCGGATTATAATAAAAAATATTTTATTCCCTCAGCTTCTAAATTTTTTTTGTAGTTTTTGTGGCAAATATTTCTTCTCTGTTTTTAATTTAAGGCTGCGTTTATTATAACAACACAAGTTATCCGTTTGTTGATGGTTATTACTTTGGTTATGCTACGTTCTTCTAGTACCCAGAGCTTATAAATTGTAATTTATGGCTTAAAAAATAATAAAACAAAAAACCTATAACGAAAACACAAATCTAACCGAAATGATTAAAGTTTTTCCTTAACATGTCACTAATAGTTTAAGTAGTTCTTTGTTAATAACAATAATAGCCTGAAAATATGCAAAGTCTGCAAATAATTTTAGTACCTAAAAGTATGCAAACATTATGTCTGAGTGTAAGTCTTTTTTCTTCATGAATGGTAGTATCTAAACTAAAAGTTCGTAAGTTTTAATAAAAGCATAAAAAAATTATATTCATTTGACTTCAATTACGTATAAAAGCACAAATTTGTTTGAGGAGTGTGTGTTTTATTAAACTTCAGCTATACTGCGGGACTTTTGTGTTATTATATCCAATTTACTTACTTAATTGTCCACTAACAACTCATTTATCGGATTTCGTCCACTTAAACACACCAATCGTTGGAAAGACTGCCTCGATTTAATCCTTCCAACACAGACAGGGTGTCTACGCCGTCTATGTCGACTTTAGCTAGTTTCCGCATTATACATCCATGTAGCCGGAATATCTCTTCCAACCGAATACCAAGACTGAGCTAGCGTAATCGCTGAATGTAAACACATTATTCAAACGAATAAGAAAAATGCCATCAAAACTCACTGAAAACTCTCGAATACTCTCATGGATGTGATGGGAGCATCCATTGAAAGGCATCAATTGCCTATTGCATCAGTGGCAGTGGCATTGCTGATAACTTTGGAGTTAAGATAAAAAAGTTCACTGACGAAATGCTGTAATAAGAGATTAAAAAAGCCGTATTTCCCAACGTAACGACAACATATACTCAGTTTTGCCCGTATTCTTATTTGCTGTTAGATCGAGTTTGATAGACTCTTGTTCAATAGCGCTTGGTACGCATACGCCACTGATATGCAATATTCAACATGTGCTTCTAGTGAATTGTACCTTTTGACTCTGAAAACATGCTTCCACCAAAAGCTTCATTCCATCCTGGAAGCTGCAAGTGTAGAATATCCCAACCAATAGAGATTCAGACAAATTGCAATTCATGTGTTTGGCCCTATAATGTCAAGATATTGTTTTCAAATCAGGTCGCTTGAGAGTGATTGGTTCTTTCGAAGATAAATAGTTGACCAATAAGTATTGCAAGTATTTAATTCACTCGAATTGGTAATTCAACTCATACCGATATGTAGAGCAAGCTGGAACTACATTTGAGTGTGTTGTTTTGAAAAAAATCCTTAAATTTTCCGCATAAACTTTATCTAAATGAATTAAGATTATAACTAGACCGTCGCTTTTAGCCGCGGTAAAATTTTCTAATTGCTTAATATTATTGTAAACACAGAATGGCTCTTAGGCAAAAACTTTCCGGACTGTTTGGCTGACTTGGAAAATAGCTTTGGCGTGTCCTTTCGGTGGTGCGTTATCTGATAAAATGAGAGCACGTGCTTCAACCTCTTGCACAGACATCAAAATACATAAGAGTACATAAAATTACAATCAAAAATCTGTAGTTCCGAGTCAAGATTTAGCAAAAGGTTCCGCTACTCATGGATAAAATTAACATACAGGGTGGCTGATATATATTGAAACCAAATTCAGGTTGTTCTCATTTGTAAACCGCTCGTCTGACAGCTGACAGATTTATTCCAATTACAGTTCATTTTATAATCTACAAGCTTACAAAAGCATATTGCATTCAGAAAAATACATTGCGCGTTACCGTAATACTAGCAGTGTTGCATCACGTCCAAAAAATGGACGAAAAAAAACAGTAACAACACCAGAAATGATCCAAAAAGTAAGGGCCAGATTTGATCGAAATCCATGCCGCATTAGTAGAAAAATTGCTCGTGAACTGAACATGTCGCGAGAACGGATGCAACGCATATTGAAAAATGAGCCTGGACTAAAGCCATTGAAGTTCCAAAAAGAGAAAGAGCTCTCCGATGGACAAAAAAATTTGGACTGAAAAGAGCCAAGGAGTTACTTCGCTTGCACGAAAGTGGCCAGTTACTGAACTAGGGTTTCTCCGATGAGAAAATATTCCAAATTGAGCAGTTTATGAACAAACCAAATGATCGGCGTTACTTGCCAAAGAGGTCAGCTGAAAATTTACACCTGCGATTGGCCACCAGAACTCAAGCGCCGTCGATGGTAATGGTCCCCCATAACGGTCGATGGTCGCTCCCCGCTCGTATTCATCGACCGTGAGGTCAAAATAAATGCCGAATATTATCGGGAAAATGTCTTAATTACAGTATTGAAGCCCTGGGCAGACAAACATTTTCGCCACAGACCATGGACATTCCAACAGGACTCAGCACCACCACACTCAGCACGCGTTTACCAAGAATGGCTTAAAAAGGAGGCTCCTCGCTTCATTTCTATCGCACAATGGCCACAAAAATATCCGGATCTCAATCCGTTGGACTTTTGCGCCTGGGGCATTTTGGAGAGTAAGGTTCACACTAAAAAATACCAAAATGTCGATCAAGACTGAGCTTCGCCGAGAATGGGCCAAAATACCGTAGAGCCACTTTCGTGCAGCCTGTTATGGCTTTGTAAGCCGTTTGAGGGTCATAATTCGTACCAAAGGTGAACAAATCTAAATTTTTTTTGGTTTTGAACAATAAAATTTAAAAAAAATTAAAAAAATATAGAACTTTACTTTGTTGCATTATATATCAGCCACCCTGTATACAACATGTGTGCTGTGAGAAGCTAGGTTGTAATCTCAACTGAAGTGTTGTAGTGACCATTTAAATAAAGAAGAAAGTCTTTGATTTTAACGAGAACCAACAATGGTTTTCACATCCCTGTAGATGGTTCCCCTGTGGAATAGTTGGAAGTTTTAGAAATGCATGTGTTTGTCTACTGATTATCACTAGAAAGGTAGTACTTATCTTGATCAGAAATTTATTGCAATAAAAGTGGCTAAATATCTAATTGCTGTTCATCGTTCAGAGACTTCTTGTTGAACTATTCGAATGTCACTGATCATATAAATTGACATAGTTTTTATAAGGAATATAAAGAAGGATTCTCCTTGGACAATTTGAAGTTAATTCACGCAACGTAGGGTTGAAGGTTTGCAGACAGTATACCTATAGCCTAGTAGATAGTATGTAGGGTTATTAGACGGAGGCTCTTCAAAATCTGGCATAGACATCTGTAATAAAACAAAATATAATATTTCTATAGGCGACTGCATCTCAACTGGGAGAATAAATAAAATGGCAGTGAGATGTTCCCCAAAAATCTGTCGTTCGGAGTCCAGACTAAACTGTAGGTCCAACTACTCATAGATATAATTAACTCACACAACCTGAGTTGTGTGAAAAGAAAGAATTCCAATGACCAATGAAGTCAGCAAGTGTATTAGTTTAATGGACAGAGATAAAATACAGTATGTAACGAAGTGAAGGAAGTATATAAAAAATTTTTGTGTCACCCTAATATAGTCAACGTCTGCATAGGAATATTATTAATTTTTTTTTATTGATTTTATACTTGTTAATATGATATTTAACAATTAATTTAATTGCAATAAATTAACAAATTGAAGGATTTAACATGCATATGCATGTAAACACCATAAAAACATTAACAGTTTATTGGCATGCAAATGTATGAGTTAATATGATTGGCTGGTCAAATAAAATTAATCATAATTAACACAATTAAAATTAATTTAAATTTATTGAGAGAATATGTGACAGACAAGTGAGTATTTGAAAAAATAATAATTTAAGAAAAAAGCGTGTAAATTTGGAATTTAATTTTGCAGTATACTTTTGGGCATTAAAGCATTTAGATTTCTTTTGCATACTTTGAGGTATTATAAGGTTGAAATTTTATTGTAGCCTACTTTCAAACTTTCCAAGAGTTTTTTCTTTCGTATTTTGAGGAATTACTCCCAATCTTTCTAAGATTATGGTGTTTTAAAACACTTCCTTCAAACGCTTTTAAATATTTTGCCTATTTTCTATACTCCTGTGTGCCTAGAAAATGAATTCATTTGGGATTTTCATTTACTTTCTCTGCATCCAGAATGGCAAAATCAGTATGTTTGTGTCATAGAAAGTTTTGGTTAAAATTTTCAATTTGAAACCGCAGGAAAAAAAATTGTTTTTCTTTTTTTACTTTCAAATATAAAAGCAAAGAGATAGGAAAAAACGAAGAGCAGCTTTTATTGAAACCTTGGAGAGCAATGGTCTTAGAAAAACACAAAAAAAAATCACTTAAAAAGTGTAAAAAAGGTATTTTTTTTGTTTTTTCAAAAATAAGAAAAAGTTTTTAGCAGACTTTTTGGCGCAATATGCTTAAAGTTTTGCTAGGTTTTTACGTTTTTCAGGGATTATTTTGCTCTTTTTTGTTTGGAATTGTGGTTTTTAAGTTGTCTGCTCTTCACTAAGTTATGGAAAACTCATATAGAGAATGCGTTCAGCCATGCATAGGTTCATTCAGTCATTCATTCGTTTGTTGTTTTGTGTTCCTGTTTTGGTGAAAAAATTCCGTTTGTGGTTGCCTACCCATATACTATGGATATTTTCAAGCAATTTCTTTGAGCATACTTTTAGCCTGCATAACCATGAATTTCATTGTTCTTCTATTCACATAAACAAATATTGTGAAAACATGCGGGTTTTGACACTGACAGCTGAAATATATGCCGCAATAAAGTTTTTAAAAATTTTTTTTTATGTGTTTTAAAGCAAAACAATTAAATGGAATTCGCTTGAAAAAAAAACTTTTAAATACACGACAAGTTATTATTCAATATTATTGTCGTAGTCATTGAATATTCAATTTATTTGTGGAATTCACAACTTCGAAAAAGTTTTTTATTTTTTTTTTTAATTATTTAATTATAATGCAAATGACATTCAAATGGTTAAAGAATTATTTTTTTTGCATTTGCAATGTAGCTAATAAATATTGAATAAGTTTTTATAATTATGCCACAAATAATGGTAATATCATGGGATTGTAGCAATATTTAAAACAAATTTAATAATTTTTAATTTTTATTCACAAAAAATGTTTTCAATTAGAATCAGATCTTATCCTCATATTAGAGTCAAACGGTATTTGATGCAAGCTACTGGGTCTTTAATGATAATGCCAACATCTTAAAATTTATATTCAAAAAGTTCAAAATTTTCTAAGTCATTGAATGTATTTTTTATATTTGGTCTCCAATCATGAAGTTCTTTGAGTATGCTAAAGTGTTCAATTCGCACGATTTTGGTGGTCAGTCCACATTAACTGTACGTGAAACAACCATATACTCAACTCGCTCGTAAATAAAATTCAGTGTGGCATAAGATTTTTGAAGTCGCCGTAGTCTAGTTGGTAGTGAGCTGTTTTTTTAGACGTAAAGCCAGGGATCGAGTCCCAGGTCAAACATCAAAATACAAAAAGTATTTCTCCGGCGATTTCCTCTCAGAAGATTTCTGGCAAAAGCTCTGAGAGTAAATAAAATTGCCATGAAAAGTTTCTCAAAAAACTGTCGTTCGGAGACGACTTTAAACTGTAGTTCCCTCCACTTATGTATAAAATTAACACACACAACATAAGTGGTGTAAGAAACTGCGGGCTTCTTAGGGCACGATTGATGTAGACTGTCTAATGGTAACCGTTTTATAGTCACCAGCAGCTACTCATTTCCCTGCCGTTCACATCTTCCCTCTTATCACCTTTCCTAAAAACCTGCACTGCATGAGTAGTACTGGTTTTCTAAAAAAAAAAGTTAAATTTGCTATTTTGCATTTTATTTTCGCCTCCAATCACCAAAATAGGTAATTTTCTCCATCATTTTTGTCATGGAAACTAAATGCAAGCAGATGTGCCACTACAGAGTAAATGGCAGAAACAAAAAATGCTTCCGTTTAAATATGTTCAACATGGATTTTTGGTTAATTACTGCAACTTCGTTTATCTCTATATTGTTTGGATTTTATTTTTATTCACTTTCGCTGTTTTCTCCACTATTTATGGCTTTGTTGTTGTAAATATTTTAAATAAAAAATATTCATTTACATTCCATAAAATAAAAAAATGGATAAACAAAAATTCAAAAATACGGAAAAACATGAAGGGCGTTAATTACATGGGCTTTGTTATTTAAATTCTATAGTGTAAACCTTTATTCTACATTGTTTAAAAGGAATATTAAAAACAAGTTGTAAAGTGAATATTAAAATCGCATTGCAGTACAAAGCCTGTTGTTACTGCCGGTCAGTTTTATAAGAAAATATTTAATGTGATTCATTTATTTACTAAAAAAGGGGTTTTATTTAAAAATATTTCCTGTATTTTACTATTTTTATCACGTTTAAATATTATTTTTTAATCTTTAACGCTTTTAACATTTTTTTGGAACAACTCTGGAAAATTTAAATTCATTTAGGGCGATTATTACAACTTTTCGTTAACTAAGAAAGAAAAATAAGGCGGATAAATTTTTTTTCATTATTACAAGTGGACAAGTATGATAAAAGTGACCATTAAGCTAAATGGAGGATAATCCTACCGGTAACTTTTAAAGTGAAGTTTATCCGAGAACTTGCCAGAATGGATGCAACACATATTGCAAAGTGTTTCCAAGCCATGAAAGTTCCAAAAAATGCAAGAGCCCATTGATGGACAAAAAAAGTTAGACTGGAATGAGCCAAAAATTACTTCGCTTACAGGAAAGTGGCTAAATATCGAATTTGGTTTTCTCTGATGAGAAGCCATTCCAAATTGAGCAGTTTGTGAACAAACAAAATGATCAGGTTCACTTGCCAAAGAGGTCAGCTGAAAATTTAGACTTGCGATTAGCCACCGGAACTCAATCGCCGCCGAAGGCAATTGTGTGGGCCGCCGTAACGGCCGATGGTCGCTCCCCGCTCGTATTCATCGCCCGTGGGGTAAAAATAAATGGCGAATATTATCGCGAAAATGTCTTAAAGACAGTCTTGAAGTCCTGGGCAGACAATCATTTCGGACGCAGACCATGGACATTCCAACAGGAGTCAGCATCACCGCACTCAGCATGTCTCAATCAAGAATGGCTTAAAAAGGAGGTTCCTCGATTCATTTCTACCGTGCAATGGCCACCAAAATCTCCGGGTGTCAATCCGTTGGACTTTTCGCCTGAAGTATTTTGGAGAGTAAGATTCTTACTAAAAAATACCAAAGTATTCATCGTCTTAAGACGGCGCTTCGCCGCGAATGGGCCAAAATAGCTACTTTCGTGCAGCCTGTGATGGCTTTGTCGGCTGTTTGCAGGCCATAATTTGTACTAAAGGTGGCCAATTCGAACCAATCCAAACTGATTCTAAAATTTTATATTATTTCCAAAATTTTTTGGTTTTGAACAATAAAATTAAAAAAGAGATAGCGCTTTACTTTGTTGCATTATATATCAGCTACAGCGGCAACTAAAATCCGAATTCCGTCGTTGCCCCTGCGTTAAAAAAAAAAAAAACTTGTTTAACTGAGCATTGTTATGGACATTGCTCCGGCACTGCCATATTTATCAAAAGTTAAGTTTATTTTGTCTGTAAGTTGTAATAACCAAACTAAGTTAAAGATAACTTTACAGTTTCCTTTGGCTAAAGGTACCTTTAACTAAACTCAAGTTTAACGGCAAGTTGTAATAATGACCCTTAAAATGTGCATAACTGCCTATTGAATAATCACTACAACTATTCAGTCGAGACTTAAGCTAAGTATAATCCATCCATGAAAACATCATAAGAAGCCAAGTCTGCTCCCATACTATGCTTTAATTGTTTTAAGAGTTTGTGTTACATCTTTCAGTTCCCACCAAAAAAACAGTATTGCCTTCCTAATGAAAGGATGTTGTTTTACAGTTACTTTAGCTATGGTGGTGGTTTTTTAGCTATTATCTTTTTCGCAGCTCTAGTTTACATAGGTCACGCACGTTTCGTGTTTTGTTACACTGTCAAACATCTTCAGTTTGGTCTATAATTTAACCATGAATCGTCTTACAAAAGAAACAACGCTTGCAAATCATTGAATTTTATTATCAGTTTTCCACAGAGGAGCTGAAAGCAGCAGCGGTCGGATTAAAATCCGGTAAGGCACCAGGGCCTGACGGCATTCCGTCTGAGGTAATACGGAAGATTGCCAGTCAAAGACCGGAACTCCTACCGAGAATGTACAACGCGTGCCTAAGGGAGTGTATTTTCCCCGAAATATGGAAGAAACAACGACTGGTCTCAATAAGCAAGGGAAAGGGCGATCCGGAGGGCCCATTCGCGTACAGGCCACTGTGCATGCTGGATACAACGGGAAAACTGCTGGAGAGGCTTTTGAAGCCACGGCTTACTGCGGGTATTGAGAATAGTGGCGGACTGTCTGCCAGACAATATGAATTTCGACCTGGTCGGTCTACCATTGACGCCTTCAGAGAGGTGACAAAAGCGGCAATGGTCACACAGCGTGGGAGCAGCTCTACGAGGCCAGTGCTACTGCTTGCGACTTTGGATATTAGAAACGCGTTTAACAGTCTAAGATGGAGCGATGTATTAAATGCTTTGGAATACAATTTCTCGGTACCAAACTACATCCTGGCCATAATAAGTAGTTATTTGAGTAACAGACATCTGTTGTATAACACAAGCTCGGGACCAAGGGTGAAACATATAACATCAGAAGCGGCACAGGAATCTATACTTGGCCCCGACCTATGGAACGTTTACTACGATAGAATTCTAAGAGAGGATATGCCAGATGGAACTTTTTTGGTTGGATACGCAGATGATATTGTAACTGTTATCACGCCCAGGAATACGGAAGAGGCACAGCGAAAACTGAGACGTGTCATGCTAAGGACGGAAAGATGGTTGGATTCCCACGGCCTAGACCTGGCCAAGCATAAAACGGAATTACTGCTGATTACTAGTCGTCGTATCCGCTTACAGGTGGACATGAGTATTGGAAGCGAGGTAATTAGGACCAAGAGCTCGGTAAGATACCTGGGAATAAGGCTGGATCCCAGGCTGACATATTCATACCAGATTCAATACTTGACTGACAAAGCCCGGAAGATCGTCGGGCAGCTCAGCAGATTAATGGCAAATATTAGAGGCGCTACCGGCGAGACGGAGACTCCTGATGGATGTTGGAAGCAGCATTATGCTCTATGGGCCGAAACACTAGGGGTTGGAAAACGGGCGAACTTACTTCGGTACAGAGAACGGCTGCACCACGTAAAGCGTCGGCATATCGTACGGTACAATCCCTGTCGATCTACTGGCAGCAGAGCGGATGAAGATTTATAAGGCAAAATCGACTGGAAAGCGCATAACCAACCGGTCACTTCAGGGAAAACACCATTTCAGAATGGCAACGACGAGCATAGAGGAAGGTGGACGGCGAGACTTATTCCGGAAATAAAGCCATGGATCTGTAGGACATTTGGAGAAGTAAATTATTACCTGACACAGATGCTATCGGGCAATGGATATCTTAGAAAATAACTCAACAGAATGGGCAAGATCACCTCCCTTACTGCCTTTACGACGAAGGGGAGGTAATAGATGATGCAGAACACACTATCTTCGAATGTGCACGCTGGCAGAGCAATCGCTTTGCACTGACGTCGATGGTCGGAACGATAACGGCCGCTAACATTGTCGAGGTTTTGATTGCAAGAAGAGAGAATTGGGCCTCAGTGGCGAATTACGTGGAGCGCATTCTAAGACTGAAGAAGAGAGATCGGGAGGCTGCGGAGCATGTGGACACGCCGGCATAGATGACACTAGCTCACGTGTCAAACGAGGTCCCAGTCGGGAGCTTGGACGGAAGGAATAGTGGAGACAATTAGAAGTCTCGTCAACCTTCATTACGCAGTCCGGACGCGGATGTGAGGATGAAGGTGGCCGAAGGGCCAAAATGACTCCACTCCAAAGTAATATCACCGTAGTTCCGGAGTGGGTACAACAGTCCACGGTACGAGGGGGGATTTAGTGGGTGAGGGCCCCACATACGGAGGACGTGACGACTTCCTCTATGGTGCGGTTAGGTACATTTGCCCCTCCTCGGCGTAAAAAAAAAAATTATCAAAATTTTAAGAAAGTTCATCGCACACTTCTTCCATTTAATGGTCAGTTTCATCAACATACTGAAGCGGCTATTCGGGCTATAGTGATTATTTCACACCAAATTTACATTATTGGACATTAAACCACCAACACGCTTACGTAGAGTGCGAACTGAAGAAAATATGGCAGCTTTATCAGCCAGTGTTAATGGTGACCAGCAATGGGCCTCTGTTACTCAGCAACGTGGAAAATTTTGCCGAAGGATTTAGGTGTGAAGCCTTTCAAAAGAGTTGCATGATATATGGTTACAACAAGACGGCGCCACATGACACACAGCACGCGTATCAATGAACTTATTGAGAGGCGAGTTTGGTAAACATTTTAATTCACGTT
>CM025792.1:47086248-47136875 GCA_014635995.1 Sarcophaga peregrina
TTATTTTTTCTATTTCTAGGTACTGAAATTTACTCATTCTCTTAAATAAATAAAAGAAATTGCATGTAAGTACATTGAATAGTTATTTTTTGCTTATGTTTAATCATACATCGATAATGTACGTCAGACCTTATGTTTTCTTATCTCATTACCTATGACAGAAAGGTTGTATTCCCAGTCGTCTTATATGATAACTTGTCATTCCTTATGGTGCTTAGTTGCGCACAATGATCAGAGTGTGCTACTGAAATAAATTGCAAACTATACGTCTAAGAGACGTACATACAGTTATTCGAGATATTGTTCAAATTTGAATTAAAATTCCGAAATTTTAATCCAAAAATTTGCAATGATAATAATGACATGTAAAGTTTAGTCTAGATGAATGACGAATTTCTGCAATTAATTCAGCCAGTAAACATCTTTACTAAAAACTTCATATGCAAGAAAACAAAATATTTGAATAAAGAATAAATAAATAAAATTGAATTCCTTGAAATCTATTACTAGACATGCCACTTTAACTTTAAATAACAGCGGAATGAATAGAATAACTTGATGTTTAACAGAACGACTATTTGTTTGTTTTGAAATGAAGTGTTTTTAAACTTACGGAAGCATAATGGACATAAAGGAAGCAAGACTTTATCGCGATTCATAAACCTGAAAGGTTACTCTTTGTCGAATCGACGAAAATTCATTTACACTTTATCAAATAACTCTTTTATGTTTGATCAAATTTCGCTCTTGTTTTCAATAACGTTATTTGATAATAAAAGCTTGCAATCAGTAGACGAAAAAAAAAATTGTTTTTTTGTTCATCGATTCGACGAAGAGTAACCTTATTGTACAAAAATTACCATCCAGTATTAAAAAATGGGTGTCTCAATCAACATTGTTTATAAAAAGCGTGAAATTTGGCCATTCATTAAAGAATTATATGATAAAGTGTAACTGAGTTTCGTCGATTCGACGAACAGTAACCAATTAGGGTGAAAGTGTTCGTCGATTCAACGAAGAGTAACCTTAATGTACAAAAAAGAAGAGTAACCGTCTACGGTTAATGGCATTCAACTGGAAACCTCTCAATGCATGTAAAAAATTAACTCTTACAACATAAGTGGTGTGAGCAGCTAGGTTATAATCCTAGGCAGATTGGAGTGGTAGCTTAGCGTCACAAGTGAACGCAGTTTCTGTACTGAACAAGTTCCTCCAAACCAAGGAAGAAGAAGAAGTTGGTCAGCGCAAGGGATACACATTAAAAGCACGACTACCTCACACTGAAAACAAACTAGAAAGTTCGATAAACGAAGCTATATCCTTGCCATCAGTCAATCTGACAAGAATTGGTAGAGCCAAATAACCTACATATATCTGTACCTCGCAAGAGTCGGGCATTGACAAAGAAAGTCGATAACAGTCTCCTCTTCCTAAGCCGCTCTGCATCTACAGCAGATGTAGTTAGATGGGAGTTGCATTCTTTTCACATGCTTTCAAATTACACAATGGCATGTAAGCATGGTCACTGCGATCGAGCTGATGTTACGACCAAAGCCAAGTATGACTGAACGATTGTAATGATAAATTCTGTAAAAAAAATGTTTACACGAGGGGCTCATTAATCTGGTCTTGGTCTTGGTCTCAGTAAAAAATTGTCTGTCAGTATGTATTAAAATTGCTTGATTTTAATTTGAATTCAGTTACATTCAGTGAGATTGCTTTACATTACTTATAGTAATTATTTAATTAATGAATTTAATTTTATTTCTTTCTTTTGCTTATTTGCTTCATTTTAAACTGAATTACAATGTTTTTAAAACTATTAATGACTGAATAAAATCAATTTTATTATCGTACTTTTTTCTTTACATATCATTAATTACTGTGGCGACTTGTTTATGCAAAAATGCTTTTATAATGAACCTTTAAAACTAAACTCAATTAAAAAAATACAAACAAAAAATGTTGTTATTAAAAAATAATACACAATAGAAGTCAATTATTTCACGTACAGCAGTTTTACATTAAACTGTTCAAAATCATTCCATAAAAATGGGTGGATAATTATAAAGGCACCCACCTTATAATCATCATCAGAGTCATTGGCGTAAAGGAGAAAATGCTTGAATAATGAGAGTCGAGTAAAATAAACAAATTCGATAAAAAAAATTTAATTGTCGAAAAGTTAAACGAGTACTGTTGTTACGAAATATTTGTATTTTTATTCATAAAGTAAATTATATATTTTACGGGTCTATGGCTTTCGAATCTCATTAGTGTTGCCAACATACTTATTTATTTTGTAATTCCAACCGTTTAATCAAGATTATATACTAGCTTTTCACATCTACCATGTTGTGAGCATCAATCTTTCCATAACTGCCAGGATCTTCAGATTATAGTAGACTTCGAACGACCAAAAACTTTGGAAGTTTTACAAGAAGAAAAAGTAGATGAAGCCGATAAAAGAAATATTTTTTTCCTACAGTTGTAGAATATTTTAAATTATTTTCAAATACACTAATCCCGGTTTGCGTCGCTAATAGAGCCTGAAGAAACTCGACGCAAACCCAAACGACGTAACACGAAACACGATTATCCATATATTATTGAAGATAAACTAAGATTGGGGTACCTAAGTTACCCCACTCGGTTTTCTAATATGTAAAATTCATATATGACTAGTACAAATGTGTACAAAATCAAAATTTTTTATTGCATATTTTTCAGATTAATTGTTTTCTATAGTACATATAATACGATGCGGATGAGTAATATATTTCAAATACAATAAATTAATAAGTATACCATAATTAATAGTAGATTTAAAACATTTAAAATACACTAATATCGCGGTCTGCGTCGTTAATAGGGTCTGCAGAAACCCGAAGCGTGATTGCCCTTACATTTGTATTGATTTTCATTTAATTGGTTCCGAGATTCATAATTTTACCTGAAAAAATAGATTTTCAATAAAAATATTTAATTTACTAACGACCTACAACAGACAACATAAATACATATGAATGTATGTATTTTACATTAGACTTAAACGGGAAATCCCCTTTTTCTGTTGTAGCTTTGTAAAACCATTTTCGTATTAACGACGCAAATCGAAGCACTAAGGACGCAACTTCGAAACATGCGGCGCAAACTGAAACAAATACGACGCAACCTCGTCATCACAGAAATTTTAAAAAGCCGCAACTAAGAAGTAGACGCAGAACGAGGCGACGCAAACCGGGGTATTAGTGTCTATATTTCAAATGGAAATGTTTTATGGGGAAAATTTTATAAAAAAAAAATTAATATTAAAATAAAGGAAATTTGAATTTACTACACATGTTTCCAGGGGTTTTCATGCCAGAGCTCGGACTGATGGAATTTATACGGATTTTAGTAAAGCTTTTGATAGGGTTGCTCATGGAATTGTTAGACCTATTTTGAAGTATGCGTCTGTTATTTGGAATCCACACTGTCGCTGTCATACTGATTCAATAGAGTCTGTGCAGAAGCGGAATAATAAAATCTGTTTACGTAGCTTAGAATAAGATTATGTCAATGAGGCTAGATTAGGTTTAATAAAACTTTCAATTTTAAAACGCAGAAGTGCTGTTTTAGGGGTTTGTTTTGTTTTTAATCTGGTTAAAAGTGATATCGATTCTGAATTTTTGCTATGTAACCTGAATTTCTGTACTCCAGCTAGATTTCCATGGAACTATCATCCTCTATCTTTAGATTTCTATAGAACGAACTATGGATGTAATTATCATTTTCGTAGATTATGTTATGATTTTAACTTATGATTTTATTGAATTTAATTGAGGTGTTTGTAATACAAAACATAGCATTATATATGCTTGGCATTAATTTATATTATTTATTAAAATTTATTTTCGTTCTTGTCCTAGGTAAGTAGTTCCTATTTATTGTTACTTTATTCATGCTTATGATTAAGTTCTGTAGCTGTTTTATGTAAAAAAAAAAAAAAATAATTAAAACAAGCGGTTTTTAAATTATTTGTGCAAATCAACTTCTATTGTGAAACTGATGGTTGACGGACAAGTAAATGTGAAGCGATTCGACATAATGAAACCATTCATATTGTCAGGCTACGAATAGATATTTGATAACGTCAGCAACCGCTGCCTCTTCTAAAGCTCAACTTGATAACAAAATGAAAAATCTACCAACATTAATGGCAACGAATCAAGTGCTCTAAACAAAGTCAATTATTATAAGTCAAGTATTGTTATGCAAATTATGACATTGAATGAAAATGAAAAATTGTGGGGAAAATAATAATAAAATCATAAAAACAAATATTATTTGAATAAAAAAAATAAAAAAAAGAATTAAAAAAAGAATACTTATATTTTCAATGAAATTATGGTAGCGTGTGGGTGGGTCAGTAGGAGAATGCCTAAAGAGGAGTAATAATAATGATCATAAAACGTGAAACGATGAATGGAATATTAAAATTTTGTTGTTCATACACTAGACCAGGGTATAATGTTTTACCAAACTTTGTATATACCAAACAGAGATGGCAGTCTAACTACATTAAATGTTTTTTATGCACATAGAAAATATCCAATGTATGTAAAGTCAACCCTCCTACAACGTGGTATGCACTGATCGCGGTGTGCACTCACCGCATTAAAGCAGGGTTGACTGTACATACATTAGATATATTGTGTGTGCATAAAAAACATAACGTGGTGAGTACGTACCGCGTTATAGGAGGGTTAACTGTATAATGGCTTTATTATATCAACTGTAGTTGTTTCAATAGTTGTTGTTGTTTTTATTATATTTATTATTATAACTATTATTACTGTTGTTATTTAAAACAATACACAATGAATATGGAAATTTATGAAAATTTATTTCGTACAACTAATAAATTTGTTTTTGAAATGTTCTTGACACCATAAGGTAGAAAATAGATTTAAAAATAATCAACGAATTTAATATTCTCGTCTAATGTTTGTATTGTTTTTATACAATACACAACCATGAATAGAATTCATTGCGTATTTAAGACTTAAAAGAATTTGTTTCTTAGCTTCTTCCGTTTGTGGTACGAGTACAACATGATGGAGCTGAATGTTAAAAAATGCAATTGTATACGCTTCTCAAGAAATAATTTTATTGCGGTTAACTAATTGCTTAGAGGTCATCAATTAGAGAATGTTGACTCTCGTATGGATCTTGGGATCCTATTAGACCCAAAATTAAACTTTAATGATCATATCACTTTGACTGTAAATAAGGCAAGGAACACGCTTGGCTTCATAAAACGTTGGGCAAATGAATTTTCTGATCCATACATTTGTATGGATCACTTGTCAGACCGATTTTGGTTCCATTGTATGGGATAATCAATATATTATTTACAGCGAACACCTTGAGACTGTGCAAAAATAATTTCTACTCTTCTGTTTGCGTAGCCTGGAATGAAATTATTTGGATTTGCCTTCAAATACTAGCAGACTGGCATTAATTGAACAATGTTAAATGTATCCGCTGTGATTAACCTGATCAATGGTAATATTTTTTGGGAAATTCTGTTAACATCTGTTAAATTCAATATTCCTGTCGTAAATTCCGTAATTTTATTTTTAAAGAAACTGTTTGTAATTGTATTTAATTTTTTTTTCTCGTACCTATATTTATTATTATAACTATTATTGCTGTTGTTATTTAAAACAATACACAATGAATATGGAAATTTATGAAAATTTATTTCGTACAACTAAATAAATTTGTGTTTAAAATGTTCTTTGCACCAAAAAGCAGAATGAAAAATTTAAAAATGATCAACGAATTTAATATTCTCGCCTATCGTTTGTATTGTTTTTATACAATACACAACCATGAATAGAATTCATTGCGTATTTAAGACCTAAAAGAATTTGTTTCTTAGCTTCTTCCGTTTGTGGTACGAGTACAACATGATGGAGCTGAATGTTAAAAAATGCAATTGTATACGCTTCTCAAGAAATAATTTTATTGCGGTTAACTAATTGCTTAGAGGTCATCAATTAGAGAATGTTGACTCTGGTATGGATCTCGGGATCCTATTAGACCCAAAATTAAACTTTAATGATCATATCACTTTGACTGTAAATAAGGCAAGGAACACGCTTGGCTTCATAAAACGTTGGGCAAATGAATTTTCTGATCCATACATTATGAAACAGCAATTTGTATCACTTGTCAGACCGATTTTGGTTCCATTGTATGGGATAATCAATATATTATTTACAGCGAACACCTTGAGACTGTGCAAAAATAATTTCTACTCTTCTGTTTGCGTAGCCCGGAATGAAATTATTTGGATTTGCCTTCATATACTAGCAGACTGGCATTAATTGCCTACCCTTAAGAGTCGTCGAACAATGTTAAATGTATCCGCTGTGATTAACCTGATCAATGGTAATATTTTTTTGAAAATTCTGTTAACATCTGTTAAATTCAATATTCCTGTCGTAAATTCCGTAATTTTATTTTTAAAGAAACTGTTTGTAATTGTATTTAATTTTTTTTCTCGTACCTATTTTTGTTATTAGTCAGTAAGGAATTTGTCCATTGATTTAAATAAATAAAAAATAAAAAGAAACATTTCTCTAATTTCTTTGTATATTAATTTCACTTTGTATATTATAAAGTCGTGTGTCAGCAGTACGTCTTATTTGACTCATACATTATCTATTGGTTTTCCGTAGATTACGAAGAATAGCACAGTCTTTGTCAGAAGCCGTCTTATATCGTGAACTAAATTACTATTTACCTACTCTCAAAGCCCACATCGACTCTGAAAGACAGACTTTCTTTATTTGAGAAACTTTTCATGACAATTTTATTTTATTTGCATTGTCTTTGCCAGTGTTTCTTCATATTTTTGTTAGTTGGCGTTGAGTCTCATAAGTTGTTACCCTGCCTACTACACTATGACGATGCTGTTGCCTAGTAATCCAATTAGTATTAGAACCCTTAGCCTCAGATCCCCTCCAGATCATCAGACGAGTATGAAATTCTGAAATCCAATTCGATAGTTAGAATGAACTTAATCTGCAGATGATTATGACCTTCATAGAATTCCCACAAATTAGGTAAATCCTGACCTGTAATGATTTAACTGCAACCAGCTCAGTTCACTGGAGTCGCCGTGGTCTAGTGGGTAGTGTGTTGGCTTATTAGACGAAAGGCCCGGGTTCGAATCCCAGGTCAGACATCAAAACGAAAAATATTTCTTCGGCGACTTCCTCTCAGCAGATTTCTGGCAAAGACTCTGAGAGTAAAAATTGCCATGAAAAGCTTCTCAAAAATCTGTCGTTCGGAGTCAACTTTAAATTGTAGGTCCCGCCACTCGTGTATAAAATTAACGCACACAACATAAGTGGTGTGAGAAGCTAGGTCGTAATCCTGACTGAAGGGTTGTAATGGCCAATTATGTATGTAAGCTCAGTTCACTGTTAACATAGAGTTTGGAGGAGATAATAGCATAGTAGTAGTGGGAAAAAAGAGTGCACTTGTAATCTAAAGTTCCAACTACATGCGTAGTCTGTTCATCAATCTGCAGTGACACTGGGCATTTGTACACCATAACACAAACGTGAGCACAGTAAAGCAAGCAATATGAGTTCCACCACAACTGTACAGAGCCGGAGTCTTACCTACAGTCCTTTGAGTGAAGTTATGGTCACTCTCTTTGCTATTTCCATAGCGTTATCTCTCTGTGGGATCTATATAATCCATAAATACTGATCTGTAGTTGTAGTTACTGGTGACAAGTAAAGGGTCGTGGTCTTCGAATTTTCAAGGATTGACCCCTCTAAACTATAAGGTTAACGCAATTTGATTATAAGCTTTATGGCATAGTCGCGCCTTAAGGATTGGGTGTGACAATCAAAGTCTCATACCATAAAACTTTCGTATAATCATATAACAAATCCTCTGCAATGATAGCGAGATCTAAAAAGAACGTCGCATAGTGGCGTACTCCTATATCAAAAACAAATTATTTCCAGGTAGTACCTGTCTTATATCCAAAGCTGCCAGATTTGATGATTTCGATGATTTTGAGCTCCAAAAATGTCATTTTGACGACATGACGATTTATGCCCTAATTTTGACAATTTATATCTTCTAATATTACCATCGGATGAACAAAGGCAAATACCATTATTTAGGACTTGGCATTGTTTTTGGAACTAGGAAAATATATTACAGGAATGAGGAAAGAGGGAGTAGTGTTAATGGAGAATATGAATATTTTTATACCATAAGTAACAGGAACGATCCCTTAAGGAAGGCAGTAGTAAAGTGAAGTGTGGGATTGCGATACACTGACCAATCGACCACTTTGGATGTGCTGGCCGATTAAGACGAGTGTTACGTAGGAATACATGATTTTCATAAACAAGTCCCCTTATTTCACTAAAGCAGTGTCCGTTGTAGTAGCGATAAAACAGTGACACAAGCCACATTGCAACGATGCTCCAATGAATCAATGGAGTTGGAACAATATCGTGATTGTATTCCATTTCCGGTCGGTTATAATTGGTGAAATTTGTAAGTAGATCTGATGAAGTGAAGTATTTATTGCAACGTCTTAAAAAACCAAGGCACTGAAAAATATGTCAATTCTAGCGAGCATCACACTGAATTTTCATGCCCATAAAGTTAAGATCTTCTGACTCCCAAATATTTACACCACGCATAGGCATAAATGATGCAATATTATCGCTGCTTAACATTGACTTTTTACATGTTCTTATTTTTAAAAGCTTTCAATTTATTTATTAATTTTTTCTGACGATTTTTTTACGATTTCAATGAACGTTTTTGACGTTTTTGACCATTTTGACCATTTTTTTTCAAATATTTGACGATTTGATGCTTCGTTTATCTGGCAGCTATGCTTATGTCCCACTGCATGCAACAGAACTGCATGATAATTATTTTATAATACTAAGGCTATGTTGTCATGGTTCAGATGAAATATTATTTTTGGATTATTTGCTGCAAGAAGATAATCTGCATACATATGTATGCATGTATGTGGTCTCCTCTAAAATTATTCTGCCGCCACCATTATTGGGTAACAGCACCCATCAACTATTATGTTATGAAATTCGTTCATTTTAATTTATTTTACTCTTTACTGCAGATACGAATGTTATGTTATAACGCAACAGTGATTGAGCATGTAAAAGTATAGCAAAACAATGAGACACCAAATTGGTTTAAGAGCAGTTTAAATATGGAACACTTTACAACACTAGGGCAACTACAGTATGAACTACAAGGAGGTTATAAGCTTAAATCTTTTACAAATATTTGTTTGTGTGTATACGTTTACTTTTTCTAGACTGTTTGTTTGGTTGTGTGTTTCCTATAAACTTTGGTGTCATTCATTGTTGTTGCTTTTGGCTGGCTTTATTGTTTTTTCATTGTGTAGCATCACCTACTTTCATGATTATTTCCTCTTTACAAGCAACAGAAAAAGAAGAAAAGATACGTAAGAAGTTTGAGGAGATGGAAGAAATGCAGAAAACAACGAAACGTAGAGAATTAAACAAACATGTCATGTAAACTGTTGAAGATTTGCTGAAACATACACATACAGTCTCATCCACAAGCAGATTAATATAAAAAGAAAAATAAATGCGAAGTGTGGTGTTCACTTTCTCTCAACTGAACACAAACATACAGACTAAATTTTCTTTACCCACACTCTTACGCACGCAAAGAGACAAACACTTACGCGTTCAGCTTAAAAGTTGTCATTGTATGCATTTTGGATTAAGAGACGATAAAAAAAACATTGAAAATCACATGCACTGTAGATTCCTTATACACTGTGGAGCCTTAGTAAGAAAAAGCAGAGGAGAATTTATTTTAAAACCTGCATTAAAATATTTTAATGCACTACCTAACAATCAGACTGTAACTGATATACACAGCTTTTGTATTTAAAATTATTGTCGTATTATATGATTGATTAACGAGCACAGCACCAATCAAATGAAATCATCTTAATTAGTAAGTTCATTAATAAAAATTGCCATGAGAAGTTCTTCAAAAAATCTGTCGTTCGAAGTCGACTTTAAATGATTGTGGATATAATTAACTTGCACAACATAAGTGACGCGAGACGCTAGGTTGTAATCCTGACTGATGGGTTGTATTAACCAGTAATATATATATGTAATAATAAGATTCTAGTAAATTTCTCTGGACGAGATATTCCTCTACATTTTTAGTATCCTGGGAATTATTACGGCTATAGTTTTCCCATTATCCTCTTTTTGGAGCATATGGCTTCATCAAAGCGTCTTCGATTTTGCTCATTGTAACATTGCTCTGTCTTAGTTCCAAGATTGATGGAATATTAGTTCTAGGAATAACGTGCATCATCAAGTGGTTTTGCGTCAGCCATAGCTTCCACCGTAACATCATTATCGTTCTACTATCAGAATTCTTTCGGACAGTGTGGGAAATCTAGCTCAATTTTTGTAAGTAAAGAGATCCACATCGCTCAAGTTATTTGACCAAAATTTTGGGCACTGATTGGTAACTATATATAAAGTTATGATACTCCGAAACTCATCAACTTTCAGTTTACCTTAGTTCAACTATGCTTATTCTGGAGTTAGTTCGTTTGGATATTTGCGAGTTCTACCATACTGCCTAAAGTTGTCCGAATAGCCGCTAGCCGCACCGCATAGACGCCAAAGTCTAGAAGGTGTAGTGTGTGCTTATTAGACGTAAAGCCCGGGTTCGTATCCTAGGCCAGGAATCAAAATGAAATATCAAAAAAAAAAATAAATATTTATTCGGGGACTTCATCTCAACAGATTTCAGGCAAAAACTATAAAATCTATCGTTCGTATTCGACTTTAAACTGTATATCCCACCACTCATGTAAAAAATTAACACGCACAAAAGATGTAGCGTGAGGAGCTAGGTCGTAAGTGAAAGTTTGTAATGACCAATTACGTATCTATGTATGTATCTACATACACGGCTGATTGGCATATTAAAATTATGTTATAGCTTCGAAGGTTGTTATCTTTCGTAGCATTGATTTTCTTTATATTTAGGTCAAACTCCATATTATATGCAAATCTTATAAATTCTTGAAGTTTTGCTCAGACAAGCTCATGCAAGAATAAAAAATATTATCCCTATAACCCAAGTAATCGACTTGTTGTGAAATATTCAAATAAATTAAAAAAAATTAACCAACATGATGGTAGATATCTGAGGTGATTGAACGCCTTGTTGTTTAATACTTGGTTGACTAATATTCGCATTTTGAAAGACAGACAGTTATGCACCCTTATACGTGGCTCTAATGATTCGTATTATTTTCTCAGCTCACCTTTCTTCTCCATACTACAGGTGGTATACTCAATCCTTTAAATATACAGGAAACAAAAATTTTTTGTATAAAGCGCAGACTGCAGATAAATATGTTGTTATTAGAAGGAATGAAGAAAAAGAATTAGGGTTTACTTGCAGGAATTCCAAAATAACAAAACGGTAAGTCGGGAACAGTTACCAATAAAATAACAGGGAACATGGAATTAACGCCATTACAGCAACACATATTCACGTCACAGAAGAATACATTTTTAATAAAAGTTTTGGCTTTTGTAGTCTTCAGGGTTATAGAAGTTATTTTTTTTTTCTGTCTTTTTTTTCTTTGTCCACAGTCATTTACATTCAGTTTCTTTAGGCTCAAGCCACGAATAAAAATTGGCCATGTTGTCGTAAGTAGAGTTGTTGTAAGCAACTTGTAATCGATTTGCTGGAATTTTAACGCATACTTTTATGGTCAGTGGAGAGATTTTCAGCAGACCATGAGTACGAGCGATAGTCGATCGTTTATTTACCAAATTTCGAATAATCATCCCGGTAGAACGATTATGGTAATATTAAATAAACACATACTAAACTAGACGACAACTTTAAAATTATAGTTTGAAGATTTTAAATTCATATTCTAAAGAAAGTAATGCCACTGTACGCTCTTACTCTTTACAATTCCTATTTATGTTTCATACAAATGCACATGTAAACCTTACCGAATATATTTTTATTCCTACTGCAGAGCACATATGCATGTATTTGTATATGAAAGATAATGTCTTTCACTAAATGTATGCATGTGTGTGTGCTATATGCCTCAATGAATTTTCATGTTTTTCTTATGCCATCTTTTCTTTTATAAATCTGTTGTATACGTTGGGTTTAAGACTCTCGGCTGCAACAGTAACATTTTCCATCATCAGGAAAACTAAGAATATACGTATGTATGGATGTGTGAATGTATTTGTAAAAATTATGTTGCTTTTTTTTCTCTTCTCTTGGTCTAAATCTTTTCTCTTCCTTTGCTTCGTTTTTATTTCTACCAATTTGACTTAAAGTGCTCTTAACCCACTTTATTATTGTTGTCGCTGTTGTTGTTGCTGTTGTTGTTACTAGTCTTACGAGTTTTATTGTCATTTGTGTTTGATGCTGTTACTGCTACTGGCTGTTCTCATTTTAATTTTTATTTTTATTATTACTGTTGGTGTTGTTTTCGATTACTATGTTGCTGTTGTTGTTGTACTTGTACTGGTTTTTCTTTTAGTCTACAAATTGAAGATTCCTTATAATTATGTGTTTGTGTGTGTGTATGCTTTTTTTTCATTCCCATTTCTTATGACTTTATTTTCGTATCATGTTAAGGCCTATAATGCTCTATTTTGTGTCTTTGAATTGATTGAGGGAAAAAAGGTGAACATTTTTGTTGACTATAAGCCGATGTTACAGTTTTCGGTCGGGGTTTGTGTGAAGAGATTAAAGTAAAGATTAAATACTAACTGAAGCAGCATATTAGCAACATAAGTTAACAACAGGCATCCATAGCGATATCAGTCTTTCATTAGAGCAATCAGGCGTGGAGAATGTGAGGCATTACTTAAAAGAAATTCATAAAATCATACCTTTTTGGAAAAATTCTTGCTTAACTCACAGTACCCAATTCGATAGGACTAATTTTCGTGGGAGTTTTTGAGTATATGGGGTCGTATGTTAGTCTTCGAATGCTAAATTGCCTCTGGCTTGTCGGCATAACACTCATTTTTAACGCCACCCCACAGAAAATAGTCCAACGGTGTGGAATTGCAGCTTTTTGGCACCCATTTCAAAGAATTTTTTTATTATTTTGCATAAAATTAAAAGTTTTTTTTTAATATTTATGAATAATAAATAATAATACTAATTAAACGGTCTTTAACATTTGTGGCATGAGATGTGTGGCAAGTTATATTAACCTCTTGATACCAGACATCATTCACATCAATTCTATGAAGAGCGGGTGCAAAACAAATCTCTTATCATCAGTGGTATTGTCGTTCCGGTACTTTCTTTTTGGACAGGAACGCGATTCGTAACTTAAGTTGATTTCTGACAACGAGAGTTGGCTGACTTTTTGAAAAAAAAGAATAAATTAAAAAAAATTGCTGATTTTTTTTCTAATTTTCGAGGAATTTTTAAATGCATTTTTATAAACAAGGGTTTGTACCGAACCTGAACCGGAACCGTGACAAAAAACGGAACGAACCGGCTTGTTTTACCGAACCGTTAACCGTAGTACGGAACGCTTTCCGGTAAAAAAAAAATTAGCTAAAAACCACTGCTTACTATCGTGCAATAGATGCGTCCATTGACTGTAATCGTTGCCACGTCCTTATTTTTAATGAAATATGGGCCAATAATGCCTCCGTTCCACAAGCCGCACCAAACAGTCACCCGCAATGGGCTTCTGTAAGACCACGCGTGGATTTTCAAAGCCACTAGTACCGCATTTTTGCTACTTAACATGTCTACCAAGATGAAAATGAGCCCCATTTGAATAGATGGTTTTCTCGGCAAAATCGAAATCATCGTGCAGTTTCTCGTTGGCCCTTCTAGCAAAGCAAAAACAAAGTGGTTAATTATGCGGCTACAACTCTTGAACCAATTGGATTTTGTAGGTTGTCATACCGAAATCTTTTCACAAAATTCTACGTAAACTGGTGCATGAAGTGATTGTTTCTTGAGAACGTTGACGAGTTGATGATGGCAGTTGTGATATTTTCATCTGAACATACGTCCTCTCGCCTTTTGAAACCGGTTTCTTAAAAAAATTTTCAATTTTTCAAATTATTCGGAAACCGATTTAACAAACAACCCAGTTTTTTGGATACTTTAAGTCCTAAATATAAATGCATCCCGTTTTTTGTCCTTTTCCCCCTTTTTTTACTCCTTTTGGTTCAGACTTATAAACGGAACACATCCAATAGCTATTTGGGAAACTTAACCAAGCTAAATCGTAAAAAATTACATATAAAACAGTTAAAATACAGCATTTATGCATAAAATACTAATTTTTTCTCCTCTTTTGGTCAAAATTTTGAAAAGATTTATAGCCTATAAAAGCTCACCGACAAAAGCTCGATCTATATCCCAAATTTCAAAAAAATCCAGTCCAGGCGTTCAGGCGTGATTTGCTAACAAACAAACAAGAAAACAAATTTAATGAAAAATTTTTAATATACAGTGACGAGCAGAAGTGAGTGCATGTTAACAAGGTTAAACTTTGGGATCGTATAAATGCGAAATAGAATCGAATTCCGAAAGATGTTATTGATCATTTGGTAGAAAGCATCTCAAACTGCATAAATCAAGCTATTGCTAATAAGGATCTATAGACCAAATATTGAAATTGGGCTAGTTTCTTGAATTTTCTTGAAACGTGCAAAATTGAGTTTATGTGGGATGTTTTCGTTTTTTCATTCAAACTCATTGAATTCATTTCATTAATTATTGTTTTTTTACTGCTATTTGCTAAGAATAAAATAAAGAATTAAAATAAATTTTTTTTTTTTTGTATTTGCTTGTATGGTTTTGTTTTTGTCGAAGACGAAACTCAGTATTGTGAACATGCACTCACTTCTGCTCGTCACTGTATATTAGGATTCAATAGAGATAGTCTTGGTAAGGTTTTTGTTTTACAAACATGAACCATACCGACAACTGCCTACTAGACTATGGAGACTTAATACGTCGATTCATTAACATTAATTTCGCCACGATAAAGTATCTAAATGTGTAACCGGATAATATCAAAACCTGCTTTTTTGTAAGGAAAACGAAGATCACTCATTATGTCAGACCTCGTGGTCTTAGAAGAGGCGACTAGGGTATCCAACCATGTAAAATACTTAGGCATTATTCCGGATTGGAAATAGGAATGGAGGCTAAATATAGACAGAAGGGCAGCAAACGCTCATAAATGCTAGTTCAAATGTGAATAGCCATTGGGCCTTACTTCGATAATGAAACATTGACTCTAAAGAGCGTAATTAGACCTGTTCTTACTTATGTTTTAGTAGTGAATATTGACTGACAGAACAACAATAGAGGTCATTGCCTATCACAACTCGTATTCTATTGCTGTCAACTACGTATTCCTCATGTTTGCAATTTATTTAGTGTCTGTTGATCGTAACCCTGCAATTTGTTTTAGAACCCAAGACACGATTGAAAACTGTGACTGACATTTCCTTAATAATTCCAAAAAGAAAAAAACTGAGGCTTCTTCCAATGATTTTAAAATTGATTCTAATCTTGACCATTCTTTTTGAACTTCGTGCACAGTAATGCCACTGCCCCCAGATACCTTGCACTGCTCAATTTGATAAGCTGACATAAGGATGCTTAGCAAGCTCTTACACTCCCAGATCAGTTATGGCCTAAATTTATGACCTTTCATAGGCTTTAGTACTGTCTAATTATCCCTTTAAATTATTACTCTTGAGCTCTTTTTCATATAGTTCCGAGACCTTAACAAACCATAAAATTGTTGTCCAAATCTGCTAAGATGAAGTCGCCTATAAAATATTTTTTCATATTTCTTTTTGTTCAACACCTCTGATGTAATAATTCTAATAAGCCAACAACTGCCTACTATACTATGGACACTTAATATGTTGACCACATATGGATAATGCCTCTAGAGAACGAAATCCTGTCTGTAATGCAGCGTGATATCCTTTGACCAATCGACCACAAACAGATGTGTCCTGCGAGAAAGACTGCTACGTAAGAATGCAGTAGAAAGTTTTAGCGTTCGCTAAGAGGTACGCAAGATGACTACAGTTTTCTTGTCTCTTCACAACTGGGTTTATTTTTCCATCCTTCCTTCCTTCCGTCCGTAGCGAGCAAGGAAAGTTTGTAAGATATCAACAGTCAATATCACATATGAATGTGTTCGAATTGGTTAATCCAAGAAACAAAACAACAACACCCATGATTTTAGCATTATCATAGCCTCTATGCTACAATATTTGTGAAAGTTTGACGAATTGCTGTATTTCTAATTACTTAATGCTTCTGAATTTGTTTTAAAAGCTCAGAGTTTTTTATTTATAATACTTTAAAGTTCGAAATTGATTTACATGTTGAGTAGTTTTTCTTTTTGCCTGCATCGTTTTACCATTTTCCAATGCAATTTGTTTGTTTATCGACATTACAAGGTAATCCCTCTGTATATCGCCGTTAGAAACATTATATCGGTTTTTGTAAATTTAAATACAAGTTTATACTGTGTGATGACAATAAAATATAAATCTGTTGGATTACGAAAACACAACAAACAAAGAAAAAATTTAACAAAAATATGCATTAATTGCGATAATCTTGTCCATTGTCGAAAAGGGTATTATTACCTCGACTATCAATTGAAAATAAATAAAAAAAAAAATAGATTTTGTTAAACAAAAGACATCCAAAATAAAAAAGTATGTACATACAGCGAAGGTCACAGGAACCCTTACAATACAGATTACGGTATATATCAAGTTTTTTTTTTACCGTTTTAAAATATTATTACGTTTTTAAAGACGCTAAAAATATGAGCTCGTAGATTGCAAATAAAGTAAAAATAAATTTGTGTTTAATTTTAATGAATTCTTTATTATCTGCACAACTTTTGTGCCACTGTTCCAGTTTATTCCATGTATATAACGATAATTTTCGCAATATGTGTCTGTTAGTGATAATTCTCTGCTTACAACCTTTTTGTAAGCATAAACACTTGTTATTTATTCTTCGCTCACAACCTTTTTTGTAAGCACAATACTAACAACTGCTTCCTTCAGACGCAACTTGTCTGCACACTACCGATTGATTTATCACTTCAACCAACGTAACGTCGTTATACATGACTAGCTTAATTCAAACTCCAAATACAACGTGCCGTCTGCACACACGACTGATTCAACTCAAACTCTGAACTCTGAATCATCCTTGCTCGCTTTGGCTTACCTTTTATATAACTGGATCATTAGTGTGATGAATGCCCTCGTTGGATGATGACTGCCTTCGAGAACATTCTAATAATGTGAACAACCTCTTTTCATTTTTTTGTTGCTGGTTTACATTCGTCCAGGTAGATTAGTTGTTGTTGGTTTATCTCTCCGCTATTTTTTACTGCACATTGTTGTTGCTTGTTTACTTCTTTGTTCCCTTCATTTTGTTGTTGGTTATTTATGTCTTTTATCCCTTATCCTTGTTTATTCGTCGATCTTGTAAACAAGCGCTTTATTTTTGTTGCTATATTTTTTCACTCATTCATTGATCACGTGAACAGAGCGCTGTTTTGTTTTTGGATCTTTTGTTTATCATTTTATGCATGATCTGTTAGGTTAAAACCGAAATCAACGATGTAAGAAACCAGAACACGTACTCAACAGAACATTGATTTGTTCAGGAATGGAGACTAAATGTAGAGAGATAGGCAGTAAACGCCCATAAATGCCACACCATATGGAGAATAGCCATTTGGCTTTACTCCGATACAGAAACTTTGGATCTAAAGAATGTAATTAGCCCTGTTCTTACTTATGCTTTAGTAATTAATATTGACTGACATGACAGAATACATTAGAATAACTCAGAATATTCAAAGAATATCTTATTCTAGGAATAAGCGGTGATAAAGGGAAACACTTCCAAGGCCATTGGAAATAATGTTTTTTATCCAATAGACAGAGACGCGACATTTACGATGTATCGTCTCTAGATTACAGGGACACGATTTATAGCATCAGTATACAGTTGTGAAGTTGCCGTAGTCTAGTAGGTAGTGTGTTGGCTTAATAGATGTAAAGCCACGGTTCAAGCTCCAGCTCAGACATCAAAACAAAATGCAGAAAGCATTTCTTCGGCAATAAATATTTCATGATAATTATGTAAAAATTTAAACAACAAATAACACATATCCAAAGGTTTAATATTTTTTTCATTAATTTTTTTTTTATTCAAAACAAACATTTAAATAACAGGAGCCGTAAATTATAGAAAAACATCAATTTTGTATTTAAAATAGTACAATAAAAAAAATGTTAAAAGAAATATGCAAAATAAATATAAAATAAAAACTTTATAAGGGGATTAAGGATTATTTCTGTTTTTCAATTCAAATAAAATAAGAAATCCAAATACAACAGCTGCGTTCAAAAGCAACATTACGTATACATATATTAAGGAGTGCGCACAAAAAAAAACTGGACTTACACTTTTCGTTATAGAAATAAAACTAAGTGGCGGATTATTTTCGTTTTATATTTCGATTAAAGTAAATAATATTTGAATTCTAGGTTTGGTTAGGTTAAGTTAGAGGACGTGTACTTGTCAATTCTGACAAGTACAGTACTCGGTGGTCGAATTGACCCATTGTACTACGTACACCACTTATGTTGTGTGCGTTAATTTTATACATGAGTGGCGGGACCTACGGTTAAAAGTCGACTCCGAACGACACATTTTTTTGAGAAGCATTCCATGGCAATTTTTTACTCTCAGAGTTTTTGCCAGAAATCTGCTGAGAGGAAGTCACCGAAAAATTTTTTTTCAAATTTTCGTTTTGATGTCTGACCTGGGATTCGAACTCGGGTCTTTCGTCTAATAGGCCAACACACTACCTACTAGACCACGACGACCTTCTCAAATTGAATTTTGAAATTTAAATTCTTTTGTGTAGAAAATTTTTTTCTGACAAAGGTCTCAGAGCATCCAACTTTTTGAGCCACTTTTCTTCCAGACATGTTAGGATGTTTTAGAAAAATACGTAATATTTTACTTGCTTTGTTTTGGTCGGTCCAATCCTTTTTTCTTCCATTTCCATGCTTTCTCTCAATACTCAAAGACTCCTTATATTGTTTTATTCTTACCTTAGAAATTGTTTTTTGGTTAACACCTGCGAACCTAGAAATGGTTTTTTCATTGACAATTTCAATTATTATTTTACGATATTCTTGTTGGGTGCCCATTTTCCAAAAACTAATTTTGCTATTGCAATGAAATTTAGCACGTGGATTTTGAAATAGATGACTGAAGGAAATCATATAACGGAATTCATTTTTTTCAATTATGATAAAATTTATAAGCTTAAAAAAAAAGTGGAACTATTTTTTTTGTGCGCACTCCTTACATGGTATGGTATGTGATCATGCTTCATTTGAAAGTATGACATACACATTATTGGTAAATTCTCCGAAGCATAACTTAAAAAAAGTAGAAAATCGAACTTAAAAATTTTAATTTCCAAAGAACACCAAAAAATACGATATCCAGAACATCTGCAAGTACGTTTGCGGGAGTAGTGTTAGAAAGAAATTTTGCCAATTAATTTATGTCAAACAGAATGTATTGAATTTGTTAAATTGTCTATGATCACTTAAACACATCCCAGAACATAATTAACAACTTCGTTAACTTGTAAGAACTTTTGAAATCAAATGCATATGTTCGGTGTCTTCTTTTTGTGCTCCATTAAAACTATTGACTTCCAGAAGCACAGCTGAGAATATATTGAAGTCACCATAGCCTAGTAGGTGTCGAAATATGAAAAAGTGGCAAAAATTTTGAAAGTAAATAAAATTCACATAAGAAGTTTCTCAAAAATCTCTTATTCGGAGTCGACAGTAGGTTCCACTGCTCATGTATGAAATTAACATGTAAGTGATGTAAGAAGCTAGGTGGTCATCCTGTCCGAAGGTCTGTAATGACCAATTATGTATGTATGTATGAATATATTGAAATTTCACTTGAGAATGGTTGAACAAGTCATCATGAATCATTTACCAGCTTGATAATTCTTCCAACAGGTGGAAGTGATGTGTGATACAAACAAATCAAATCGCAAAGATCAGATGGTCCAAGCAATTTACAATAATTTTACTCTTCTCCATTCAAAGTCATAAACAAGATACAGACACCAATGAAGAGAATCATCCAAAGAGAATATTTCTATTTTAGCAAAAAGCCTTGAAGAAGGCGCACGAAGTCGATTTATGAAACGTCTTCAATATTTTGGCTTTTGAAAAATTTTACGTAAGGATGGTGGCTTACATACAGCCTAACGACCATAGTTCTCGAAACATTCTTGTTGCTCTTAATTGAAATGGGCCTATGATGTGTATTTTTTTTTTTATCAAACAATTGTATTTAAGTCTGTCCTGTAGTTGTGAATGAATTACCAGCATATCAATAAAAATTGATTGTTTGGTTAGTTCATACTTATTTTAATATGATACTCATACTACTCATACTCAAAGTTGAAAGTGCGATGAGTACGTACTTATACTTAACAATTCGCATGATGTTATTGACTTCGACTCGTCTCTACTTAACATTTACAGGAAGCACAAAATAAGTATGATTCATGTACGAACACTGCTATATTCACAAGAAGATCGTGTTTGCTTTGCTTGTTATCTTTGTCTTTCCTTTCGTCTTTGTTTGTACATGCAACGACAACAGAGGCTGTAAATTTTGATGAATGATTCGAGCCACTTAAATCACTTATAAGTATTATAAGTATTTTTTAAATTTATGAATCAGAATCAGTAGGCGTATGAATCAAACACATTTCGAATGTTGTGAGTTTGATGTTAACGTTGTACTCATACTCATTACTACTTATGCTTATAAATCAATGTTGTAGCGAGTACGAATGAATCAGAGTAGTCGAATTTCAATTCTGTTGATTCACTCTTACACAAAATTATATAAGTGCTTATGAGGAGCGGAAAAATGATTCATTGTTTATCTGTGGAGAGTAAATAAAATTCCCATAAAAAGTTTTATATTTCCAAAAATTCATCAGCTTAACATCAACCACATTTGATTATAACAAGGAGGCATAGCTTGAAAAATGTGCATTTAATAATCGACTCATTGCAAAGTCAATTTGAAGGCTTCCTTATTCGTGTGTATTAACGTGTCTGCATTAGTTTTCTATGGGACTATGGTAAGTCGTTTGGCCTACAAGCCAAAAATATCTAAGCATTTGGAAGTTGATGTTTAATCCAAATGAAATGAAGTATAGGACTCATAAACATTATTTACACTTGCCGGAAATCGTATTAAAAAAAAAGTCCATGAAATTATAATCAAAATATCGATTCAATAATATTTTCATCATTCATTATTATTTTAACAGCTCAATTCTCTTGTAGCCTCTGGCATAGTTTTATTATAAAAACTAAAAAAGATTTTTTTGAGTAAAATTCATCAGCTTAGTTATGCAAACCACACAAAATGTCAATACGACTCATATTTCATTTATTGATATTCGTTGTATTCTCTTAAGGTATATTCCTTTTTATTTTTGTTTGTTTTTTTAATTTTCGTTTCATTTCAAGAAGTTTTGAATATCTTAAGAGAAAAAGGTACATAAAAACAAGTCTTCCTTGCTTACGAGTATTGACCAAAATTCTAATAAATATGCAAAAATTTTCCTATTTTATTTCCCCTTTTATTTCATGAAAATATTACGAGTGATATTTGAAACTTATTTCAGTTTTATGAAAATTATTATTGAACACCCTACTGTACAGCTGGTGATTACAGTGATTAGAACTTATGAAGAAAGTTTATATTGGAATGCTTTCGCCAGACCATGAATACTATTTTCTTCACCAAATTGACTTCGGGAGTGGTTTGATTAATTTGACAGTCACAAAAAATAGTATACCTTCCGTGGGTGTTAAAATGTTCAATTATAAGAGGTACCAACTCCCGTAACACAATTAAAACTTTAGCCTAGCATTTCTTACTATTTCAGTTCAATCATAGCTAAAACTTTAGGCGTTTTGTAAATAAATTCAGAGAATATAGAGAAGACAATCAATGGTATTTTTTTGTTTTTCTTTTATCTCGTTGATATAGCTTCGTGGGGTACTCTCAGCCTCCGGGCATATGCATTAAAATGCTTGTGTTCCGTCATAAGTGCTATTAAATAAACGAGATAGTCTCTGACCCATATTGGGCCAAATTGATCTGGCATTTATAAAAGTTTATAGACGCTGTTTTGTAAATATTCTGTGATATCATTTATTTTCCATTTCTGCAGAGGAACTCCAAAGGAACAAAAGATTTCATTTCAATCTTTCCTTGTACTAGTCTTTGCAAGTGCTTCAAATTTGTTACCATAAATGCGGGTAATTGTAGAATGTCTCTCTATCTCTTGCGGAGAAATACTCGAACTTTGACGGTATATTTATACATACGTTGATCGTTGCAACCCTTCACTTAGGATTACGACCTAGTTTCTTACACCACTTCTGAGTGTTAATTTTATTCATGAGTGGTAGATACCCTACAGTTTAAAGTCGACTACTAAGGACAGATTTTTGAGAAAATTTTCATGGCAAAAACTCTTACAAATCTGCTTGGATGGAAATATTTATTCATTTTTCGTTTAGTTGGAGATGGTTGACATGGGTATTGAACCGTGGCCTCGCGTCTAATTGGACAACACACTACCTGGCAGACTATGGCGAATTCGTTGGTGATGGCCTATTTACTGTCGGTTAATATGCGTATATCTCTATTCGATATATTCCGATACTGGACTCTTACAGCAACAGTTTTTACCTGATTGGTAAATCCAGGGTACGGGCAAAAATTTAAAAAGATCGACAATCGGCTTTGTCACTCGACCTGAATCGATATTATAAATCGTGTAGTCAGTAAGTACATCCAACCCAACCGTTCCCATGATTTTAATATGACAATAGCTTGTATACTTCCAAGCATTTGTGTCACTTAGTCTTATTGGTAACTCAGTAGCGTGGTCAGTTAGTGATAATGGAAAATGCCTTAAAAGGTTCTTCTGTCATTAATCCTAATATTCTCATAATATTCTCAAACTAGGTTCGATGATTGCCTTCCCCCATACACCAAATACGACAGAAAATATTTGTACACCACTGTACACTTGAAGGGTATTTGTCGATTTAATGATTCTGGATATTACTCCGTGGATACTAGGGGTATTAAATTGTATCTCCTCGTGAATTGTACAGACCCTGTCGTATTTGGATAAATTGCCAGCCAGTTGCACCATTTCACTATCAATATCAGTACAGTTTCTAGAATTTCTGAATTTGTGTAGCTTGCATAACTAAACTAATGAATATGATTCAAGAAAGGAATTGTTTTTTAGTTTTCATAACAAATTTATGCCAGAGCCTACTGGAAGTTTAAGCTCTTAAAATAATAATAAAAGAAGAAAATATTATTGAAATGAAATGTTGATTATAATTTCATGGAATTTATTTTTTAAATATGATTACCGGTAAGTGTAGGCCGGGTTTAAGAGTCATACAGTCCATTTCATTTGTTTAATCACGGCCTAAATACCAACTTCCAATCGTTTAGAAGTTTTTGGCTTGTTACCTTGTACCTTAGCCCCATAAAAATAATTCACAGACGTCAATTCGCATGGATATCAAAGCCAGTGAAAAGAGCCACCTTTGAAGTTAAATTTGCCGTCAAATTATCTTTGCAATGAACTGTTAAGTCCATCATATTTCATGTTATGACTCCTTGTTAGAACAAACTGTCGTTGATGTATAGATGATTAATTCTTGGAAACAAAAATTTTGTTAGCAAGGGCAGAACCCTATTCAATCCGGAAGAAATAACTTTTACTTCAGTACAATCTTTCTTTATTATAATATTGTAGTTAGGATTACGACCTAGTTTCTTACACCACTTCTGAGTGTTAATTTTATTCATGAGTGGTAGATACCCTACAGTTTAAAGTCGACTACTAAGGACAGATTTTTGAGAAAATTTTCATGGCAAAAACTCTTACAAATCTGCTTGGATGGAAATATTTATTCATTTTTCGTTTAGTTGGAGATGACATGGGTATTGAACCGTGGCCTCGCGTCTAATTGGACAACACACTACCTGGCAGACTATGGCGAATTCGTTGGTGATGGCCTATTTACTGTCGGTTAATATGCGTATATCTCTATTCGATATATTCCGATACTGGACTCTTACAGCAACAGTTTTTACCTGATTGGTAAATCCAGGGTACGGACAAAAATTTAAAAAGATCGACAATCGGCTTTGTCACTCGACCTGAATCGATATTATATATCGTGTAGTCAGTAAGTACATCCAACCCAACCGTTCCCATGATTTTAATATGACAATAGCTTGTATACTTCCAAGCTTTTGTGTCACTTAGTCTTATTGGTAACTCAGTAGCGTGGTCAGTTAGTAATAATGGAAAATGCCTTAAAACGTTCTTCTGTCATTAATCCTAATATTCTCATAATATTCTCAAACTAGGTTCGATGATTGCCTTCCCCCACACACCAAATACGACAGAAAATATTTGTACACCAGTGTACACTTGAAGGGTATTTGTTGATTTAATGATTCTGGATATTACTCCATGGATACTAGGGGTATTAAACTGTATCTCTTTGTGAATTGTACAGACCCTGTCGTATTTGGATAAATTGCCAGCCAGTTGCACCATTTCACTATCAATATCAGTACAGTTTCTAGAATTTCTGAATTTGTGTAGGTTGCATAACTAAACTAATGAATATGATTCAAGAAAGGAATTGTTTTTTAGTTTTCATAACAAATTTATGCCAGAGCCTACTGGAAGTTTAAGCTCTTAAAATAATAATAAAAGAAGAAAATATTATTGAAATGAAATGTTGATTATAATTTCATGGAATTTATTTTTTAAATATGATTACCGGTAAGTGTAGGCCGGGTTTAAGAGTCATACAGTCCATTTCATTTGTTTAATCACGGTCTAAATATCATCTTCCAATCGTTTAGAAGTTTTTGGCTTGTTACCTTGTATCTTAGCTCCATAAAAATAATTCACAGACGTCAATTCGCATGAATATCAAAGCCAGTAAAAAGAGCCACCTTTGAAATTAAATTTGCCGTCAAATTAACTTTGTAATGAACTGTTAAGTCCATCATATTTCAAGTTATGCCTCCTTGTTAGAACCATCTGTCGTTCATGTATAGATGATTAATTCTTGGAAACAAAAATTTTGTTAGCAAGGGCAGAACCCTATTCAATCCGGAAGAAATAACTCTTACTTCAGTACAGTCTTTCTTTATTATAATATTGTAGTTAGGATTACGACCTGAAGTCTCGCTCCCACCATGTTCTGCTTGTGTTAATTTATTGCATGAGTAGTGGGATCGACTGCAAGCGACAGATTTTTTAATCACTTTTCATGGCATTTTTATTTGGTCTCAGAGCCACCGCACACTGCTTACTAGACTACGGCGACTTCAGACAGAATAGTTAGTTGGATATGTACTTGTCAGTTCTTAGAGATAATAAAACCAAGAAAAATGGTAACCCACGCACAGAGACCTGGGCCGAGCAAATTTGTCGGCGGCGGCGGCTATAACTGAAAAGCTTCGGCGGCGGCTTTAAGTCGGCTGTCAGCCGAAATATGGTAAAGTTTCGGCAGCGCCTTTATTTCGGCTGTGATCCGAAAAATGGTATTCATATATCCCATGAATCTTGGTTGCTCCACTATGTTAAAGGGCCTTAGATCTCTGCAGCACATTTGCACAAGCAGACGCGCGTTAGCAAATTTTTCGAAATCTGCATTTTTAGAATTTCTTGGCAATATGAATTTTGATTTGGCATTTGAATATTCAAATTTTTTCGATTTTACATCAATACCATGACCACGTAAATGGTTACAGAGGTTTGATGTCAATGTAGAAATTCCAAACCTAAAATTATTTCGTATTTTATAACACTTACAAAAAACAACTTTCAGGAATGAACATTCCAAATAAAATTTCCCAAAAAATTTGGCAAAAAGTTAATTGAAATAGGAGTTTCATTATTGTTTTGGGAAAATCTCCTCTCAATTTTCTTTAAATTTAATTCCTGCATAGAAGTAATATATGTACCTACCCCTTCAAAAACATGGGGGCTCATCAAAGCAAACTTTACACATGTGACACTTTTTAGCACAGGATTATTTCCAATAGCCGTTTGACAAAAATGGTGCCAAACTATTGACCCTGTTGAAAATTTTTTGTTTAAAAGGATTTGGGCATTTTAATTTTTGTTTAGGTGGCTAGAAATTTTTCGTATTCGTTTATATCATTGTAAATACCATTAAAAACAGCTAGGTCGTCATCGGAATCAGATGAATTTAACTCATTTAAACTATTATTTAAATTTTGAAAGAAATTTGTAATTTTTTACTTCTCCATTTTAATTTTAAATGTCTTTTAAAAAAATTTAACGTTAAGTTAAAAGTGTTCATTCACCAAAAAACAAGAAAAGGTGTTCAAAATTACCATATCAAGAAATTAAATATTTTTACTATTAACATATCAAAAAAGGAAGAAAAAATTTCAATAATGTATTTAAGTCAAGTAAAACGAAATACATAAATATCATATTTTATATATATTAAAAATTTATTGTATACAATATTAAAAACATATTTTCATATATTCTTAAATACAAAAAACGGCGGCTGAATTTAAGCCGACTTAAGCCGAATAAATCTTCGGCGGCGGCGGCTTTTAAATTTTATCGGCGGCTCGGCTTAGCCGGCTGTCAGCCGATCGGCGCAGGTCTCTGCCCACGCATCTTATGAATTCGCCTTGGTCTAGAAGGTAGTATGCTGACTTATTAGACTTAAAGCTACAAATTCAGGCCTATACTATGATATGTCTTTTTCGGTTTCGTTGTTTCTGTTATTCGACCGAATGGTCTAAAGTAGAATACCAATTTTTTATTTCAATGACGTCGTTCTTTAGTGTAGTCACATATGACTGTCGGTTTTGTTTGCGTGCAATCTTTTGACTTTTTTAAACCATTTTTTTAGTGGCTTATAATAGGGGAAAAAGATGGTTTATAAGAGAAACTATGAATAAATTTTCTGTAAATAAATGAAATTCAAATAGAATTTGTCTGCAAAGATTACATTGAAGGTGGCCAAAAAAATATTGTGTAACAATATCCACAAAAAAGATAAACGAAAGGTTGGGTATTTTCAAGGATTAAAGAACGCAAAAATGAATAAAACGTATACATTTTGCAAATGTCAGCAGGAAAAGACATTAGATATTGGAGAATTTAATATTTTAGTATTTTACTACCAATAGATTAAGCTCTTGGTGACTTCTGCTGGATGACTTGGAAAGATATCTTGCCATCGGTTGTATTATGGTTAATAATCGAAAAATTATTAGACTCACTATCCTCTTTATCGGTTATTTCACTGAAGAGCATTTAAACTTAGCTTTGTGTATGCTCGACGGCTTGATTAGCCTCTAATGGATTTACAATTTTGCAGGTAATAGCTGGTACTGCAGGAAAATTTACTATGGTTTCATGGCTGTCCCATACAATACCAACTTACCGGCATGTGAATCAATAGGATTGGGTCTCTTTGGAATATTATTAGACTTGGACGCACTTGGTTTGGATGATAAGAGGACCTTGAAATTACAATTCCACTGACTGAGGTTGCATTCGCAAACAACTGGTTACAGCGTAATAGTCGTGCCTCTGCAAGTTATAAAACCCTGAAAATAAGTGATTTTAGTTTCCACTTTTTGTGGTGGAACGAAGGGTTTATATTTTTCGACTACTACTATGATTTTTGAAACTATCGCTATCTCCTGTTCACTAAAGTGAATTGTTCCCGATCTTATTTGCTTAGAAAACTATTGGACTAAGGATTTGTAAAGAGTTTTCGTTACGGTCGGCTAACCTTTGGGGCCAAAGATAGATTCGACGAACCAAACTTATTTTATATGCGCAAGTATGTCGTACCAAATCCCAGGACAAACATCAAAACGAAATATGAAAAAAAATTGCTTCGGCGAGTAAATAAAATTGCCATGAAAAACTTTCTTAAAAATCTGACGTTCGGAATCGACTTTAAACTGCAGGTCGCGCCACTCATGTATAAAATTAACGCACACAACATAAGTGGTGTGAGAATCTAGGTCGTAATCCTGACTAAAGGGTTGTAATGGCCAATTAAGTATGTAAGTAATAAAATGCTTGGAGAAATAATAGAATGTCATCTCCTATAAGCAAGAAAGTCATCGAACTTTTATTTGCTCATTAAAAGAAAACAATTAGCTACGACGCCTATCCCTCGATCATAATTAAAGCCTTATCGTAAGTAAAGTCTTTCTAGATTCCTTAAGACTATGCCCGTTTTTTATTCGGTATTGCCAGATTTATATAGAGCATTTTTTAAATCGTAAAACTACTGCATTTGCATTAGTCCGAGTCCAACAATAACGAAACGAAACTTTCCTCAACTTATTTATTTTACTTTAATTGAATGAAGCGAATTAACTCTGCTGCACTCATCCCTCACAAGTCTTCAAAAATAATTTCTGTTGCCAATTGTGCACATGTTTTGTATAATTTTACGAGACGATATAAAAAAAATGAATGAATGAGTTTAAATGAAGTACTCATCCTTTGCAGCATTAGAACTTCATTTATCTCTGCTTGTTTTGCTCACGTTCAATTTTAAAAGGGTCATCATCATCTCTTCCAACTTTTCTTTTAAATTCGCCATCAGCCAACAGGAAAAATATTCAAAAACTTGAAGAAAAAGTTAACGAATTACGATAAAATGTCAGATGATTCGTCTTAACGATTCTTTCAGTATAAATTTAATTGTATTCCATGCTTTTGACCTCTTTCATCAGATGTACAATTCAGATCGTTTCCATTCATTACTTGCAAATAGTCAGCATTACTAAGGAAAATAAAGAACACAAGAAAGAAAGAGAGAAAGAAGAAGAGAAGGAGAGAATATGAATTTATTTAATTTACAATAAAATTGGTTAATAAGATTAAAGGCATTACAAAGTGCATAAAACAAAAAAAGAAGCCAAACCATGAAGCCACGTAACCACAATATTAAGCCAACAAAGAGCGATGGATGAAGGTTTAAAGCTAGTTATACGCGCACACACATATACACACATATATATAATATTGCCTTAGCGTAAGAGTATGCCATTGGTATTGTCATTGCTATTGCAGGTTGTGTTCATGGTAGACATCAAAATTATACGTGAAGACACCAATATGACGAACGATAAGACACAAATCTAATTTATTATTCATACATACATGCATACATACATATACGACGACATAATGCTTTATGGTATGTGCGCACACCACAATAGTGTGGCAGTAACATGCCATGCATACTGGCAAGGAAAAGAAAAGAAAATTCAAACGCATAGAGAAAAGATTTAATTTAAAGGATAGCAGATAATGCATGTGATTATTATGAAAGATCATGTGACGAAATACAGTCAAACTCAATTATAACGAACTCGATTATAACGAATTTATGGTTATTACATACATATTTTCAAGTCCCAACGTTTTAATAACAGTTTTCATACAAAAACTTCGTTTATTACGAATTCCTTTATAACCAATTCTCGGTTAAAAGGAACTACTTTAAATGGTCCCAGTAATTAAATTTCATACATTTTTACCTTTTTTATAACTTACTCTCAGAAAAGTGTGGCAATAGTCTTTAATTTTATTTAATAAATTAGCATCTTGAATCAGCTGATAGGTAAAAAGAATTATCACTTATTTTTGGTTTTTAATAAAAAAAAAACTTTCTGTTTTTAATAAAGAAAAAAAATTCTTTGTGTTTTATATTTTCTTCCATGACTTCATCCCGTTAATTATGAATTTTGTCTATAAAGAACCATTTTTTCTGGTCTCACGAAGTTCGTTATAATCGGGTTTGCCTGTAGTATTTGAACATTTGTATAAGTACTGAAATATTTTTACAATCTTAAACCAATATCAACAACATTTCTTTCAAATTCTAGTCTCAGCTACCAGGCGTACCGGTATAAAATGAGCGATTTTCAGTGGGAAAATAAAAAAAAACATTTTATTTAACGTATTGGCCATTGCCAGTTATAAATTTTTCATCTTTCAGGCCACTTTTCAGTTTCAAGCCTATAAAAATGTTCGTCTTTTGAAGAAAATAAAACGTTTACCTCGTAAGAATCGAAGTACTGTCCAATCAACGAAAATAAGTACTAGTCTTGTGAATACAACCCAGCCTAATGCTTTCATTGTAACTGGAACCATATTTGCTTCGTACGCAGGTACATTGTGTTATGGTAAAATGGCTTCACGGTATCTTGAGACCCTTAAAGAAGGGGTTTTTGATTAATTCATGGTTCATATTGATAATTTAATGTCAGTAGCAATCTGTAAACATCAAGTTTGTGGCAGTCTTGTGAATACAACCCAGCCTAATGCTTTGATTGTAACTGGAATCGGATTTGCTTCGTACGCAGGTGCTTAGTCTTATTGTAAAATGACTTCACCATATCTTTAGACCCTTAAAGAAGGGGTTTTCGTTTAACTCATGGTTCATATTGAACATTTGATGTCGGTAGCAATCTGTATCACTTGTTATATCAGGTTTTAGAAGCTTGTGGTACACCGCTGTATCTGACATATAACATTGTCTGGTTGCCGAATCGATTTGAATTTTCCTGCCTTTGTTCATGGTTCTTCCGGGTTAGCACACGGTTTTTTCCGTTTAGGACCTTGAAAATAAATATATTTTTTTATGTATTATAAATACATTTTACATTGCCCGTAAAAATTTGATGCAGCGCTGATTTTTTATCGTAACTTTCAAGCGTTATTTCACAAATGGTTGCTTGATTTTCCATCTATCTATTAGTTAACTACTGCGACAACCATTTTCCAGATTCTTGGATCTTTCCGATAGCTTTTAAGCAACCAGGAATTGTTTTCGGTGCAACATTTAACATTTTTGCCATTTGTTTTTGACTCAAAGTGTCTTATTCAACCAATATTGTATGTTAATAAGCCAAAATACTATCTACTAGACTCCAAATTATTTTTTTATAATTGAGCTGACGCTCTAGTCCATTTCTTTAAATGAAAGCAAACTACTTATGCTCTCTGCTTCATTGTTTATTCACTTATTTGATTTATACCAAATCGGTCTAAATCTATGGAAGCGTTTGTATCTCGAACACTCACTACCTCGTAAAAGATTCAAAACCGCAACATTCAGTGTAAACTCTGCACAAAAGTCTTTTGATATTTTAAATCCTCAAAATACCGCCTTCTTGACTTGCCTGATACGTTCTTAGAATCTGATGCTTCTAACTGCAATAGTGCTTGCCTATGGAGGAACAAACGTAAGCGTTCGGAGAAGTGTTGGACAGTTTAGTACTTATTCTCTCAGATGTTAAGAAAGCAAATAACAAAGCTTCTGCTCGGAATAACTGACAGAGTATTGTCTGGAAAGTTGTGTGCCGAATTCTAGAATTTTCAGCCCTGTACATACATTTATGCATACATAGTAGGTCATAATTAGTCACCCCTTCAGTCAGGATTATAACCTAGCTTCTCACGCTACTTAAGTTGTGTGTGTTAATTTTAAACCTACAATTTAAAATCGATTAAATCGATAGACTACAGCCATATACCATATTCAATGTTTTTACACTTTAAGTCCGTCTCTGGCACCAAGCGGAAACTAATTATCTATTTCCATTTATGCCTCATAATATCGGTGATGTTGATTCGCAACATAAGTACAAATTGTTTTCCATACTTTATATAATTGGGCATCATCTCAGGATTCATTTCAACTAACATTTTCTTAACATTTTCAAATTATTGTCTTTACGCTGTCCTTATTTAAATCGTACAGACTGTTACAAAGTAACTGATATGAATACCTCAACGTTTTCGTAAGTATTTTACAACGCATTATTTCACCAAATATATCTTGTTCTTCCTGTAGATCTTTTTTTATACTCTTCTTATAATAAAATTGCAAAACTGAAGGTAAGTAAAATGTTTTTTAACACTTTGTTTTAACATTGCGAGTATAACGATGTAAAATGAGTGGGATATGTATCTTTAAACGAAATGGGTTAAAAGAAAATTTTAAAAGAATATCCATAGGGTCTCTTTTTAAGCGAACTATAGCTGCAAATTTAAATATATAAAAGAAAGGTGTGTGCGTGTGAGATGTTAGCGATAATTTTTATTTGTTTGAAACTTGCGATTTATTCGCATATACTTGAGACTTAAGAAAACTCCACAAGAAAAAGTTCCCATCATTATGGGAATGAGATGGTCATGGCCGCAAATTTCTTGTGCAGTATATTCAATGTTACCTGAGCTATTTGACATATCGCGTCGTCCCGTTGTAAACAAATGTCATTGATATTTAAATCATCCAATTCTAGTTAAAGGATCCTCGACCTATAGTACTCCCTATTTGCAGTAATACCTTGTCCTATGTTGTTTTCAAAGACGATTTAAATTCCTATCAAGCATTGAGTTTTTGGTATGTATTAGACTCTGTTGCGTCTTGTAAAGTGTTAGGGGAGAGTGAGGTTAGTGGACGTGTACTTGTCAATACTGTCAAGTATAGTACTCGGTGGTCGAATTGACCAATTGTACAACGTCCTAGCTTCTCACACCACTTATATTTCGTTTTCTTATATTATTAAGCCTTCTGACAAAATCTTTGAGAGTAAATAAAATTGCCATGAAAAGCTTCTCAAAAATCTATCCTCCGGAGTTGACTTTAAACTGCAGATCCCGCCGCTCACATCTAAAACTGATACAGACAGCAAAAGTGGTGTACGAAACTAGATCATAGGCCAGGCTAACAGGTTGTAATTACCAATAATGATGTATTGATGTATTAGGCGCTGTTGGATCCCGTGTGCTTTTGGTATTGTTCAAATTTCCGCTCGGGTGCTGGGGTAGTTCAGCGGCGTCCAGTGGTTACATAAATAAAAGTCATTTCCTTGTAGATTCTAGGCTATTTATTTACAATTTGTAAAATAACTTCAAATAGGTTATTTATTACACTACATTAGGGCTACAACAGGTTAGAAATTAAGTATAGTATTAATTAATAAGCCCTAGGTCGACCAAATACGGTTCGTCGAGTAACAGTGTCAGTCACGTTAACCAAAGGGGAATGTCAGAGCGACAATCAAATGGCCTATCCACAAGATGATTTTGGCTCTGAAACCTCTGGTGTCCGTCCAGTACCAGTACCTAAAGCGTCAGGTGGGGTTGGAGTCAGAACAACAGTCATACGGTCTGTATGGCCCCTATTCATGCAGTGCATTGTGCAGGTTCAGGAAAATAGGTTATAGGAAGGAGGAAAGAGGGAGTAGTGTTTATGGACATTCGATTTAAATTCACCAATATCGTAATTGACGGGAAAAACTCTCGCAGGAAGATCATTTCACAAGCGAGCAGTGCGGGCAAAAAATGAATTCTCCCTGTAATGCATTGTGCAGTTCACTGAACAATCAACCACAAAATGGATGTGCTCTGTGAGAAGCTCGAGTACCACGTAAAAATGTGTGGTTATCGGGAACCAAGCCCCCTATCTCTCGAGAACACCTTCTATTATAGTACCGATAGAACAGTGAAACACACGCCACATTGCGACGATGCTCCAACGAATCAATAGAGCTGGATACCCTACTCTCATTAATTAGCACCTTCGCCCTCTCCTGTACGCGGTCGAGAAGCTTCAAAATAGACTTTGGAGCACCGGCCCATACATGAGAGTTGTACTCCATCCGGGGTCGGATAAAGGTCCTGTAAATAGTAAGAAGGTCGGATGAAGTGATGTAATTTCTGCACCGTTTCAAAAAACCAAGGCACTTTAATGCTTCCTTCGACACTCGAAAAATGTGATCGTTCAAACGAGCATCACAACTAATCCTCATGCCCAGAACATCAAGAGCATCCGCCTCCTCAATATTTACATTACCCATAAATACAGATGACAGAACTCCAGAGCCAGCATCACGCCGGTGTGTCAAAAAACAACATTGGGTCTTGCGCGCATTGAAATCGACCCTGTTCGCTCGGCCCCACTCAGAGATTGCTATCAGGTTACCTGTGAGTGTGTCATTCATGTTCGACCTCCTTGCCCCAATCTCCAAAAGGCTCGGCCTCCGATCAAATGAATATGAATGACAAATGTTGCTGTCGTCCGCAAAAGTGTAAATAGGATTCGAAGTAATAGACAGAAGGTCATTGATAAAAATAAGAAAAGGAGTAGGAGAAAGAACGGTGCCCTGCGGTACCCCTGAATTTATACTGAACTCGTCGGAAAAGACGCCATCTATAACAACTCTAATAGTGCGATCTTTGAGAAAGCTCGATATAAATCGAGAGAAGTGACTACCGACACCAAAAGCAATTAACTTCGATACCAGAGCCTCATGCCAGACCCTATCAAACGCCTTTGAGATATCCAGAGCAACAACCTTGGCCTCACCAAAGCGGTGAATGGAACCATTCCACCTTTCAGAGATTAAAGCCAAAAGGTCACCAGTAGAGCTTCCTTTACGGAAACCGTACTGACGATCATTTAGCAAACCGTTGGACTCCAAATACCTCACAAGGTGGTGATTAATCATGCTCTCCATCACCTTTGAAAGAGCAGAACAAACAGCTATTGGGCGGTAGTTTTCAGGGTTATTAGCCTCACCCTTCTTAGGGATTGGCGTAACATTAGCAAGCTTGTTTCCTCTGTATGGCGATTATGAAGTAGTAAACCTGGCGGAAGGTGTGGTACGTTGACTAAAGAGAACGCCCATTTTGATTTCGCATATGCTGTGTTTCTTTTTTTCTTCGGAAAAAAATGGCTATTAATTTGGCCGTCAATAACCGTCGCAATTCGCAAGCCTCTGTTAGATAACCCTAAAAGAGAGAAAATGAAAATACCGACAAATATGCAAAGACAACAGCACTCAGTCAGATAAAGAGCAATAAACTACAACTGTCTACAGTCATACTTATTACAAACGCAGTATGTAGAAAGCATTCCACTTACGTTTGGTAGCTGCAACATTAAGATATAAATTATTTGTCTCTTCTCTACTTCTTCCTTTTCTTTTTTGCACTTTGCTGTCAGTGCACTTTTTCTCGAAATGTAAGACAAAAAACAAAAAACAAAAAAAATATTAAAAAGCAGGGGATGCCAAAAATCAGCTGATGAATGCATAATAACTTACAACCAAAAATAAAAAACAAGAGGAAGACAAAGCTGAGGCGCAATGAAAAAGAGCGTTAAACTGTAAAATGCCAACATTTATGTGAACAACAACAACAAGTTGTTGTAAAAGTTTCAGTTTCTTGAACTTATAATTTTATTTTGTGCGGGCGAGTGTGAATTAGAGAAAATAGAATTTTTCTCCTTTTTTTACACGTAAAACTAACGGAAACGTTTTTATTTTACCTACACATGCACCCACTAACTATGCATGTATTACAGATACGAAGAAAATGAAGAGAATATTTTGAAAGTTTTTGTTGAAAATATGAAAAATTCGTTTTAAAGAATTATTTTCTTGTTGTTGTTGTTGTTCACTTATACTGTACATTATAACACATGAAGAAACAGTGCAAAATAGTCTTACAATCACTTTTATAATTTCGTTATGAATACATTTTCATACTTTTGCAATCGATTCCAAAGTTAAGCATTTATCACTGGGCCTCAACTGTTTACAAAAGAATGTTACCATATGTGCACTTCTTGACTTAAGGGGGAATTTGATAACACTTATCTTAATTACTTATTAATTGATTATCACTATCCTTTAGTTAGGATTACAACCTAGTTTCTCACACATTTCAAAGTTGTCTCTGAACGAATTCGATATTTTTTAGAAACTTTTTATGGATTATTAAAAAGGAAGAAATATAGAACCTATGATGTTAAGACGAATGACAGAGGTCTTATACGCTCGATCTACGGAAACAAATGCAGTGTTCTTTCACCACTTTCAGCATATATTTATATGGAATTTGTTTGTGTAGGAATTCGTAAAAAAACAACTATCAGAGATGAGCGCCAACTGAAATAGTTTTCATAGTTGAAGAAAAATTTGAAGAGACCCTCTGCGACATTATTTAGAGAGGTCTTTAGATGATAAATTGTTGGTGTATAATACTTGGCATTAGGATAAGCCTGGACAAGATCACATAAGTACCGTCAACAAGAAGAAGAAAGCTCCCTAAAATATTCGACAACTGTATTTAGAATGGGGGTTATTTCAGGCCTAATATGTATATTTTTTGAGGATAAAACTAAGCAAGAAACACCTGTAGCTTTATCAAGGTCTATAGGCTGTCTATTTTCACTTTTTACATGAGGAGGAGAAGACTGGGATACCATATAAATTTAGAGCAGAGCGAAATGTATTCTAATTTACGCTAGGGAGTTTGTGGTCTATTTAATGCATTTATAGTGCATTTTTGTTCAGCTTCTTCTATAAGTTCCCACAGACATTTGTGTTTGGAGATAACATTTTTGGAGTAACGTGCATCATGTTAATGCGGTGTCTCAGTAACTCTAGAAGTTATTGCTTGTATCATCTCTCCTTGTATAATTACATCGCGTTGATCTGGAGTCTCCGCAGTTCTAGATGTTAATGCTCGTAATATTCCCCTTCTAAGCCTACATCGCATTGATCCGGCGTCTCATCAGTTCTTGATCAGGATAATTGGGATCGTTTTCTTTTAAGACGTGCATCACGTTAATCAGGTGTCTTAGCACCTCTAGATGGTCTTTTCAATCGTTTTCTTTCCCTTTCTAAGTTCTTCACGTTGAACTGGAACCTCATCAGCTCTAGATATTGAGGCTCTAGACCTTTTAACACTCAGACAAACATCACGTTTTTCGAGAATTTCGTCAAACTCTTGTGATTGTAATTTAACTGCATTTTTGGCGCATTTGGAAAGCGAATATTTTTTAGGTGGCATTTTTTTGTTTTTAATTTATCACAATAGGATCACTCGCAAAATAAATATTTAACTCGTTTAGAATCTGGGATTCAAATGATTTGCGAAAAACATTCTAAGTACTATTTAAGTACTTCCTTTCAATCAGTAATAGGCAAATATACCATAACAGGTAAAATTTTTTTATTTTCTAAATGAAAAATTTTGGACAATAGAAAATATTCAATATTTTTTATTAGGGTGACCATAAAGGTTTGGTCTGTATTATAAAACCAAAGGTAACAATTGGTTCTTTAAAAAGTGATGTGTGCTGTAGGTAGTTAATAACTTAAGGCGGTATAGGGTGATCAATTGTCTGTGTTTTCTGTTAATGGTGTCTAAGTTACACATGACCCTCTATGTGTTTTTTTACAAACATATAATAAAGTAGGTATTCGAATGAACAGGCAATACACATGACTATTTACTTTCTGTCTAAGAATTCATATAAAAATAGAGTCCATTTATTTCCCTAACCCAAAATGTTCTCCATGTCAACGAACTTTTGTATCATATTTATATGGTAGGGACTCTCTCGTACTACTAGTCCGGCAATTTTTTCACAAATTATTCATAAGGATTTCAGTGTTGCTCGTGTATAATTTGATGATTTTATCTATAACAATTTCCCAGATATAAGAAGTTCTAAATTTAATTCATATGAGAAGTACCACTGCTCCTTTTCCCCTATTGCTACTAACGTGGATTCAACAAAATTTTATGACTCTAACTACTATATTTTCTTATATATATTAATTTAATATTATATAGGAGTCTACCCATTTTGTTCATATAGATGTCAAAGTTGTTCCTACAAAATTTGAGAAATCTAACTTTTGCAGTTTATGAGACATTCCACATTAAATACTGATTGGGTATGTGGGGGTGGCACCTCGCCTACTTGAAATTTTGAAAATAAAATGCTTCCTATAGTTCCTTCCGGACACACAGGAAGGCATTGTAAAATTTCAAGAAAATCGGTCCAGCCGTTTTTAAAGATATATTTTGATATGGGAGGTGCCACGCCCCCTATTACCAGCCATTTGAGTCTAAAGTATTCATATTGATACTAAAGTGACTTCGATAAAATTTTAGGAGTTTAGCTGTTATATATTCTTAGATATACTAATTAAATATTTGTATATTAGTGGTGACACGCCCACTGTAGCCAATCCGCCCATTTTGTTCGCATATACGTCAAAGTCGTCCATACAAAATTTTAAGACTCTAGCTGTTGCGGTTTATGAGATATGCGATATTAAATACTTTTTGGGTATGTGGGCGTGGCACCTCCCATATAAAAATGTTAATTGTGTTAGTATTTGTTCTACATTTGCTATTTAGATACTGTAAAGAAAGTAGAAAGTTTGTGAAGGTTGAATTATAAGATTAAAGTACACCCAACACTTTTTTTACACGGATTTGAAATTATGTACATGGCTGAAAGAAAAAATTTTTTTTTGTTGTCAATTAACTGCTGGTTTAATTGATGGTGGTGTAACATTTGGTAAATGTATGGGAAATCATTTCTTAAAAAATGATCCTAATATGGAACACGTCCTGAAATTTGAACGAGATATTTATTGCTTAATAAAATGCCATATGAACACATAATTTGTATGCATTTCTTAAATTTTATTGTTTTCAACATTTTTTACACGGTGTTGCGAAGTAAATATAGTTCTTTATTTCATCTTACACGGTTTTCAGATGACGCGGAACGTGTCCTCCATTTTACTATAGGAAACTCCTCTTTTTTACACGGTTTTTTTTATACAGATTTCTGCGGAACGTATCTGCCGTGTAAAAAAGAGTTGGGTGTATAAAAAAATTAATAAATGAAGATGGAATAATTTTGTTTTAAAACTTTTGGTATTCGGAAATGTGAACAATTCCCAAAAGTAAACAACGCCCAATTTAATTTGTTCACAAAAGTGCGCGTGTACTTTTGGATGATTCCCCGTTAAAGGAGTATCCGCTTATTGTCCTAATAATACTGTTTTACTATAGTTTATGTACGTACGTAATTGGCCATTACAACCCTTCTGTCAGGATTACGACCTAGCTTCTCACACCACTTATGTTGTGTGCGTTAATTTTATACATAAGTGGCGTGGCCTACAGTTTAAAGTCGACTCCGAACGACAGATTTTTGAGAAGCTTTTTATGGCAAATTTTTCTCTCAAAGTCTTTGTCAAAAATCTGCTGAGAGGAACATTGTTGAAGGCTCCCTTAATACCAACTCACACGGTAAAGAAATATGCTTTGACTTCTAGGGACTCCTCGAATTAAATGATGACTTCGTCCAGAGCGGTGTTATATGATAGTGAAATGATGGCGATTGGTTGTTGGCAAAACTGTGTCTCATTTTCTCTAAGTGTACGACTTAAATAACTTTAAAAACATTATTTACGTTGCAAAATTTTCTTGGCAGTGCATAAAAAACTACTTCACGTTCTATACTAGGGATTACGATATATTCATTTACCCACACATTTATACATGCATATGGCACACTCATCCATATACTTTCGTACAAACATATTTAGGCCATTTAATAGAAACTCTCTAATTAAAATGCTGTCATGATGATAAGAGAACCGCCTACAACTAAAAATAAAACACGAAAAAGATAACAAAAAAACTGCACAAACGTTCTTCAAATGCTTGTCGTGTAAATTTTGATGACATGAGTTTTTCCCTTTACGTTTTCTTTTCTGTTTTTCAAGCAATAATTTTGTGAAGAGTAAAAAAAAGAACATAAAAAAGATTGAAATATTACAAGTCAGTCAACTCAAATTTAAATGACAAAAAAAAAGAGACACACACAAACATTTCAAAACAAAATGACATTTCAATAAAGGAAGAAACTGAAGTCTTTAAAAGCCTTTCTTACATTAGAAGTTGAAAATAAAAAAGTTTAAAAGTAAATTATAAAGGGCGTGTACTCGAGTGTAACTTTAACGTCTTTCAAGTCGATAGTTGTATTAACGTATGGTATTCATGGGATATTAAATGAGTGTCGTATAGTAGCACATACGGTAGGCTAGTTAACAAGCAAGTTTCTTAAATATTATCATTGCCTCTCATTAATTTACTTATTAACTGCTCTTATCAAGATATTTATTTTTAGTGAGTATTGATCACTGATTACATTAAAGAAAACTTCGGACAAATATTGGATCTTTCGCCGTGGTGTAGTAGGTAGTATGCTGGCTTATTAGACGTAAAGCCAGGGTTCGAATCCCAGGCCAGACATCGAAATAAAAAATAAAAAAAATATTTTTTCAGAGATTTCCTCTCAGCAGATTTGTGACAAAAATTCTGTGAGTAAATAAAATTTTCATGAAAAATTTCACAAAAAAAAACTGTAGTTCGGAGTCGACTTCAAACTGTAGGTCCCACCACTTATGTATAAAATTAAGATACACAGGCTTCTTGTTGGCGATTGCTGTAGACTGTCTAATGGTGAAGGTATGGCATTGGCCATTTTACTCGTTTCCGTTTGCCGTTTGCATCTTCTCTCTTTCCACCTTTCCTAAACTTGCACAATGCACTGCATGGGTGGGGACCACCCCATGAGTGCTGGTTTTATAAAATAAAGAAAAAAAAAATTGCATCCTGCCTTTAATTTTTTATTCTTTTCATTGTTTTTGTGTGAAATGATATCGTCAACGCTTCTCTGACTAGACAGCATAAATCAAATCAAACGTTGACACTAATAATATCGGCTTTACAGACCACCTGGAACGTATGAAAAGACTCTTAAGGAAAAGACTAGCGGTGTCAACTGGTACTTTCTTGGAAGACACATTAATCACCTCCAAATGCATAATACTAATCTAGCATAAGGTGTGTAGCACGCAGAGCCGATCTGTTGAAATCACATGTCACAATACAGGCCAAACGAAGTTTGAAATCATCGATGGTAGAAGTGAAAAAGTGACAGTTGCCGCCATTCAAATTGCTCAATCTCGATGGTCATTTAATTTTACCTTCAAAACGCCATCAAAAATTTTTAAAAATTTTGTCGTTCGTAATCGATTATAAGCTGTAGATCACGTCCCTCTTGAAGAAAAATATAACACAGAACAAGTGCTGTAATAAGCAATTAAGTAAGCAAGTAAGTTATTGAAATATGTTTGCATATTAACTTTTAATTTCAATTATTTTTTTTATGGCATAAACCATAGTTTACCCTAGATAGAGTAGGTTATATAAGTACTTGTACACCTGTCCCTCGTCTTGCAGGATATCGTGTAATCGAGTCTACCGAAGAGGAGGCAACTATTATTGATTTTAAGTTCTTTGCCAGTTTAACGGAATTATGATCAATTGATATCAAAAATATCGCTTCATCTACTTTAGACTGGTTCTAAGCGTAGAGAAGTTATTTTTTACTGACACACTTCTTCAATGGAATTCGATATTTCAGTCTAATTCAATCAGCGTAGAGATTGCATTTAACTGTGGTTCAAGGGCTCGCTATCCACGCCCAAGTGGGCTTTGGTATCAAGGCTACCACTACAACATATCTACCTACCCAGAGGTAAACGATTGACGTGTCTAATTTTGATATGACACTTAGAATGTGTCTTTCATTTATTCAGGTTATGAATCTATCGGTTTAATCATTCTATTCAGTGATATAATCCAGTATATTATCTCCCCTGAACGTTATAAAGCAATTTGCGCTTGAGTAACGGTGGGATTTATAGGACCCAACGAGAAACGGAATGAAAATCATATTTTTGGATGAAGCTCATTTTCATCATTGTGGATACGTTACTAAGCAACATTTTATTATTTGGGGCTCAGAAAACTCTCATGTGGTCTTACAGAAGCCAATGTTCCCGTTACGAGTGGCTATTTGGTGCGGTTTATGGAGCTTAAGCATCATTGGCCTATATTTCTTTGAAAATGATTATGGCACAACCATTAAGCTCAATGGAGGCTGCACGCCCTGGTCATGATGTCAACGATGTGTGGTTTCAGCAGAATTGTGCAACCTCCTACACTCCTCATTCCACAATCGATTTATTGCGTCAAATGTTGTATAGCCCTTTATCTTGCCGAAATGGTGTTGTCCATTAGAAGCTGCGATTTGACACGTCGGACTATTTTCTGTAGGGCACTGTTAAAGAAAAGTGCTATAACGACAAACCAGAGACAATTGAGAATTTGAAAGCCGCTTTTCAATATACTATCGCTGTAATACGGATCATACACTGGAAAAAGTGCACATAAATTAATTCGATCGAATTAAGTACTGTCATGGGCCAGCTGCGGCAGCCGTATGAGTAAAATGAGATTTCATTTCTAACCGGAACACTTCGGCTTTACAAAAATATGATTAATATTTTTTTTTCACCGGAACGCGTTCCGGACTCCGGTTTACAGTTCGGAAATTTAAGCCGGTTCGTTCCAGTTTTTGTTCCGGTTCGGGTTCGTTTCAAATCCTTGTTTATAAAAATTCGTCAAAAATTAGAAAAAACAAAAAAATCAGCAATTCTTTTTAAGTTTTATTTTTCAAAACGTCAGCCAATTGTCGTTATCAGAAATTATCTTTAGTTCCGGAACACGTTCCTGTCCAAAAAAGAAGTACCGGAACGACGTTCCGGAACGTGACAGCTCGTCAACACCACTGATATCAATCTGTTTTTGTTTTATTTTATTTTTAAATTTAAGCTTTTAATTCACCCACCCTATATAGTTTAATCAATAGCAAGTGTAGTATCAATTCCCAATGACCTGCAACCACTACTTCAATTTTTTGTACAGCAAAGGTATGAAGAGTAAACACTGTTCAACAATTGCTGCAACGTTATCGTTCGCATTATCAACATTTACGTTGTTAATGTCATTGTTATTGTTAACGTCATAATCATGATGATTGTTGTTCTCTGATGTGCATGTGGTACTTCATGATAATAATTCATGATGTAATATTGAATGGATTTTAAATGTAATTTATTTTATTCATAAATTCATAAACTCATACAATTTATTGAATTTAATATTATTATGCTCTTTGTGTATTAAATTTAAAATATTTAATTTAAATCGCCTGTGGTATATAACAATTTTCATTGTGATTTTCATTTCCATTTTTAAGTAACTTACACCACCTTATTTGCCTTACTTGATATTACCCTATCAGTGTTAAATTGAGGTTTATATTCCTTATACTATAGGGTGTGGTATACATATGAATATGCGTAAGTTATTTAGAAAATATTACTCGATATGGAAATAATATGCAAATTTTCTATTTCCCCATTCTTGTCTTCCTATGTGCTATTGTTTCATTAGGAATACAGCCTGTGAGGCATATAATTTTATTCGTAAATACACTGGCATTAATTAAGCATCAGCAAATATTCTAAAGCACTTTAAGGCATTTATGGAAAAAGCATTAAAATTTAAAATATTATCGTCATTATATTTTATTTGGATATTAATTTTACACTCTTTTTTTATTTTATATGCATACGTATAAATAAAATATTTAACCCTAGAAAAACGTTACTCTTTTGTAAGTTAAAGATATCGAATACAGTCAAACCCGTTTATAACGAACTCCGTGAGACCAGAAAAAATAGTTCGTTATAGATAAAGTTCGTATAAAATCGGTGAAGTCATTGAAGAAAATATAAAATACAAATAATTTCTTTCATTTATTAAAAACAAAAAGTATGTTTTTTTATTAAAACCAAAAAATATATGTTAAATCTTTTTACCTGATTAAAGATGCTGAGTTATAATTTAATGCTGTCATATTAAATAAAAGTAAAGACTTCATAAGCTTTTTCTGAGGTTTCTTTGTAAAAAAGACAAAATGTACGACATTTAAATACGGGGACCATTTAAAGTAGTTCCTTTTAACCGAGAATTTGATATAAACCAGTTCGTAATAAACGAATTTTTTTGTATGAAAATTGTTATTAAAACGTTGGACCTTCAAAATTCGTACGTAATAACCAAGAAGTTCGTTATAAACGAGTTTGACTGTGCTTGAAAGATTTAAAATGTTTAACATCCTTTTAAGGCCATAACAAATTACTTTTTTTACTCAAGTTATTATGGTAGGTAAACAACATATAAAAAGAACATTCTATGTAGCTAGTATTCCCTCCTTTTTAATTAATTACAATAATTGTATTTTGTAATTAATAAATAAATAAATAAAAAGAATTACAAAAAAGTGAAATTTGAAAAACCCCAAATAGTAAATGAAGTCCTCGTAGTCTAGTAGGTAGAGTATTGGTAGTTAGGATTACGAACTAACTTCTCATTCCACTTATGTTGTGTGTGTTAATTTTTTTCGTTTTAAAGTCGAATAGGATAGAAGGTGCACCAACCAGTTACTTTGACTTGGTCGTAACATCATCGCGATCGCAGTGACCATGCTTACGGGTCATCTTTCTTTTTTTAATTTTCTTCCATGACTTCACGTTGTTTATTATGAACTTTGTCTATAAAGAATTATTTTTTCTGGCCTCACGGAGTTTGTTATAACCGAGTTTGACTGTGCGTACATAATTGACAATTACAATACATCAGACTAGATTACAATCACACCACTTATGTTGTGTGTGCTAATTTTTTACATGAGTGGTTAGACCTACAGTTTAAACTCTCTTCCGAATGAAAGATTTTTAAACCGTGGTTTGAACCGTGGCCTTCCGTCTAACAAGGCAACAAAGTATCTACTAGACTACTACGTTCTTTATTGTAGAACTATGCTGCCTAATTACGGTTACAGAAACTAACACGATATGCTATGTGGCCCTATTTATTGGTTTATATTTAGAAACTTATTATTAAACAAACTTACCTCAATCCATAATTTAATTATTCCTAATGCCCTTAATGTTATATTCTAACTAGCTGACTTGAAAAATTTGTTAATTTTTTTAAAAATTCTTAATTTAAAATTCTTTTAGGTGTCATGTGAATAAAAATGTTTAATTTGATAAAAAGCTTTTGCTGTTTAGTATTTCATCAATAAATTGTCCTTTAGTCATGTATGTATGTATGAATAAATGCATGATGACACACTTTGGAAAACATTCATTGATTCATTGCTATGACCTGAGGCTGTGGAAGTCTTTTGCACGGAAATAATTGTTTCGAACTATAGAAAACAACGCCTGGAGTTACTATTTTATACCGGCATTGTGGTTCAATCAAATGGAAAATCCAATTCAGGCAGTGATGTGTGGTACAAGGTGTTAGGGTAGCAGAGGCAAACAATATAAATGATGATTAATTTCTATATTTTTGAACATTTTATATTTGACACATGACACATACCAACATAGAGATACACATACTCATATAGTTCATCGTCCATCATCTTTAAACAATACAAAAAAGCACGCCTTTGGCATTAAATAATTTCATTTCTGTCTTCATTTGACCAAAAATCACTCATGTGTCAGAGCAACTAATTGTTATAAATTGTTGTTGATATTATGTTTGAGGTATCTGCAACATCTCCCCATTGCAAACAGCAACAATACTACAAAACCAAACAAATACATTCATATGTTGCTGACGACCTGTCGTCTTCTATAACCGCAAAAGTTTACTTATCTTTAAGAAACGAATGGATGTTGGGTGTTGGAGCAAGAAAAGTTCAATAAACTTTTAATTTACACCTAAAGAAAGGTAGAGGCGGGAGAGATATAAGTTTTAAAATAAACAGCATTTTGCTGGTGGCTTGAAAAATAAATTTGTTTTTTGTTGTTTTACAAGAAAATCGATATTGTTTAAAAGAAAAAAAAAAAAAAAATAGAGAGAAATTTTAGCCTTTTAGCCACAAAGCGTATAGATGTGCTATTCTTCTTTATTGAAGTTTAAATTCTTTGCTTTTTTGTTTTTGGTTCAAGAAATATGACAGACATTTCAAGATTCGCATTTAGATAGGCCCTTTAAACATTTGACGTTGGAAGGTAGGTGTAGGATAAAGTCTTTGGCAATTGAACCTTGTTGCAAGGGAGTAAAATAATAAAAACGGACACTTTGTATTTATATTTTTTTTTTACACATTTATGATCCTTTAAAAATTCTGTATTTATTAAATTATTAATGCAATACAGTCATTGACATGCGTTTATGTGCAGTTGAATTATTAAATACAGGTAACCCTCGAATTACGTGGTTTGTTGGTACCGACGAAATGTGTTTAAATCGAAAACGCGTAAGATGAGGTTAAGAATTAACACACACAAGGGTTTTATGTATATTGTATTATTTTTGATTTTGACTTCTTATAGTCAATTCCTCTAAGATCAGTTATTTCTAGGTGTAGTATCTTCCCTAAAATATTATGATTTCGTCCTGAGACGTATTATAAAGGTAATCCATCAATTCAATCTATTTGACCGACACACAAAGTTATCCATCTCATTTATATGTTTTAGGTGTACGTGTAAGGAAGGAAGGGTATGCTCATTATTGAGCTTAAGTAGCCTTTACGTACATACATATGTACATAATTTGTTAAAATTTTTAAGGATTTTCCTGATTAATGGAAATATTATTTAATGAACCCTGGAAAGTGATGTGCTTTCTGAATGAAAAGTTAGTGAAGTTGAAACAGGTCAACGGAATGCGGATGACATTGTTCCTATAATTCTAAGAACTTTTGTGATAGGGGTATTTATTTTTACAAAAAATTTTCAAGGGATAGATACAAATTGCTGTCTATACTCATCATCGAATTTTGAGAAGCAAATGCTGACTTTCCTGCTGCATACAATAGGCCTACGAAAGATTTAAATTGCTTGCCAAGACGGCAAACTTGTACGACGTATACAGCAGCACTATGTCGGCAGTGAAAATAATTTTGTATCCCCCTTTACTGTACTCTTATTGTAGGAATTCAGCACCTAGTACACTCAATGATCCTAAGCTGATTCGGACATCCAGACAGAATTAGGAATTAATTATTTTCATTTCGTTTCATTCGAAATGTTTAACCTGGGAATTAAACCAAGGCCTTAAGTCTAATAAGACAACACACTATCTACTTGACTACAGTAACTGCTTTGTTTATGTTAATATACTTACCACCTTGATCGTCTTTTAATACATACATAATTGGTCATTACAACGACCTACCTTCTCACACCACTTATGTTGTGTGCGTTAGTTTTGTACATGAATGGCCGGAACAACACTTTAAAGTCGACTTCGAACAACAGATTTTTAAGAAGCTCTTCATGGCAATTTTATATACTCTTAGAGTTTTTTGCCAGAAATCTGCTAAAAGGCAGTCACCGAAGAATAAATTTACTATTTTGTGGGATTATTTCAGCCTAGTAATTTAGTTTTTAATGCTTTAAAAGAATTGGGTTAGTCCATTACTTATCCAGTGCACGGGTAATTTCGACTTATTCACATTTTTAATACACCTAGGGTTTAAAATCTTATTTAAAAATAGTGGTTTTATTACAAAATCCCCTGAAGCATTAGATCACAATAAAAGTGTTGCTCTTTCATTTGATTATTTTTGTCCGACTGCGGTTTTTCCAAAACAGGTGACCTTTTCGAGATAGATTTCCATACCAAACCAGTCTCGTTGGCATTAAATACTTGATGATTATGATATTCGCCATCCTTTATTATCAGCTGAAAATGATTTGGAAATGGGTCTGCAACATTCACCTCACTCGATGAAGATTCTCTTGAAAGTAATAACGATTTTTAACTATCTTTTAAATCGCGTAAAAAAATTCGCGTAATTAAAAAATGTTTTCGCGTATGTAAAAATCGCATAAATGCAGTATCGCATAAGATAAAATAAGAATTAAGAATTTTTTTTTCCTTTTAGATTATTTGCAATCAAAACTTGTAATACTATTTTTCCTAAACTTTAGCTGTGAATCTCTGAGGATATGACTTACAGTACTGCCATGCAAAGTGTAAGAGGAACAAAGTCCTTCTGTAATCAACCTGCCCTATGCAATTGGAGCAAATAGCTTTGTGGGCCTTTACTTCAAATGTAATTGGTAAAACGAAAATGTTCTAGAGGTAATCGGCATTACGTATCCTGATTTTCATACACGGCAACAGAGCCTGAGGAGCAGACAGCATACCGAACATTGCTTTGGAGGCCCCAGTAAAGAGTGGGCCATTTAAAAGTTTAAATATAGGAATGCGATTGAACAAAAACATAAGAAATATTGGCAAAATATTTTTTTTTTTTGTTGTGAAGTACAATTGTTCCGGTTAGCAATGGAATTCTTATTTCATTCTTATGGCTGTCGCGGCTGGCCTCACAGTACCTAATTGAACGGATCAATTTTCGTGCACTTCTTCGGTTGTATAGAATCGAATCTCAGCAATAGTATCCAGAATGTCGATATTCAAATGATCATTCAATTGTCTTTAGTTTGTCGGATTAATACTTTTCCTTCAACGGTATCACTCGACATAACTATTTCAGCTAAGTAAACGCCCATCAAACAAACGTTTGATGCAATAAATCGATTGTGGCAAGTTGCAACATCCTGTTGAAACCAAACATTTCAAGTCAATACCACGAAGAGCGGGTACAAAAAATCGGTCCATTGATCGTAATGGTTGAGCCGTCTTAATTTTTAGAGAAATATAGGCCAATGACTTTTCCGTTCTATAAACTGCATCGATTAGTCACTCGTAATGGGTGCTTTGGTATCTGTAAGACCACGGGTGGATTTCTAAGTAACGTTCCTATAGAGATGAAGATAAGAATCAGATCAAAAAAGATGTCTTTTGTTTGGAAATAAATTTCCAATAAACTACAACTTTGTTTAACCGTAAATTAAGTTATTACGTTCGTTGGAGATAATACACTGACAGTATTACCAGATTCGTAATAACTGATGATTCAAATTTGAAGCGATATATGGCCCTCCCGATATATGTAATAATTTCCAAAGGAATAAAAGATGCAACCCTAAGTATTACTTTTTGAATCTGCTAAGCAGCTCACGCTACAGACTATTACTTATGCTTACACAGTTGAGCGGATAATATATAATCACCTCCAAGTATGTCTCAGTTCCTATACGAAAAGTATGGAGCCGAAGACCGGTTCAGAGAATACTGGGTCACAGGCGGCGTATATTTTGTATGGTGTACGATGGTCCATTAAGGCTTACTGTTCCATATGGCACGACGGTTGTAAGCTATACGAGCAGTATCGTGGTGGTGGTTGAACAAACGAATTAACATTCCAGAAGTGAAGTGTAACGATGTTGCAGTCAAAATAAGGAAATGCTTATATATTGCTGGCCTTGAATTGCTTACTGAATTGGACATTAACTTTTAATTAGAACAACAATCTAGGCTTTGAGATCACGCCTGTTGTGTGTGTTAATTTTATCCATGAGCTGCGGAACCTATGGTTCAAACCTACTGTTCAAAGTTTTTCATAGGAATTTTATTTACTTCTAGAGCTTAGGTGAAATCGACGAGACTCTGTAGAAGAGTGACTTTATAATAGGCAATGTGAAGCATCATAGCAGGCAGCGTTGTCAACTCAGTGCTTTTAGCACTGTTTTTAGTGCTTTTTAAAACTTTCGACGCGGAAAATTTTCAAGTCAGTGCCTAGTGCTTTTTTAGTGCTTTTCTTTTCATGTCAGTGACACCAGATCAAAAATTAAAAAAAAAAAAAAATAAAGAAATCAATTTGTCCTTTTGGAAATTAAAAACAATTTTGAGCAAAGATACTTAAGAATAATACTTTTTTACGTTGATACATTTCCGAAGGTAAATCATTTACATTTTAAACGTCTAAAAAAATTATGTGTACATACTTTCATTTACATGTAAAACTACAGTCTTAATAAATCGAATTAGTATATACATAGACTAAAAATTAGTCTATAAACTATTCTAAAAGTCTATGTATTAGACTATAGGCTAGAGTAGACTATAGATTAGACTATAGGTTAGACGATAGACTTTAGTATTTAATTGTAAATTCGTACACTTTTTTTACTGATTATATAAATTGGTGATGAAGTCGCCATAGTCTAATAGGTAGTGTGTTGGCTTCTTAGACGTAAAGCCAGGGTTCGATCCCCATTTCTTCGGCGATTCAATCTGAGCAGATTTCTGGCTAAAAACTCTGAGAGTAAAGTAAATAAAAATTGCCATGAAAAGTTTCTCAAACATCAGTCGCTCGGAGTTGACTTTAAACTGTAGGAGGTCCCGTCACTCATGTATAAAATTAACGCACAAAAACATAAGTGGTGTGAGAAACTAGGTCAATAATCCAGACTGAAGGGTTGTAATGACCAATTATATATGTATGAATAAATTGCTGATAAAATTAAAATAAATATTATAATGTTTTAGTGCTTTTTTGTCA
>CM025792.1:47137375-47169849 GCA_014635995.1 Sarcophaga peregrina
CAGGAGTATCCGCTTATTGTCCTGATAATATTGTTTTGCTATAGTTTATAGATCCTGTAAATTCGTTTGTGTTGGCCTGAACATTGTTGAAGGCTCCCTTAATACCAATTCACATGGTAAGGAAATATACTCTGACTTCTAGAGACCTCTCGAATTAAATGATGACTTCATCCAGGTAGTAAAATGATTGGGATTAGTTGTTGGCGAAACTGTGTCTCATTTTCTCGAAGTGTACGACTTAAGTAACTTTAAAAACATTATTTTCGTTGCAAAATTTTCTTGGCAGTGCATAAAAAACTACTTCACGTTCTATACAAGGGATTACGATATATTCATTTACCCACACATTTACACACTCATCCATATACTTTCGTACAAACATATTTAGGCCATTTAATAGAAACTCTCTAATTAAAATGCTGTCATGATGATAAGAGAACCGCCTACAACTAAAAATAAAACACGAAAAAGATAACAAAAAAACTGCACAAACGTTCTTCAAATGCTTGTCGTGTAAATTTTGATGACATGAGTTTTTCCCTCTACGTTTTCTTTTCTGTTTTTCAAGCAAAAATTTTGTGAAGAGTAAAAAAAAGAACATAAAAAAGATTGAAATATTACAAGTCAGTCAACTCAAATTTAAATGACAAAAAAAAGAGTCACACACAAACATTTCAAAACAAAATGACATTTCAATAAAGGAAGAAACTGAAGTCTTTAAAAGCCTTTCTTACATTAGAAGTTTAAAATAAAAAAATTTAAAAGTAAATTATAAAGGGCGTTTACTCGAGTGTAATTTCAACGTCCTTCAAGTCGATAGTTGTATTAACGTATGGGATATTAAATGAGTGTTGTATGGAACCCTAGTTAAAAACCAAGTTTCTTAAACATTATCATTGCCTCTCATTAATTTACTTACTAACTGCTCTTGTCAAGATATTTATTTTTAGTGAGTATTGATCACTGATTACATTAAAGAAAAGTTTGTACAAATATTGGATCTTTCGCCGTGGTCTAGTAGGTAGTATGCTGGCTTATTAGACGTAAAGCCAGGGTTCGTATCCCAGGCCAGACATCAAAATAAAAAATAAAAAAAATATTTTTTCGGAGATTTCCTCTCAGCAGATTTGTGACAAAAACTCTGAGAGTAAATAAAATTGCCATGAAAATTTCTCAACAAAACTGTCGTTCGGAGTCGCCTTTAAACTGTCAGGATCCCGCCAATTATGTATAAAATTAACACACACAACATAAGTAGTGTGAGAAACTAGCAGGCTTATTGTGAGCGATTGCTGTAGACTGCTTAATGGTGAAGGTATGGCACTGGCCATTTTATAGTCACCTAGCAGCTACCTCTTCTCTCTTTCCACCTTTCCTAAACCTGCACAATGCACTGCATGGGTAGGGACCATCCCCTGAGTGCTGGTTTTATAAAATAAAGGAACAAAAAAAAGTGCATCCTGTCCTTTAATTTTATTTTATTTATTTTTCATTGTTTTTGTGTGAAATGATATCGTCAACGCTTGTCTGGCGAGAGAGCATAATTCAAAATGAATTTAGCCGTTGGCACTAATTATATCGGCTTTATAGACCACTATGACTACCTGAACGTATGAAAAGACCCTTAAAAAAAGTTTAGCGATGTCAAATGGTTCTTTCTTGGAGGACAAATTAATCACCTCCAAATGCATAACACTATTCTAGCATAAGATGTATAACACGCAGAGCCGATCTGTTGAAATCACATGTCACTTGTATTCATATCACCCAATTCAGGCCAAAAGAAGTTTGAAATCATCGATGTATTGTGCTTGAATGAAAAAGTGACAGTCTGAACAATATAGTTTTCAAAGAAATGTTGCCGCCATTCCAAAATCCACATCCAACAGTGTCTTCTTCAGCATAACATAACTGATGAAGATATCAATGATTGGGTGTAATTGAATTTTCATTAGATTTTTCCGATGAAGAAATAAACTGAAAAGAATCGCCAGTGCTGCTCACAAACGTACATACTTATGTACTTAATTCATAGAGATTATTTTAATAATATTCATGCTATTGTCCGGACGCCTCGATAATCCGAACGTGTCCTAAAACAATATGTGTCCGGATTGTCGAAGTTCCACTGTAAAATAAATTGATTGCTAATACAGAATAGCAAAAATGAATTTTAAAAAAAATGTAGAACCGTCTTCGTTCGTCTTCATACTGCTATCGTATGAAAGGTGAAAGGTGTTCTTTACGAATATTACTATAATAGCCGTATGCTAAACCTGCCCGCAATTAATGATTTGGTCACAAAAGAAAAATGCTAATAATAAAGTTTGTAAATTGAGCATTTCCTTATAACACACTCGTATAAAATTAACGGTTATCTAAAAAGTGGTCTGCAATGGAAAGTAAAAAATAAAATTTTAAAACAAGAAAACAAGAGCGGAATTCAAACCGCTTTTCAAGAGTGAATCAACTTGCAAGTGCTTACATACATGATGTACTTAAAGCAATGAAATTTGATGAAATATTTGAATATGTTGCACAAATCTTGTTTTTATTCATTAAAGGTAATTCAGATAATTCTGTTATTAAATCCTTCTCGAGCGTTACGGTCAACTCCAAACTCGTTAGGGAATGTCGGCATTGTATCGGCGTTCTCTCTGACTCACTTGTTTGGGTCTTTTGGGTACAAAGACATTTCATGAAACTGTAAATGCGATGGTCTTCTTCCGTAAACCTCGCCAATCGAAATGAGTTTGTCACTTACCTCGGTTACACTGATCATTACTTATTCTGGTCCCTTCTTCAATGGAATTCGATCTTTTAGTCGAATTCAATCAGTATAGAGGCTGCATTTAACTGTGGTACCAAAAGGGTTCGCTATGCACGCTCAAGTGAGTTTCGGTATCAAGCCTACCACTTCAACATATCTACCTACCCAGAGCTATACGATTGACGTGTCTGATTTTGACGAAACTTGGAATGTGGCTTTAATTTATTCAGAAATGTACCCATCCGTTTAAATTTGAATCATCGGTTATGTCGAATCTGGCAATACTTATGTCATTCTATTCATGTCGAATGAAGCAATTTACGCTTGAGTAACGGTGAAATTCGTTGGACTTAACGAGAAATAAAACGAAAATGATATTTTTGGATGAAGCTCATTTTCATCATGTTGGATACGGTTCTAAGCAAAATTTTAGTATTTGGAGCTCAGAAAACTCTCATGTGGTCTTACAGAAGCTTATGTCCCCATTACGAGTGGCTTTTAGGTGCGGTTTGTGGAGCGTAGACATCATTGGCCTATATTTCTTTGAAAATGAGTACGGCACGACCATTGAATTCAATGGAGTCGGCACCCCCTCTGCTTGGTAATAATGTCAACGATGTTTGATTTCAGCAGAATAGTGCAACCTCCCATTCACCTCATTCCACAATCGATTTATAGCGTCAAATGTTGTATAGCTGAAATGGCATTGTCCATTTTCATCCAAGAAGCTGCGATTTGACACGTCGGACTATTTTCTGTGGGGCACCGTTAAAGAAAAGTGCTATGCCGACAAACCAGAGACAATTGAGAATTTGAAGACCGCTTTTCGTGATATTATTGCTCTAACACGGATCAAACACTGGAAAAAGTGCACATAAATTCATCCGATCGAATGAGGTACTGTCATGGGCAAGCCGCGGCAGCCGTATGAATAAAATGAGATTTCATTTCTAACCGGAAAACTTCGGCTTTACAACAATATGATTAATATTTTTTTTATCGGAACGCGTTCCGGACTCCGGTTCACAGTTCTGAAATACACGCCGGTTCGTTCCGGTTTTTGTTCCGGTTCGGGTTCGTTTCAAATACTTGTTTATAAAAATTCGTCAAAATTAGAAAAAACAAAAAAAATCAGCAATTCTTTTTAAGTTTTATTTTTCAAAACGTCAGCCAATTGTCGTTATCAGAAATTATCTTTAGTTCCGGAACACGTTCCTGTCCAAAAAAGAAGTACCGGAACGACGTTCTGAAACATGACAGCTCGTCAACACCACTGATATCAATCCGCTTTCGTTTTATATTATTTTTAAATTTAAGCTTTTAATTCACCCACCCTATATAGTTTAAACCAAAGCATGTTTAGTATCAATTCTCAATGACCTGGAACCACTACTTCAATTTTTTGCACAGTAAAATTATGAAGTAGAAACACTGTGCAACAATTGCTGCAACGTTATCGTTCGTATTATCAACATATACAGTAGCGAGCACAAAAAATGCAACACTGTGCCATATGATCTTTAATAAGATCTGTTTCAAAATAATGGTAACTAATTTATCTATTTTCTTTTGCTGTTAATTCTTTCAATTATAAGTTTTCAAAGTAACCACAGTTTATCCGAAATTCTGCTTTAAAAAGTTAAATATTTTTGAATTAGTGAAAAAAAGTGCAAATTTTTAGCGAGCAAAAAAAATGCAACATATTAAAAAAATAGTTAAAGTAAGTTATTTATTTAATTATAATTGAAAATTTCTTAAATAAGTTATACAACATGTGTTTTGTAATAGAAGCAGCTCTCAGCTGACATCAAAACTGCAATCATTAAAGCCTTAGAAGATGGAAAATCCATGCGTGAAGTTGGACACCTCTTTGGTGTAAATCAATTAACCGTATGTCGGATTAAATCTCGATTTTCCTTGAGAAATAGTGTGGAAAGGAAACCAGGTAGTGGTAATCCTCGAAAAACTACCTCTCGCCAAGACCGCCAGATGATTGCACTGGTTAAAAAAGATCCACGAAAAACCGCAGTGGACGTTGCTAATTTCGCAAATGAGCAAATGGGAGTCTCTATAGGCGTTCACACTGTTCGCCGTAGGTTGAAAGAGGCTAATTTGCATGCGAGACGACCCGCAAAGAAACCTCCCATCAGTGCAATCAATAAAAAGAAGCGCCTGGAATTTGCAAAACGTTACAAGGCCTGGACAGAGATTATTCTCCAAGATATAACATAAAACATGACGGTGGATCAATAATGGTGTGGGGTAAGGAACGATATGTTTAAAAAAAATTATTGATTTTACGTCACGTATTTACAGATGCGTTTTCCCGTGATGGGGTAGGTCCCTTAACTCAAATCGAAGGAAAAATGGACGCCAAGAAGTACTGTGAAATCCTTGGAGAACATATGCTTCCTCATCTGCGGGAAAAAATGCCTCCTGGTAGCATATCCCAACAGGATAACGATCCAAAGCACTCAAGTCGCTTAGCTCGAAATAACAATGATGATTGTTGTTCTCTGATGTGCATGTGGTACTTCATGATAATAATTCATGATGTAATAGTGAATGGATTTTAAATGTAATTTATTTTATTCATAAATTCATAAACTCATACAATTTATTGAATTTAATATTATTATGCTCTTTGTGTATTAAATTTAAAATATTAAATTTAAATCGCCTGTGGTATACAACAATTTTCATTGTGATTTTCATTTCCATTTTTAAGTAACTTACACCACCTTATTTGCCTTACTTGATATTACCTTATCAGTATTAAATTGAGGTTTATATTCCTTATACTATAGGGTGTGGTATACATATGAATATGCGTAAGTTATTTAGAAAACATTACTCGATATGGAAATAATATGCAAATTTTCTATTTCCCCATCCTTGTATTCCTATGTGCTATTGTTTCATTAGGAATACAGCCTGTGAGGCATATAATTTTATTCGTAAATCTACTGGCATTAATTAAGCATCAGCAAATATTCTAAAGCACTTTAAGGCATTTATGGAAAAGGCATTAAAATTTAAAATATTATCGTCATTATATTTTATTTGGATATTAATTTTACACTCTTTTTTTATTTTATATGCATACGTATAAATAAAATATTTAACCCTAGAAAAACGTTACTCTTTTGTATGTTAAAGATATCGATATACAGTCAAACCCGTTTATAACGAACTCCGTGGGAACAGAAAAAATAGTTCGTTATAGATAAAGTTCGTAATAAAATGGGTGAAGTCATAGGAGAAAATATAAAATACAAATAAATTTTTCATTTATTAAAAACAAAAAGTATTTTTTTTTATTAAAAACAAAAAATATGTGCTAATTCTTTTAACCTATCAGCTGATTAAAGACGCTGAGTTATAATTTAATGCTGCCATATTAAATAAAAGTAAAGACTTCATAAGCTTTTTCTGAGGGTTCTTTGTAAAAAGACAAAATGTACGACATTTAAATACGGGGACCATTTAAAGTAGTTCATTTTAACCGAGAATTTGATATAAACGAGTTCGTAATAAACGAAGTTTTTTGTATGAAAATTGTTATTAAAACGTTGGACCTTCAAAGTTCGTACGTAATAACCAAGAAGTTCGTTATAAACGAGTTTGACTGTACTTGAAAGATGTAAAATATTTAACATCCTTTTAAGGCCATAACAAATTATGAATTTTTTTACTCAAGTTATTATGGTAGGTAAACAATATATAAAAAGAAGTTACAAAAAAGTGAAATAGAATAGCCTTTTCAAACGATTTAAAAACAATTTGAAAAACCCCGAATAGTAAATGAAGTCGTCGTAGTCTAGTAGGTAGAGTATTGGTAGTTAGGATTACGAACTAACTTCTCATTCCACTTATGTTGTGTGTGTTAATCTTTTTCGTTTTAAAGTCGAATAGGATAGAAGGTGCACCAACCAGTTACTTTGACTTGGTCGTAACATCATCGCGATCACAGTGACCATGCTTACAGGTCACTGTGTTATGGGTAGACACGCGAAAATAATGCGGATCCAGATCCGCCGAAGAATAAGAGACTGTTATCCATTCTCTAGGTTCATGCCCATCTCTTGAGAGATACGGACATAGGTTATTTGGCTCTCCAACCCTTGTCAGCTTGACGGAGCTATCGTCCATTGACGTCAATTACATAGCCCTGTTTATCGAACCTTCTGGCTAGTTTTCCAGCGTGGGGTAGTCGTACTTTAAATATGCAGCCCTTGCGCTGACCAACTTCGCCCTCATAGGCTCGGAAAACTTAGTCAGTATTGGAACTGCATTCACCTGTGGCTGCCACAACGGGCCGCTATGCATGATCAAGTGAGCTTTTGGTATAAAGCTACCACACCAACCTAATCTAATCTAACCTAACCTAAAGTCGAATTCGAAGGGCTAATTCTTGAGAAATTTGTTCTTGAGGATTTTTAGTTACTCTCCTGTGAGAAAGCTGACGAAGAAATATTTTTTCATATTTCCGTTAGTTTGAAATGTCTAACCTGGGGTTTGAACCTGCTGGATCAGATCTGATAAGCTACTACCAGCTACGGCTTTTAATAATTAATCGCTAACTAAGTTTGACCAAGGCACCTTTAAAAATTATTGTTAATCCGCTTTTCTATGTTTTTCTATTAAACTCAAACACCTTTTCTTTAATTTTTACAGTTTTAGAAGCTAGGCCGTAATACTGTCTGAAAGGTTGTAATAATCTTTTAAGTAAATATTTAAGTAATAAACTCACAACAGAGAAAGAATAAAAATGTTAAGAATTACTGCCACTAGTAGTTCCAAGCATTGCTTCTAACGTATCCCACAACTTAATTTTATACACGAATTTGAGCCCACCGACTGGTTATATAATTGTTTCAGACGTATCATCCTTGTAATATTGTTATTGTGCTGTTTCTTATACGATAAGTTTGCTGAGCCTATTAGCTACACGACAGGTACCATCACATAACAATCACTAGTCAATTTGAAAAAATCTTGTAATATTAGAAAACGACGACAATTTTCAAAGCCCTTTGGTGTGGCTGATATTCAAATGTTTAGTTCTACTGAAATAGTCGAAGAGTGTCTCCCTCATTGTTGAGCTATTGACTGTATGTAACTCGTTTATAACGAATTCGGTTATAACAAATTCTTGGTTATTACGTACATATTTTTAAGTCCTAACGTTTTAATAACAATTTTCATAAAAAAAAAACTTCGTTTATTACGAATTCGTTTATATCGAATTCTCGGTTAAGAGGAACTACTTTAAATGGTGCCAGTAATTAAATTTCATACATTCTTGCCTTTTTATAACGAACCCTTTACTTTTATTTAATATCGCAGCATTAAATTTTAACTTAGCATCTTTAATCAGCTGATAGATGAAAAGAATTAGAAAATATTTTTGGCTTTTAATAAAAAAAATACTTTTTGCTTTTAATAAATAAAAAAAAATTCTTTCTATTATTCTATTCTATTATTATGAACTTTACCTATAACGAACTATTTTTTCTAGTCCCACAGAGTTCGTTATAACCGAGTTTGACTGTACATACATAATTCACCATTACAATCCTTCAGACTGGGTTACAATCACATCACTTATGTTGTGTGTGCTAATTTTTTACATGAGTGGTTAGACCTACAGTTTAAATTCTCTTCCGAATGAAAGATTTTAAAACCGTGGTTTGAACCGTGGCCTTTCGTCTAACAAGGCAACAAAGTATCTACTAGACTACTACGTTCTTTATTGTAGAACTATGCTGCCTAATTACGGTTACAGAAACTAACACGATATGCTATGTGGCCCTATTTATTCGTTTATATTTAGAAACTTATTATTAAACAAACTTACCTCAATCCATAATTTAATTATTCCTAATGCCCTTAATGTTATATTCTAACTGACTGACTTGCAAAATTTTTTAATTTTTTTAAAAATTCTTAATTTAAAATTCTTTTAGGTGTCATGTGAATAAAAATGTTTAATTTGATAAAAAGCTTTTGCTGTTTAGTATTTCATCAATAAATTTTCCTTTAGTCATGTATGTATGAATAAATGCATGATGACACACTTTGGAAAACATTCATTGATTCATTGCTATGACCTGAGGCTGTGGAAGTCTTTTGCATGGAAATAATTGTTTCGAACTATAGAAAACAACGCCTGGGGTTACAATTTTATACCGGCATTGTGGTTCAATCAAATGGAAAATCCATTCAGTCAGTGATGTGTGGTAGGTAGGCCAAGGTGTTAGGCCTGCAGAGGCAAACAAAATAAATGATGATTAATTTCTATATTTTTGAACGTTTTATATTTGACACATGACACATACAAACATAGAGATACACATACTCATATAGTTCATCGTCCATCATCTTTAAACAATATAAAAAAGCACGCCTTTGGCATCAAATAATTTCATTTCGGTCTTCATTTGACCAAAAATCACTCATGTGTCAGAGCAACTAATTGTTATAAATTGTTGTTGATATTATGTTTGAGGTATCTGCAACATCTCCCCATTGGAAACAGCAACAATACTACAAAACCAAACAAATACAATCATATGTTGCTGACGACCTGTCGTCTTCTATAACCGCAAAAGTTTACTTATCTTTAAGAAACGAATGGATGTTGGGTGTTGGAGCAAGAAAAGTTCAATAAACTTTTAACTTACACCTAAAGAAACGTAGAGGCGGGAGAGATATAAGTTTTAAAATAAACAGCATTTTGCTGGTGGCTTGAAAAATAAATTTGTTTTTTGTTGTTTTACAAGAAAATCGATATTGTTTAAAAGAAAAAAAAAAAAATAGATAGAAATTTTAGCCTTTTAGCCACAAAGCGTATAGATGTACTCTTCCTCTTTATTGAGGTTTAAATTCTTTGCTTTTTTGTTTTTCAAGAAATTTGACAGACATTTTAAGATTCGCATTTAGATAGGCCCTTTAAACATTTGACGTTGGAAGGTAAGTGTAGGATAAAGTCTTTGGCAATTGAACCTTGTTGCAAGGGAGTAAAATAATAAAAACGGACACATTTTTATTTGCATTTTTTTTTACAAATTTATGATCCTTTGAAAATTCTTTATTTATTAAATTATTAATGCAATACAGTCATTGACATGCGTTTAAGTGCAGTTGTATTGTTAAATATTAAGAACTAGCTAATACCTGTTGTGCTTCGCTACCATTCATCGAAATTTAATACATAATAATTAAAAACTTTATTTATTTAAATAATTTTTATTCTAATGGCTTTGGATACTCAACATTTTTCGGGCTTTCCCTATGGTGCGTATACATATAAATCCGCTGATTTTCCTACTTGCGAACATGTGATGTAAAGCTGTCCAGAGAAACATTGGTTTTCTAAATTATGTCCACAAACTTAAAAGGACTGACCTTGAGCTTTATTAATCCTCATTGAAAATGCCAGGCGAATAGGAAATTGCAGGCATATCCGATGTGTTTATAGGAATACGTGGCAGCCTTACATCAGTTTCCTTTAACTCTCCAGTTATAATGTTCGCCTCGACAATATTGCTCATCACTGTTTTTTTACTGTTTTTAGTCGAGTGTCATTACAAAAGATTACATACATAATTGGTCATTACAACCCTCACACCACTTATGTTGTGTGCGTTAATTTTATACATGAGTGGCGGGACCTACAGTTTAAAGTCGACTCCGAACGATAGATTTTTGAGAAGCTTTTCATGGCAAGTTTTACTCTCAGAGTCTTTGCCAGAAATCTGCTGAGAGGAAGTCCCCGAAGAAATATTTTTCGTTTTTGATGTCTGACCTGAGATTCGAACCCGGGCCTTTTGTCTAATAAGCCAACACACTACCCACTAGACCACGGCGACTTCATTACAAAAGATTGTGGAACGTTAATATTTCTGAGTAAAATAATGAGAACACCGTTTTTTATTTTTCATGTGGTAGAAAGACTGGTAAATTTAACGAATGTAAAAATTCAACTGGATAATTGACATCCTCAGTATTTGAAACTTTGTCGATCGATAAATAAGTTTTTAGATTCCCATCGATCTTGTTGAAAATATTGCTGTTGATGAAATTAACGTTAATATTTTTCGATGCTAGTAGCGCATATTCAGATAATCATTGGATATTTTTTAAATTTTGCACGATATTGGGAAATACACAATTTATTAATTCTAGTTGTTATTGTGTCATTCTGCAAAAGTCTGATGGAAATTTTATATACTTTGTAATATGACCCATTGGAATTCTTCCATTACCTAAATCAAGCAATTGTTTTTGAAAAGTTGAAGCTGAAGCATCACATTGCAACTGAAACCACATATTAGTAGTTAATTTTAGAATGTGAACATGTCACCCAAGGGAATGATGATTTTAGACATGCATTTAGCTCATTAGCTCGCTTTAATCCCAAAAATTGGGATTCTAGCTATTATAGTTTTTCAGATATACAGATTTTCGTATATAATTTATATGGGAGGTGCCACACCCACTATTGCTAGTTCGCCCATTTTTGTCCAAAATATTTATATTGAAACTGTAGTTATTTGTACAAAATTTGAGGTATGTTTCCAATATACTTATCTTATCTAGTTATAACAACTAATTTACAACAGTAGGTAACGTAGTAAATGTGGGCGTTGCACCTCGCCTACTTGAAATTTTAAAATAAAAAGTAGCCTATAACTCCAGACATGTACTCCAGACAGATACTGTGAAAATTTCAAGAAAAACGGTATAGCCGTTTAGCCGTCTATAACATTCAAACACACATACATACAAACAACATACAAGCAAACACACATCCATTTATATATATATATATATATAGATTCTTTTTATTTTGCATTTTTGGTTGTTTCTATAATCAACATTTGTAGCACTTTTTGTCCTAAACTTTAGCTGTGAATCTCTGACGATATGACTTACAGTACTGCCATGCAAAGTGTAAGAGGAACAAAGTCTTTCTGTAATCAACCTGCCCTATGCAATTGGAGCAAATAGGTTTGTGGGCCTTTACACTTCAAATGTAATTGGTAAAACGAAAATGTTCTAGAGGTAATCGGCATTACGTATCCTGATTTTCATACACGACAACAGAGCCTGAGGAGCAGACAGCACACCGAGCATTGATTTGACCATAATAATAAAGAGTGGACCATTTAAAAGTTTAAATATAGGAATGCGATTGAGCAAAAACATAAGAAATATTGGCGAAATATTTTTTTTTTTTGTTGTGAAGTACAATTGTTCCGGTTAGCAATGTAATTCTTATTTCATTCTTATAGCTGTCGCGGCTGGCCTCAGAGTACCTAATTGAACAGATCAAGTTTCGTGCACTTTTTCGGTTGTATAGAATCGAATCTCAGCAATAGTATCCAGAATGTCGACATTCAAATGATCATTCAATTGTCTTTAGTTTGTCGGATTAATACTTTTTCTTAAACGGTATCACTCGACATCACTATTTTAGATAAGTAAACGCCTATTAAACGTTTGATGCAATAAAGCGATTGTGGCAAGTTGCAACATCCTGTTGAAACCAAACATCGTTCAAGTCAATACCACAAAGAGCGGGTACAAAAATCGGTCCATTGATCGTAACGGTTGCGCCGTCTTAATTTTTAGAGAAATATAGGCCAATGACTTCTCCGTTCTATAAACTGCATCAATGTAATGGGTGCTTTGGTATCTGTAAGACCACGGGTGGATTTCTAAGTAACGTTGCTACAGAGATGAAGATAAGAATCAGATCAAAAAATTTGAATTTTCGGACGGAATAGACTGATATAAGTATTGCCAGATTCGAAATAAATCGATAGATGGCCCTCCTGATATAATAATTTCCAAAGGAATAAAAAATGCAATCCTAAGTATTACTTTTTGAACCTGTTAAGCTGCTATACCAGCCCTCATGATACAAACTATTGCTTATGCTTACACAGTTGAGCGAATAATATATAATCACTTCCAAGTATGCCTCAGTCCGTATACATAAAGTATGGAGCGGAAGAGGGGTTCAGCGAATACTGGGTCACAGGCGGCGCATATGTTGTACGGCTTACTATTCCTTATGGCATGACGGTTGTAAGCCATATGAGCAGTATCGTGGTTGTGGTTGAAGAAACAAATTAGCATTCTAGAAGTGAAGTGTAACTATGTTGCAGTCAAAATATGGAAATGCTTATATATTGCTGGCCCTGAATTGCTTACTGAATTGGACATTACAAACTTTTAATTAGAACAATAACCAAGGCTTTGAGATCACGCCTGTTGTGTGTGTTAATTTTATCCATGAGCTGCGGAACCTATGGTTCAAACCTACAGTTCAAAGTTTCTCATAGGAATTTTATTTACTTCTAGAGCTTTTGGTGAGATGAAATTAACGAGAGTCTGTAGAAGGGTGACTTTATAATAGGCAGGAACGAAAATCAAAAGAGCGCTAATAGTCTACAACAATATTTTTTTAAAATAGAAAAAGCAACATGGAACTCAACAATCCGTAGATGGCTGTTGTGTCTAGCGGGGAAACGAATCAACTTCTTGAGGTCAACAAGATACTCTAACAGGAATTTTAAAGGGGTACTGCGCTATTTGCAGTTTCGCTAAAAAGTTTGATCTGTCCGATCAGGATAACTGCAGAAGGTGCCAGAATTTGGAAGAAACGGAATAGGTAAAATAGGTCTGATCATGGCCACTAAGGCCAAGTTCAAGAGCACCACTAAAGGAGTATGAAAAGGCGGCTTCACATTTGACCATATTGGACATCTAAAGAACTTGTCTGTGAACGGCAATATATGTACCTATATTAATCTTAGCCAAGTGAAAATTGACAAGTCCGCAATGAAATATTTAAGACAACTTTTTTTTCAAAGTCCAAGCCCGTAAATTGCTCACATCCATACAAGAGAGTTGGAATTAGGTATGTCTTCGCCAAGATCATAGGTATATTGAAAGGCGTAAAGAAAGGTTCCTCAGCATAGCGTACGTTTTCTCACAAATTATATTAACATGATTAGTCCAGGAGAGTTGACTATTAAAAGTAATTCCTATATTCTTGGGACATTGCATTATTTCTATGGGCGAGTTCCCAACAACTAATGGTGGCAGTAAATTTGGCAAAAAACCAATTTTCCCAATTATGAGAGCCTTTGATTAATTAGCATTTAAGTAAAGACCATTTGCAGTAGCCCATTCAAATATATTGTCCGGTCCTGGTTCAGTCTCAATAGACAATCATCAATGTCGATTCTAAAACAGCTAACGTAGAGTTGACCGTCATCGCTATGCATTCGAACTCCACAGTGAGTAATTCGAGAATACATAATATAGCAGAGGGCCGAGAATTGAACCCTGTGGTACACCTCTTCGTACTGCATTGCTAAATGATTTCACATCACTGTCTGGCTCCTATAATATAGGTGTGTACGAAATAGTTTAACATCTGTAGTTGAAATTTAAAGGTATTTATCAACTTGTGAGAATGTCATGAGCAACAGTATCGAAAGCTTTCGAGTGATCTAGAAGTACCAGAAAAGACACCATGTTCTGATCCATTTTTGAGCTCAATTCCTCTACAACATCCACTAAAGCTGTGTCTAGGTCTGAAACTAGACTGTCTGTTAGCCAGTAATGAATTGTCGCACAAATGCCTGCCTATTTGTTCATGGACCAAACGTTCAAAAACCTTAGATAAGCACGGTACAATCTCAATTGGTCTGTACTTTCCACCAGGTTTAGGTAAGGGGACAATTTTCGCGTGCTTCCACATTGTAGGAAATTCTGAAGCCATCAGAATGGTGTTAAATAAGTGGGTTATATATACAATAATGTAGTCCAGTATAATCTTCAGGAATTTCCGATGTATTTCATCGTAGCCAATTGAATTTGATTTGATGCCTAAAACTGATCTGCGCACGAACATAAGGTTAACGTTTGAAAATTGAAAGTCATTGTCATTCAGCTCAAAAGCAACACTTGGATCCGTGAAGTTATAGTAATTAATATTCGTGTTAGGTATAGGGATATTCGATCATTATCAGTATTATTATTATTATTATTATCTAGGACACCCATATTTCTAATTTCCCTCCATTTACACTGCGATGATATAGTGGATTTAAATTTATCCCCATAATATTTGTAATTCACTTTCCTTCTATAATTCCTATAAATATCCCTAAGTTCTGGAGTTTGGTGTATTTTCCAACGTTCGTAGGGTATGTGCCTGGTGTCAATCAGTTTCTTAATTCCATTCGAGAACCATGGCTTTTCGTTGGCTTTTTTTCTTAGATAAAGAATTTTGTCAACAACTTCAGTTTTCTTACTGCACACGACGTTGATGTAAATACTTGTTTGGCTTTATTCCTGCATCGTATTTGATAAAACACATAAATGTGCTCTAAATTGCTCTTTTAGATATATTATACGTTATAAAGTCGATTTTAAAATATTTTCCCATTTTTTTTTTTTTTTTTGTCAATTTCGACGATATTTCCCCTCTCCTTTTTATTATTAGTTTTGTTCTGCTATTTTGCCTTGCAGGCAATTTAGTGAATATTTCAATAAAAAACCGTATATGCATGTGAATGAAGTGTTCAGAGTAATAAAAATAGAAAAAAAGAAAATGAAATTCTAAATAAATTTATAACACATGAACAGAATATTCCTTGAAGGCATCTCATATAAAATGAAAATCAAAAATGACAAAAACGTAAGAAACTGTCAGGTACATGGAATTTTTATGTACAATTAGCTCACTTTACTGCTAATTCTCTAACTTAATAACTAAAGAAATTTTATTATCTGCGAACATTAATTAACTTTTTATGTGATAGTAAAAAACACACTCAAAAGTCATCAAAACTAAAAGAAAAGTCGCTGTAGTCTAGCAGGTTGTGTGTTGGCTTATTAGGCATGAGGCCACAGTTCTACCTCAAGTCAGATATTTCCAACATAACGAAACGAAAGCAGATACTTGGCAAAAATTCTGTGAGTAAGTAAAAGTTTTCAAAAATTTGTCGTTTGGGGACGGCTTTAAACTGTAGGTATCGCCACTTATGTATAAAATTAACCCACACAACATAGTTGGCATCGTAATGCTGCTTGAAAAATTTGTTTCTTATTTCGTTTTATTGGAAATATCTGACTTATCTGACCATGGACTCACGTCTGCTAAGCCAACTCACTACCAATTAGGGATGCCAATCGGGAAATCCCGAATCCCGAAAACCCAGGATTATCGAAATTCACAAATCCCGAATCCTGGAATTTTTAAAAACTTTTGACCCTTTAAAAGGTCGTGAAAAAAATTCTAGAGCACTCGACATCGATAATAGCTTCTCAGATGTGGAAAACCCTGCTTCCATTGCTAAAAAGTTATTTGATGCCATCGAAGAATGCCAAAACAGCTCTATAAAACAAACTAATAGGGTAACTGATTTAGATACACAATTGTGCAAAGAAATAGATTTATTTATATCAGGAGGTGGTAGAGATAAATATCTACAAGCTGCATACAGCTATCTTGGACCTATTTTCCTAACAAAAGTTGATTATGAGAAGAATTTTTCAACGGCAGCGTATGTTGACAACAAAATTCCTTATCGCCTATCAGATCACATGTTAGATGCTATAATGTTTTTTTGGGGAAATCAAATAATTTTTTTAAAACTAATGCATTTGCATGTGTGTGAATAATTTTTATTTTTCTTAATTTACGCTTTTTGTCATCCTGTTTTTATATTTTATTTTTAATGACATATAATTCTGATATGCATAAGTGGAATACAAATGATTTTGTTAACGAAATATTTTTATTATTAAGAGAAAATTGCTATTTTTCCTATGATTTTTCGGGATTTTGGATCCCAAAATATCCCGGGATTTCGGGATTGGGATTTGCAAAATCCTGAATCCCGGGATTTTTAAAAATCAATCCCCTTTGGCATCCATACTACTTACCTACTTCCCTGTGATATGAAACTGTATTACTCTGTCCTCTCATTTAGACCCTTGTGGCAATATGAAACCTTTGCCTAGGTTATATGATTGGGAAACATAATGCTTTTCCAGCTGTCTAACTGTCTGAAAGTAAGTTAACATCTCTCTCTTTTTCTGATCAATAGCCTGGATAAGTGATACTTCCACCCGGAACATTACGGCAATTATATGGTAGATCTTAGCAAAAATGTACAAAAAATAACACAATTCTTTTCACTTAACTAACATTTCTGAGTGATCATAATAGATTTTCGAAAGTTTCCACTTCTGCCTGTGTGCTCGATTGGCCAATATTCAATTATTACCACTATCCAGTCGCCCAGGGTCTCTGAGTAGAACTAGATGCTGAATTCGTATCATAAGAATACTGCCGACATTTGTATGCTACGTTGGGGACATCCAAATCGTCCTCTTGGCTAGAAACTTTTATCTTTCGTAGGTCAAGATATGTCTGTTGTATACAGTCAGCCTCATTTTCGTCCCAGCACTCGATAAAATTTTAATGCTTTTGAGCACATTCTGTCCTTCGAAAACCTTTTTAAAAAAACAAAAACTCCGATCACAACATTTCTCAAAATATTGTTCATACTGTTTATCGGTATCAACATCACTAGGTTTATGGAATTATATTTCTATTAATCGGAAAGGCCCCTAACATTGGCTAATTTGTGTAAAGTAATTTCAGTATGCAGTGAGCGATATTGTCCACTAATGTATCCACTAATTCTACACAATCGAAAATGCTCTCTATCTTTCTCTGGGGCTGGGGTTGAATAAAAGAGTTTTCTATAGTTAGGCTATGCAAAGTAGTATCAACGCAATCCATTTGCTGAATACGTGTTGTTCCTTATTGTTTTTTTGCAGGTTTCATCATTGTCAGCCTGCGCCCAGGCTCTGCTCTTTTATTATTCTACTGCGTCTAGATCATAGTGCACAAATTGTTTTACTGTTTTACAGTTTTCTCTGCTGTATAACATTTTCGGCACGACGTTAGTGACACTAATAATGTCGATTTCAGTCTCAAGACCCTGACGTCTTTCGTCCCAGCGACAGCAGCTGAAGAAAATGTGTTCGGCGTTGTCTAACATTTCCTTGTCCTCGGCGATGCAGAATGACGAGCGACATTTCACCATGTGATGTAGGTACTTTATGAAGTATCCATAACCGGTTAGCATCTGGGCTATATAGTAGTCGACTTCGCTGTTTTTTCTGTTTTTCCGCACTTTCAATTCTGGAATCAGTTTATGTGTCCACCAACTATGCCGTTCATTTTCCCATCGGTATTGCCATATTAAGACGACTTCATGCTAAATCGTTTCTATACTCTGCGACTGAGTCGTGCTCTGTCTAGCTTAAATATCTATGGGAACCATTCCAACTATTATTAAGGCGGCTTGTGTCGGTACCGTGCGATACGAACATGTGATCCGTAAAGGTGATATTCTCTGTGAGGATAGTAGTTTTTTGGCTCTGGTTCGAGTTGTCAAAGTAGAAGCCCAGATTTCAGAGCCATAAAAGAGTATGCCATTTCCTATATTCCTTGGGTAGGACATAGTTATATCCATGCTCTTAAATCATTCAAATAGAATACCCAATATCTTATTTGTCTAAATCGTCGAATTCATTAGAAATCCACTGACATTAAAATGTGAACTGATTCACATCGAGATCAAGTGGACTTCATGTGGAATGTTGCCATCTGAAATTCGATAGTTTTGTTTACTCACGTCCACAATCACCTGGCAGTGAGCCTCGTCACAGAAAATTGTATTATGTACAGTTGTAGGCCCTATTTTGAAAGAGGTTGAATGCTTTGACTGTCTCCAATTCTCTGGCACACTCTCACGGACCGCAGCGATAATTTTAATTGATCTCAAATTTCATCGACGTACTGATCCAATGGATTCTCTATATAACCATTATGACGTGCTCGCGTTGTTTAATGACTTATCACATTCATAGTGATTTAGAAAAGCAGGGCAAAATAAATGATAGTGACTTTAACAGGTGTAGCTGCAAGAAGATTAAAGTTATCAGCTGTCAAAGTTCGGAAGTATCTGCTGGCGAAGCCGATTTATTCCATATTATTAAGGCCTATTGTGGTTGTACCGCATATTGTTGATTTATCAAAACTTGCATCAATTTCATTAGAAAAACCTGAAGAACAAAGAAAAAAATTTATGAAACGTGTTCAATGAGAAAAGTTATGTCTTATACGATAGCACATCATGAGCTGATTCGAACTTCCAGATAGAATTTGAAATTAACATTTTTTCATTTTGTTTCGTTCAAGATGTCTTACCTGGGGATTGAACCAAGGCCTTAAGTCTGATAAGACAGCACACTATCTACTTGACTACAGCAACTTCCTTGTTTACTTTAATATACTAACCCCTACCTATCAAGATCGTCACTACAACGCTTTAGACAGGATTTCTACCTAGTTTTTCACTTCACTTTTGTTGCGTGCGTTAATATTGTACATGAGTGGCGGGACCTACAGTTTTAAAGTCGATTCCGAACGATAGATTTTTGAGAAGCTCGTTATGCTATTTTATTTGCACTCAGAGATTTTGCCAGAAATCTGTTGAGAGAAAGTCGCCGAAGAAATATTTTCATATTTTCGTTTAATCTCTGACTTGGGGTTTGAAAGGGGGTTTTACGTCTAATAAACCAAGACACTATCTACAAGACTACGGCTACTTTTGACTTATTATTAATAATAATTATATTTTTCATACTAACGTATACCGAATTTAGTAATTTTTGCGACAATTTATACACAATGTGACCAAGTGCTCTTTCCAAATAAATTTATTACAAAAATCCCATTTAGCGGAATGCTGTTTTGAATTCATTCCATGTTGACAAAAGGAACACCCCGTCGTCGTTTATTTGGTAAATTTCTGGACAATAGTGTATTTATTTATATTATTTTGCTTAGAACATTGCGGAGTACTTGTGAGATCATTTTGTTCTTGAATATTTTTAACAAGATTTCTTGCTGATGGTCCACATAGCAAAACTTTTCTACGCTTTTCCATCGCTTAGTCCATCCAGCTTTCGGTTGGGTATAAGGATATTTTATTTTAGGTTTTTTCATCATCTCTTAAAACGGCTGAATGATGAAAAGAACTTAAGAAGAGAACGAATTTATTTTTTTTGGGAAGGCTTTTTTGTGACAAAAAAGTTTTATTTTTACGGGCAAACCCAATTAAAGTAATCTTCCGAAAAAGATGTTCAATGGCAAGATTGTATGTAGTAAAAAAATGATTACACGTAATTGTGTACCACTGTCTCACCTAAATTACAAATACGGAAACATACAAAAGTCCCGCCTTGTTTTTTTTTTTCTGGCGGTATATTTCTTGCTCTGCCTGTGTACACTTGCATATTCCAGACATATTTAGTTGTGGAATTGCAAAGTGCCTAAATTTTTTTGTCATACCTGGTGGGCTTTGATAGAATATATTGCCTAAAACTGCTCCGACCTCGAAATGAAAGCAATTGTTCATCTACAGTAACATTTTGAGTTGATTACTCCACTTGTCCCAAACGTTCCTTATCGGTGCTAGTTTGTCACGAAGTCTTCATTCTTCTTTATCTTCAAAGTTTTCAAACCGAAATTTTTTGATATTTTTGACTGAAAAAATTATTGATCGATGATTCTCAATGGTAAACTTGTAATATCTCATGTTAGAACATATTGACCCAAAGATATTAAATCGTATTTTGAAATGTGGAGAGGAGGAAAAATTTAAATTTAATTGTTTTCATTTAAAAGCATAGTTTTTGTGCCTGTGATGGATAAATAAAAGTTTCACGATCATATCTAATAATTAAAGGCAAAAATTTTGCGTTTGAAAATCAAAATTGGGTCCAATTTAACCAAGGAGTGCAGAAGTGTTAAGACTGTTTCATTTAAATTGAAAATATTTGTATTGGCCGCAAAAAAACAACACCATTTACCAGTGATTTTTTTTGTTCTTTTCAACTCATCTAAAACATCTGTAGAAACGAATACTCAAGTAGTTCATAAAGAGAAAAAACTAAATGAAAAGAGAAAGAAAAAACGAACGTAGAATAAATCCTTAATAGAAATCAATATTCAAATATGCTTCAGGTTTGAAGGTCCACTTTGCGAAGAACCTTCAAAAGTTTTGTTAATTTTTTTTTTTCAGTTTTTTTTTATGAATTTTAAATTTCAATATCAAATATTTTTTGTCTTTCTTTTTGTCCGTAAACCATAAAAACGTTTTTATAATAAAATTTTATTTGTATTATTTCTTAAAAAATTGACTTTCAAACTGTTTCTATGATGGATAGATGATTTTGTAATCCCTTTTTTGTTTTAATGGAAGTTTTTAGGACGTTGGATTGAAATTCTGTGTCCCTATTTAAATTCCAATTGCATTTGCTTAACATCTTGACTCTCTTAGGGTTATTCATCCATTGCTGAAAGACTGCTGGTTAAAGTAACATTAATATCGGAGAAGCTATAGTTGTTGTTATTTTATTTACACTACTTAATAAATCCTTAATAAATCTTAATAGTGTCTAAGATAAGATAAACATTTTACAACAAAAACTTGTCTTGAAAACAAATATTCTAAATAACTTTGCAGTGCGTTACGTTCAATTCTATTTATGGTAACACCACTACAGTTGTTTTGTTCACTGTATAGGTTGGGCCATTTAAAAGCTAAATAGTTCTTTGGTTGGGAAGAGAACTGGAACATTGTGCAACGATGTCAAAACACACCATTTTGGCGGCCAACTTAATCATGCGTTTGACGCAATAAATCGATTGTAGCATGTGCTGTGTGGCATACTCTTGAAACCAAATATCGTTCTCATCAATACCATGAAGAGCGGGTACAAGAAGTAAGTTATCATGGTGCGATAGGTGTCTCTATTGACCGTAATGGTTGCACCGTCGTAATTTTCAAATTTCTACATGCCGCAGACGCCGGATTGACCCAGTGATGCTTCCCCTTCGCAAGCCGTACCAAACAGTTACTCGTATCAGCTTCTGCAAGAAGTTTCTGAGTTTCATTCGAGAAGACGATTTTTTTTTTAAAACGACATCATAGTTTCTGGTTAGTCCATCTATTCCAATAAATTCCAACGTTGCACGAGCGTAAGTCGATCGACTCATTACGTTCAGTGGTGATAATTTGCTGAATTTTGTGACATAATAGAACGACCGAATTATTGCCAGATTCGAAATAATCGATGGCTCATATATAAACAGAAAGATGGCCTACACGATATAATATACAATTCGTATGTTCTGAATTCTAAGATCGTCCGGCTGCCTTGAACTACCTGATTGCGATGACATCATCTAGTCTCTGATAAGCTGGATGGGTAAGCAAATAGTGAAATTAGTAATTACGGCAGTTGTGTTCAAGATTTGCCTTTCACACGTAATCTAATGAAATAAAATTCAATATGAGCTTATATTGTCAATGTCGACTTAGAAACGCTTGTAACCATTGACTAGCATTGGATCTTTCAAAAAGAACTTCTGTACTTTGGCAGTTGATAACGCTCATACCGCTAAAGTTGTATCTGTTAAATTCATTGCTATTTACTCAGTCTGCTTTGCCAAATCACCTTGGAGGGATATAGCACTCAACAATGATTGCAAATAAGAAATTTGTTTTATTAAATTGATAATGGGTCAATTCGATCTCCGGGTACTGTACTTGTCATAGTTGACAAAGTACACGTCCTGTAACCTAAATTGAGTATTCAGTTTCGGCAATGTAACGCACATTTCGCCCGTTTGGCGATTGCCATATCTTCCAACTAATTCGAGGTTGCCTATTTCGCATCGTTCGTTCGCAAGGAGTTGGTTTTTCGCAGACCACAAATTAGAGAATTTTGCATTGAGACTTGTGGCTGTACGCGTACAAAAAACTGATTCAGGAAATGAAGGTAAACAACCATAGACAATACACGCGTTTGCTGAATGGGCTCTGGAATTGACAATTGAAATAAATTTTTATTGAAAAACCATTATCAGCTCTGAGGCCAATGTCTGGATGGATGCCTACGTGAACAAATGAAATTGTTGTATTTAGGACGATACTAATTTATGCACAATTCAAAAGAATCCAAAGCATCCATATAGAAGTCGATATTCGTTGCCGTTTTTGGGGTGGCGGCGTCCTACAGTTTAAATTCGGCTCCGAATGGCAAATTTTTGAGAAACCTTTCATACGCATACGTTTGCCAGAAAACTGCTGAGATGATGTCTCCGAAGAAATATTTTTCGTATTTCGTTTTGCTGTCTGAGTCTGAGTTTTTAAAATTTTGTCAAAAAAACTGTCGTTTAAAGTCGACTTTGAACTGTAGATCTGGCCGCTCATACATACATAAAATTAACACAAGCGAGAAGCTAGATCATACTCGTAATCCTGACTGAAGGGTTGTAGTAGCCAATTATGTATACACTTAGGTCTCGTTTTATGCGATAGATGCGTCCCAAAAAAACTCACATAAATTGAATTCGCATAAAACGATACTCTAGCTTCATATAAAAATTAATGATTCGTTCCAAAATTCTGGCAAACCGCATAAATTCAAATTTTAATTGAAAAATCAAAGCAAAATCGTATTTTTATTTTCTTAAACATTAAAAATAAAACTTCTAAAAAAAGTTAACGAGAATAAAATATTAATTCATTATTTACAGAAAAAAAAAACAAAATGATTCAAAAAATATTAAATTAATAATAAACTAAAGTCTGTAATTATGAATGTACGATCGTACGGAATTGGTTCGAAGTCACTTTTATCATTACATATGTAGATCAGGTAGTTTATACATACGTAGGGGACTAGATCAACGAATTTTTAAAAAGTTTAATTGTTTCTTCTGAATAAGAGTATTAAAGTGTCAGTTATTAAAAAGGAGCAACTCCTTTAAATCATAAGAAAGGATTGACTTTTGAAGGCTTTTATTGGCATAGTTAGAGCAATTTGATGCTAATCAATTGCCTTTCCAATTTGAAAATAAACGATTGATTTTTACAAGCTATTCGGCATAGAGAAGTCGCCATGGTCTAGTGGGTAGTATGTTGGCTTATTAGACCAAAGGCCCGGGTTCGAATCCCAGGTCAGACATCAAAACGAAAAATATTTCTTCGGCGACTTCCTCTCAGCAGATTTCTGGCAAAGACTCTGAGAGTAAAAATTGCCATGAAAAGCTTCTCAAAAAATCTGTCATTGGGAGTCGACTTTAAACTGTAGGTCCCGCCACTCATGTATAAAATTAACGCACACAACATAAGTGGTGTGAGAAGCTAGGTCGTAATCCTTTCTGAAGGATTATAATGGCCAATTATGTATGTATGTATGTATTCGGCATAGAGATCTGAAAGTACTAGGTATCAGTCTCAAACTATAGCGTACATTCACAAGAGTTCCCCATATAAAAAGCTTTTTAAACCGCAGGGAAATCACTGCCGCTTTCTGAATCAACAGCTTTGGTCATTACAACCCTTCAGGTAGCATTAACAATGATGATACCTACATTGGTCGTAAGAACCCTTCAGTCAGGATTATTGACCTAGTTTCTCACACCACCCACGTTATGTGCGTTAATTTTATGCATGAGTGGCGGGACCTACAGTTTAAAGTCATCTCCGAACGACAGATTTTTGAGAAACTTTTCATGGCAATTTTATTTACTCTTACAGGTTTTTCCAGAAATCTGCAGAGAAGAAATCGCCGAAAAAATAAATTTTTTTGTTTTTTTTTATTTTGATGTTTGGCCTGGGACTCGAGCCCGGTTTTAACGTCTAATAAGCCAGCTCACTACCTACTAGACCACGGCGACTTCAAACCTAGTTTAATTTAAAAATGATGCAAAAGTTTAAAAAGTATCATAAAATTTTAAAATTTATAAAAAATTTAAGAACATTTTTTCATTTAAAATCGTATAAATTTAAATTCGCATAAAAAAATCCGCATAAAACGAGAACCAAGTGTATATGTATATGCATATAATTCATTATTCCCTAATGTTTGCCTCTCTTTATTTATTTATTTTTTTAATAAATTTTATAAAAACTTTTTAATCGAATTTTATCCATTCATTCGTGCCATATTCATAAATCAAAAAGGCTTAACTTTCCATATTATGACATAATTTGCTTGAAGCAAATATTTCCATTAACCATTTGACTGCGTCGTTGCTTTGGTGACAAAGACTTTAAAGTTTAATAATTTTTTTAAATCCTTAGCGAGTAAAATATTTTTTACAATTAATTAAACACGTTAAGAGTGAAGTACCAACGCAGAAGGTTTTAATTTGTAACCCTACAAGACGTTGTCTGCTTTGATAAGGTTAAAAAAGTTATTCAAGACAAATACACAGGATCCACATACATATGTAGTCGTAAACATCTATATATATAAAAATGAATGTGTGTTTGTTTGTATGTTTGTATGTATGTATGTTTGAACGATTTTCTAGAAATTTTCACAGTTTCTTCCTGTATGTCTGTAAGAAGAAGTTATAGGCTGCTTTTTATTTTGATATTTCAATAAGCGAGGTGCCACGTCCACCTATGCAACATTTCCTGCTATTGTAAGATAATAAAATGGATATATTGGAAAAACTATAACAGCAAGATACCTCAAATTTTGTACAAGTAGCTACAGTTTCAATATAAATATTTTAGACAAAAAGGGGCGAACTAGCAATAGTGAGTGTGGCACCTCCCATATAAATTATATACGAAAATCTGTATATCTGAAAAACTATAATAGCTAGAATCCCAATTTTTGGGATCAAAGCCAGCTGATGAGCTAAATGCATGTCTAAAGTCATCATAACTTTGGCGACACATTCACATTCACATTCTAAAATTAACTACTAATATGTGGTTTCAGTTGCAACGTGATGCTTCAGCTTCAACTTTTTCCAAACAATTGCTTGATTTAGGTAATGGAAGAATTCCAATGGATCATATTACAAAGTATATAAAATTTCCATTAGACTTTTGCAGAATGACACAATCAAAACTAGAATTAATAAATTATGTTTCCCACTATCGTCTCAAATTTTAAAAATATCCAATGCTTATCTGAACGTGCGTTACTAGCATTGAAAAATATTAACGTTAATTCCATCAACGGCAATATTCTCAACAAGAGCGATGGGAATCTAAGAACTTATTAATCGATCGACATAGTATCAAATATTGAGGATTTCGTCAATTATCCAGTCAAATTTTTAAATTCGTTAGATTTACCAGGCTATCCACCACATGACTTACAGTTAAAAAAAGGTGTCCCCTTATTTTACTTAGAAATATTGATCCTCCACGATCTTTTGTAATGACACTCGACTAACAGTAACAAAACTATGATGAGCAATATTATCGAGGCGAACATTATAACTGGAAAGTTTAAGGGAACTGATGTATTGCTGCCACGTATTCCTATGACCACATCGGAGATGACTGCAATTTCCTATTCGCTCAGCATTTGCAATGACGATTAATAAAGCTCAAGGTCAGTCCTTTCAAGTTTGTGGACTTAATCTAGAAAATCCATGTTTCTCACATGGACAGCTTTAGTCGCATGTTCGTGAGTAGGAAAACCTACAGATTTATATGTATACGCACCAGAGGGAAAAACAAAAAATATTGTGTATCCCAAGGCATTAGAATAAGAATTATTTATTTAAGAAAAAAGTATTTATTAAATTTTAGCAATTAATTACTAAATAAATAAATTTTTTAATTATTATGTATTTAATTTCGATGGGTGTAGCGAAGCACACCGGTTATTAGTATAGTAATATTATAAAATAACGTTTTACTTATAGCTTCGTTATGCCTACACTAACATACAATGTAAACAGGCTGTTAAAAAATAGTTCACCTAACTGCTGTGCTTTATTTTAAGCCGCTAAAGCAGTTTTGATTAATTGTGTCTCTCGCTATGAAAAGGAGCGGAAATAACTTTTAAGAAACAAGAGGAAACAATGTTACAATGAACCTAATGATTCTTAAATATATATAAAGAAACTAAAAGGAGGAAAAATTAATTTTTTCTAAATTTAATGGCTTTTTATTTGATTTTCGCACCAAGTTTACGCTTGAAGTCGCCGTAGTCTGGTAAGTAATGTGCTGGGTTATTAGACATGAGACTTCGGTTCCATCCCCAGGTCAGACATTAAAACAAAAATATGAAAAAAAAATATTTCTTCGGCACCTTCCTCTCAGCAGATTTCTGACAAAACTGTGAGAGTACAGGGTGGTTGATATGTATTGCAACCAACTTCAGGTTTTTATGATTTGTAAACCACGCATCTGATAGCTGACAGTTTTATTCCAGTAACAGTTCATTTTATTATTTACAAGCTTACAAAAGCATTTTGATCTATTACATTCAGAAAAAAAGTTATTCGTGATGGAATTCAAGCGTGATAGTCTGATTGCTTTATATTTGGCTGGAAAACCACAGGTAGCTATCGTTAGAGCACTCCAGCATTTAAATGAGAATAAGTCTTTTATTTCTCCTACCATTGCTCGTTACCGTAATACTGGCTGTGTTGCATCGCGTCAAAAAAGTGGACGAAAAAAAACGGTAACAACACCAGAAATTATCCGAAAAGTGAAGGCCAGATTTGATCGAAATCCACGCTGCAGTGGTAGAAAAATTTGCTCATGAGCTAAACATATTGCGAGAACGGATGCAATACATACTGAAAAATAAGTTTGGACTAAAGCCATTGAAGTTCCGAAAAGTTCAAGAGCTCACCGGTGGACAAAAAAAAGTTAGGCTGGAAAGAGCCAAGGAGTTTCTTTGCCGAATTTGGTTTTCTCCGATGAAAAGCCATTTCAAATTGAGCAGTTTGTGAACAAACAAAATGATCTAGTTTACTTGCTAAAGAGGTCAGCTGAAAATTTACAACTGCGATTGGCCACCAGAACTCAAGCGAAGCCGATGGTAATGGTGTCGGCCGCCGTAACGGCCGATGGTCGCAGACCATGAACATTCCAACAGGACTCAGCACCACCGCACTCAGCACGCGTCAACCAATAATGGCTTAAAAAGGAGGTTCCTCGCTTCATTTTTACCTCACAATGGCCACCAAAATCTCCGGAGACGGCGCTTCACCGGGAATGGGCCAAAATATAGCAGAGCCACTTTCGTGCAGTCTGTGATGGCTTCGTCGGCCGTTTGAAGGCCATGATTCGTATCATAGGTGGCCAATTCGAACAAATCTAAACTGATTCTAAAATTTGATGTTATTTTCAACATTTTTTGCTTTTGAACAATAAAATTAAAAATAAAAAATATAGCGCTTTACTTTGTTGCATTATATATCAGCCACCCTGCAAATAAAATTGTCAAGAAGAGTTTCTCAAAAATCTGTCGATCGGATTCGACTTTAAACTGTTAGTCCCGCCACTCATTTATAAAAATTAACGCGCACAACATAAGTGGTATTAGAAGATATGTCGTAATCCTGACTGCAACTCTTCAGTTGAAAGATCAATTATATTACGTTACGCTTCCAAATAAGAGTGATGATATTGTACGATAATAGGAACTTAATACGATATTTTATGCACCAACAGGCTAACGGGATTTTTGTCTTTAATATGATATAACTGGTGGTGTTGCAATAATTCTTATAATTTTCAAGACTATTTTAAATACTCATGATATACTAGGTGCACCGGTATGAAATGAGTGTTTTGTTTATCTGAAAATAAATCACTAGCTTATATTGGGAAAGTAAAAAAAACTTTTTATTCAAATTATTGGTCATTGCTGGCTACATATGTTTTCCATGTTTCGGGCATTTTATAGACACAACGCCAGTAAAACTTTTCGCCTGTTGAAGCAAACAAATTCTTTTCTAGCAGGAAGCTAACATATATGTTCCATCTAAAGAGAGGGCCATTTACAAATTTAATTTAGAAAATGTAATAAAACAAAGAGAGTATAAAATAAAAAATTGATTGTGGCAAGTAGCACTATCCTGTTGAAATCAAACATCTTTCACTCCAATATCATGAAGAGCTGTTACAAAAATATCAGTTATCATAGTGCGATAGAGGTCTCCATTTACTGCAACAGTTGCGCCGCCCTCGTTTTCAAAAATATATGGGCCAATGATTCCTACGCCGCGGCAAACAGTTACTTGCTTCCGTAAGGATACGTGCGGGTTTTCTGTGTCTCTAATACGACATTGCTTATTCGCGTACCCACCAAGATAAAAATGAGCTTCAACCGAAAAGAATTTTCTTTGGCAAAATCGACATCATCATGCAGTTTCTGGTGGTCCACTCTTGAACCAATTGAACTTTGAAAGGCGTCACACCGTGATCTTTTTGTAGACTAGCGCGTGAAATGTTCAAATTTTGTGAACGATTACGTTCGTGCACTCTACCAGCCACAGCCTCGATATTTTTGGGTGTAAATTTAAATTTTTTTCGACAATGTCATGCAATTTCCGACGAATTATCTTTATTTTTAAAATAAATTTCCAATAAGTTCCAACGTTCCTCAAGCGTAAATCAATTCATCGTGTTCAGTGAAGACAATTTACTGATTTATGTGACAGACAAAAAATAGTCGGAAGGATCTAAATTTTGCGAATACGGTGGTGGATTTGCAGCACTCAGCCTAATCCGGTAATTGTATCCTAAATCAGTTGTACTTTGTGTACAAATGCATTGCCAGGTTGCAAAGTTACACCGTTGTGTCTCGTTGCTCATCCTATTTTTTTTCAATCAATACGTGGTTCAAATTCATCATTTGTTGTTGGAAACGATCTGGATTAACGATTTGTTCCATATTTTTGAAATTTTTTTTTTACCCCGAGGAGGGGCAAATGTACCTAACCGCACCATAGGACTACGGAACTACGGTGGTATTACTTCGGAGTGGAGTCCTTTTGGCCCTTTGGCCACCTTTGTGCTCATATCCGCGTCCGGATTGCATATTGAAGGTTGAGGAGACTTCTAAATGTCTCTACTATTCCTTTCGTCCAGGTTCCCGACTGGGATTTCGTTTGACACGTGAGCTAGTGTTATCTATCCGGTGTGCCTATATGTTCTGCAGCCTCCAGATCTCTCTTCTTCAGTCTCTGGATGCGCTCTACGTAATTCGCCACTGAGGTCCAATTCTCCCTACTCGCCACTATAACTCCGACAGTGTTAGCGGTCGTGATCGTTCCAATCGTTGACGTCATTACAGAGCGATAGCTCTGCCAGCGTGCACATTCGAAAACAGTGTATTCCGCATCATCAATTACTTCCCCTTCTTCGTAAAGACAGTAAGGGGAGTCGGTCTTGCCTATTCTGTGCAAATATTTCCTAAAATATCCGTGACCCGATAGCATCTGCGTAACGTAGAAATTTACCTCTCCAAATTTCCGTCCAATCCATGGCTTTATGTTCGCCGTCCACCTTCCTCTATCTTATCTTCATCGTTCCAATTTCCATCAGGAGTCTCCGTCTCGCCGGTAGCGGGCCTCCAATATTCGCCATTGATCTGTTGACTTGTCCAACGATCTTCCGGGCTTTGTCAGCCGAGTGCTGAATCTGATATGAAAATGTCAGTCTGCGATCCAGCCTTAATCCCAGGTATCTTACCGAGCTCTTGATCTTAATTACCTCGTTTCCAATACTCATGTCCACCTACAAGGGGATACGGCGACCAGTGATCAGCAGTAATTCCGTTTTATTCATGGCCATGTCTAGGCCGTGGGAATCCACCCATGTTTTCATTCTTAGCATGACACGTCTCAATTTTCGCTGCGCCTCCTCAGTATTCCTGGCCGTGATATGTTGGACATAGTAGTACATCATAACACACAGGATTGTGTGCTGAATCGATCTGATTTTGCAGCCAAATTTGATGTTTTTTCCATTTTGGATTCTGAACATAAATCCATTTTCATCACCAGTAACAATGCGATGTAACACTGATACTCTCGCATATCAATTTGCGTGTCATACAATTCATGTGGCAACCATATCCCACTCTTTCGCATAGCCTTCAAAAAGGTTTTATTGTGCATTATTGGAAATTGTTGCAATTTTTTTGGTTCTAAGTATCATCTTCATCCCATATTGTATGCATTTCGGTATCTTTAAAATGTTTACCAGTGATACCAGTTTACCAGTCGCGAAGATTGGATGACATTACTCGTATTGGAGAGCCCAGCATATCAATAACCGATGAAGATGTATGTCGAACCGTCGAATCACAATAAGAGAAGTTAAAGAAGTTATCGACATGTAGCTTGGGTCATGCCATGCAATTTTTTCCGTAATTTTGGACATGACGCGTATGACAATGAAGTTCGTTTCAAAATTTATAAAATAATTGAATTGATTATTGAATGACGTCAACATTTTAAGTGTGTTTCAGCACTTGATTCAGGCAGCCCTTGCGCTGACCAATTACTTCCTTTTCTCTGCGTTTCACCTGTGACGTCACAACGGGCCGCAATGAGTCATCTTTAGTTTATTTCTAACATTAACTTGTTTCTACGAAACTGCCATAAAATGTTTCCGCTCGACTGTCTAAACTGTATGGAATACTTTTAACACTTTACTACAGACACCATAAGAAAAAGTGCCACTATCATTAAGGATATTAAACAGAATCCCTAATCAAAAGTGAACCCTAAAAATACAAGCTGACCGTTAAAATTTTGTATTCATAAACAGAAATCATAACGATCATAAATAATAATAATTTTGTAACATGTCAACAATATTTTTCATTCCATTGAACAAAAGTCTTGCAAAGGATTCTTCTACTCTCACTCGCATACATTCATAAAAATTTTATTCCTTTCAGACCTTTTTTTACATTGTGTATCGGTGTATTGTATTTGTAATCATGTAATCGAACAACCTTAAAAGTGATGACAGTAGTGGTGCTTTACGTTTATGGTAGAATAAGAAAATTGCTTACAATTAGAACGATACTTTACATATGATTACCAGTAGTTAGCTTGTCATTGGCAACCGAATTAAACTATACGTAACGGTCTTATGAAAAATTAAATTGCCGATGTAAAATAGCAAGGTAAGGCTTGTCCACTAGACTTGTAAGATCCAAACCCTATTGTGGTAGTTACTGCTCCAAGGAGAACGGGAAAAATATTGACGATTAAGTACATGCAGGAAGTCGCCGTGGTCTAATAGGTAATGTGTTGGCATATTAGACGTAAATGCTAGGGTTTGAGTCCCATGCCAGACATCAAAACAAAATACAAAAAGTATTTTTTCGGCGATTTCCTCTCAGCAGATTTCTGGCAAAAACTCTGAGAGTAAATAAAATTGCCATGAAAAGTTTCTCATAAAATCTGTCGTTCGGAGTCGACTTTAAACTATAGGTCCCGCTACTTACATATAAAATTAACTCACACAACATAAGTGGTGTGAGAAACTAGATCAATAATCCTGACTGATGGGTTCTGATGACCAATTATGTATGTGTAAGTACATGCAGTTCGTTCGTTGCACTGAGGGGCACAGTGTCGGGGTTTAAAATATGCAGGCCACTTCTATCTGAAATATGACTTCTATAAATAAACGTGAGAGCCTACGAGCACAGAGATTTATGAGACAATATTTAATAAATTACTGCATTGGTACACACTTGAAGTCGAAGTCAATTTAGTTAATATCGTACC
>CM025792.1:47170349-47190485 GCA_014635995.1 Sarcophaga peregrina
TCCGCTCGACTGTCTAAACTGTATGGAATACTTTTAACACTTTACTACAGACACCATAAGAAAAAGTGCCACTATCATTAAGGATATTAAACAGAATCCCTAATCAAAAGTGAACCCTAAAAATACAAGCTGACCGTTAAAATTTTGTATTCATAAACAGAAATCATAACGATCATAAATAATAATAATTTTGTAACATGTCAACAATATTTTTCATTCCATTGAACAAAAGTCTTGCAAAGGATTCTTCTACTCTCACTCGCATACATTCATAAAAATTTTATTCCTTTCAGACCTTTTTTTACATTGTGTATCGGTGTATTGTATTTGTAATCATGTAATCGAACAACCTTAAAAGTGATGACAGTAGTGGTGCTTTACGTTTATGGTAGAATAAGAAAATTGCTTACAATTAGAACGATACTTTACATATGATTACCAGTAGTTAGCTTGTCATTGGCAACCGAATTAAACTATACGTAACGGTCTTATGAAAAATTAAATTGCCGATGTAAAATAGCAAGGTAAGGCTTGTCCACTAGACTTGTAAGATCCAAACCCTATTGTGGTAGTTACTGCTCCAAGGAGAACGGGAAAAATATTGACGATTAAGTACATGCAGGAAGTCGCCGTGGTCTAATAGGTAATGTGTTGGCATATTAGACGTAAATGCTAGGGTTTGAGTCCCATGCCAGACATCAAAACAAAATACAAAAAGTATTTTTTCGGCGATTTCCTCTCAGCAGATTTCTGGCAAAAACTCTGAGAGTAAATAAAATTGCCATGAAAAGTTTCTCATAAAATCTGTCGTTCGGAGTCGACTTTAAACTATAGGTCCCGCTACTTACATATAAAATTAACTCACACAACATAAGTGGTGTGAGAAACTAGATCAATAATCCTGACTGATGGGTTCTGATGACCAATTATGTATGTGTAAGTACATGCAGTTCGTTCGTTGCACTGAGGGGCACAGTGTCGGGGTTTAAAATATGCAGGCCACTTCTATCTGAAATATGACTTCTATAAATAAACGTGAGAGCCTACGAGCACAGAGATTTATGAGACAATATTTAATAAATTACTGCATTGGTACACACTTGAAGTCGAAGTCAATTTAGTTAATATCGTACCCTTCGCCGACTTCCGCTAATTGAAGCATCGAATATATGGCTCACTGGAACAGCCTCCCCCATCCGAACGATATGGCCAAGCCAGCACAGTCACTGGATGTTAATAATAAGTTATGCAGTCCATTATTAGATCGAATACAGAAATCATCGCTATAGACCGAAGGTCTTATGAAGGATTTTTTCTCGAATACTTTCAAGGCTATTGCATCAGTACTTAATAGTTTCTATGCTTCTGCGCAACATGTAGGATATAAGTCAAGAACTCTGCTAATCAATTGTCTATTGAATCCGTAACAGTACTTGTTGACAACAGTGATCCTAGACTAGATTTCCAGACTGACAACATTTTTGCCGATGACGGTGGACCCAAGGTAAATAAATTGATTGACAACATTGAAAGTGGACAAAAAGTGGACTTTTTGTTGTCATTGACTGCCAAAACCATTTTGATAGACCCCCGTTCGATAGCACTAAATGTTCCAGTAACATTTTGCTTAGTAGCCAACACCTCAGGAAAGCCTGAAAATGTTGTGACGATACGCAGAAAGCTTGCAGGAAAATATTGGAAATATAACCCAGGAATTATGGATTAAAGCTATTGAGATTAAGGTTAGGAGATTGAGAGACAAGTCTAAAATGAAACTTCGCGACATAATAAATCGAATGGCTTACAGCTCCCTCTTTAACTATCACCAGTACAGGACCAGAAGAGTCTAAGCCGTTTTCTTCGCAACGAGATTAACTATCTAGAAGCCACATATTCTTTTAAAAGAGGGACTATTTTGTGTTATAAAAATTAATTAGGAATTGATTTTCCGACAGAAGCGGATATTTTTGATCCCAGAATGAAATATTGTTCACACTTTGATAGGTGTTATACATCACCAAGAATATATTTTTCAGATATGGTACTTGAAAGTGAATTTGGAAAGTAAAAGAATGAACGAATACTCGTCCTTATCCACATAAAAATAGGGCAGTAACAAAAAGCTCACATATGACTCGATTGTGAACTTAACGTTCATGAATAGATCTCAAGCGAAATACATCGAATATGATTACTTTCAAAGAAAAGACTTTAAAAAGCACAAGAGTTATAGTATCTGCTATCCAGAAGCCTTGATATCACACGCTTGATAGGGATTTTAATTTAAAAAAAAAAACGAGAGAGAAAGTTGAACCTACACGTACTCACGAAGCCATTACTTAAAAGCGACAAGTTTTTGAAGAACTTAATGTAGTCGAAGATTATTTAAGGCTAATTGTGCAGCAGGACCAAAGTAATGTATTAGACAGATTTTGATACGATAATAAAAACACTGCAGGTAATAATAATACTGATGCTGTAGCAAAATGAGCACCTCTTAGGGTGAAGAGTTAAATTTTATTCAATCATAGTTGATTAATTTGTAGCAGCCGAATTCCACTACGTAGAGTGTTGGCTTATTAGATGATTTTTGCAAAGCGCCCTTAGGAAAACAAATATTGAATTGGGATTATTGATTATAGAGTGTCAATAAGTCGGTCTTTGGAAAAGTACTTGTTTTTTTGTATTTCTTTTTTAAAAAGTCTTTATATGTCCGCATATCTGAGACTGCTAAAAATAACCACAAAAAGAGAATTTTCTTAATGGAAAAGTTTACCATTTTCGTTGACACTTGTTAACCGATATGCATGATTAAACATGGATATTTGATCTCAAAACTTTTGCTAACATTTTCTTTTTTTGTCCATTCTATGGTGTTTGTTGTTATTGTAATTTTTCTTTTTTGTTTTGTTGTTATTTTGTAATTTAATAATACATTCAGAAGATTTACTTGGTTTAACGAACAAAAAAAACAACTTGGAGAGAAAACGTAAGTAATTTTTGTAATGGAAGCCTTTTAAAAGCAGGCAAGCATTCCAATGCAATATTATATATTGGCTTTATTACGTATATTTTATTTATATTTCTTGTTAATTCAGAGGCATTTCAAGGTTTAGAAACATAAAGCTGGTCATGATAATAGAGAAGCTCTGCGATTAATTGCTGTCCTTCACCGGCTATGACACTGAGTTCCACAACAGTATTGAAGTCATGGAGTACTCATAAGCACTCACGCAATTTTGAGTATGAGTGAATCAACAGGATTGAAATTCAATTACTCTGATTCATTCGTACTCGGTGCAACATTGATTTATAAGTATAGGATACAATGAGTATGAGTACAACGTTGACATCAAACTCACAACATTTGAAATGTGTTTGATTCATACGCCTACTCATTCTGATTCAAAAGTTTTGAAAAATACTTATAATACTTATAAGTCAATCGAGGGGCTCGAATCATTCATCTAAATTTACAGCCTTTGTTATTGTTGCATATACAAACAAAGAAGAAAGGAAAGACAGAGGCAACAAGCAAAGCATACACACAATCTTCTTGTGAGTATGGTAGTGTTCGAACGCGAATCATTCTTATTTTATGTTTCGTGCAAATGTTAAGTAGAGACACGTTGAAGTCAATAACATCATGCGTATTTTTAAGTATGAATACGATGAGTACGTCCAACTTTGAGTATGAGTAGTGCGAGTTTGATATCAAAATAAGTATAAATGCGTATAAGTGTCAGAAATTATAAGTTTGACTCGAACCTACTCATCGTCTTGAATACTTATTGCTGATCTCTGGCTCACATCAAAATTTTGAGCATACTTGATTTGAATTGACGTATTGATTACCCTATAATCTAATGATCCAGGTTTTACAGAGAAATTAACTGACACACCTACTTAAGCATTTACTGTACAATCCATATCCATATCAAAACACAACCTAACAGACTACGATGTCTACAAGACTACTGCGCTCTATGCGTTTAATGTAGTAATACTTAGACTGAAACACCGGCTATAAAACTGCTTCAGTGTGAGTTCGGTATCAGTGTACATGTAATGAAAATGTATACGTAGTTGAAGACATTCGACCCATAAGGAGTATGTACACTACATCCAAGAATCTTTCAGAATGCTGGTTCTCTCCCGCGGAGATTCTCTGACATGGTTTTCTGGACGTAGGGACATGGAATGTAAAAGCAAAGCGGACTCTCATTTGGGGACATGAAATGGCACTTGGAATTTGAGATAACACTTGGAACATGAGAGGCTACTGAGGACATGAAAGACATATTGATTGAATATTTCACGGTGACTGTGCAGTTTTTGGCCAAACACACACTTAACATAAGTTATGCGAGAACCGAGGTCAGTAAGCCAGGACCTGAAGGTTGTTAATGACCAATCTATATATGTATGTATGTATGTATTATAGCATAAACCACAATTCATTGTATTTGAGCTCCCCTAGCAAATCTGCAAATTTTTCACTCTTTCCCTGTAATCTAGTATATAGTGTATGAATTTCTTAGAGTGTATCACACATATAATCCTTAGCTTTACATATTTTATGATGTGTGAGTCTATCTTCATGTATGTATTTGTATGTATTTCTCTATTTATTTCCGTATCTCATGGATAATGTTTTATAATGTGACAACTTGCCATCGTATTCTGCTGAGCTGTCATATTGCAAGAACATCTTCGATTTCATTTCATTTCTTGCCAATTCCATTTACCCAGTTACAGTTGCGTAACAATGGTAAAGTTCTGAAACTCAGCTAAATTTTATCGCACACACACGCACACATTATTATGGCCATTATTTTGTTTCTTGTTAAAGTTTTGTTTGGCCAGTGGTATGAGTTTCTATGACATCAATATATAAAAATTGAAATGAAATTTTAAAAGTTGAAATATTAAGTCATGAAGTGTAAATGATTTTTTTTTTAACATATTTCATGGTAATATCTCTTAAAAGAAGCCAAAAAAATGTTCAGGTTTAGACTGTTTTCAGAAATAAAATAGCCTGTGGTAAAAAATCAGCGTGATCTTGTAAGTAGTGTGTTGGCTAATTAGATGCCAGACTGGATTTCTGACAAAATCTCATAGAGTAAATAAACTTGCCATGAAAAAGTTTCTCAAAAAATTGTGGATCGGATGTTAAGGTGACTTTTCAATGACTCTAACAATCGCAATGAGCGTGCAGACTCTACGTTACTAATTATAAGCCAACAAACTTTTAAAAAGAGTAAGCAAAATAGAGAATCCCCTGGGGAGTTCAATTGTTGCTCTATGACCGGGCAATTCATTCCCACTACAGTTATTTTAAACGGCAATATGTCCCAGTACCATAGCTGCCAGATAAATGGAGCAACACATCTTCAAATATCTGAGAATAGATCGTCAAAATCATCAAGTGTTCATGAAATCGTAAAAAATCGTCAGAAAAAATAAATAATTAAATTGAAAGGTTTTGAAAACAAAAACATATAAAATCAATGTTAAGCAGCGATAATATTGCATCATCTATTCCTATGTGTGATATAAATATTAGAAAGTCAGAAGATCTTGACTTTATGGGCATGAAAATTCAGTGTGGTGCTCGTTTTAACTGACAGTAACAGAAAAGGCCTCTGCAGAAAGACGAATAGTCCGTTTAACAAACGAATTTTGTATGTAATGCATAGTGCGATACACTGGTCATTCGACCACACCCGGATGTAATGGTCGAGAAAGACGAGTGTTACGTAGGAATACATGATTTTCATAAACAAGTTCCCTTTTTTCGCTCGAGCAATATCCATTGTGGTAGCTATAGAACAGCGACACAAGCCACATTGCAATAATGCTCCAATGAATCAATGGAGTGGGAACACTATCGTGATTACTACGGCTGAAAAATTTTTCAGGGCCTTGGTTTCTTAAGACGTTGCAATCTATACTTCCCTTCATCTGATCTATGAGGCCGTAGTAATCACGATAGTGTTCCCACTTCATTCATTCTTTGGAGTATTATTGCAATGTGGCTTGTGTCGAATTTTTAAAATTGTTTGCAACGGCGTATGATAACTTTTTACGAGTTGAAATATTTTGGCTTTTAAGGGATTAAAATGGTATAAAATCGTCAAAATAAGGGCATAAATCGGCATATCGCTCAATTGAAATTTTGGGACCTCAAAATCGTCAAAATAACGATAAATCGTCAAATCTGCTATGCGGCTATGCCCAGTATCCATACATTGTATACATTGTGCCGTTCTATTATCGCATTGAAGGACATGCTCCAGATATAAAGCGTTTTGGAGTTCTTTATATTGAAAACCAGTGATTTTAAATCCACTCGGTTATCAGAAAATATGCTAATATTCCTCCTTAGATATTTTTATCCTTAAATATTCTTACCACTACCAGCAATTCCATGTGAATGATACTACAGTCTTCCGTTACGGAGTGAGAAATTTCCGTTGACGAAAAAAAATTCCATCTTACATAACCAGCATTCTCCATAGAAATCAAATTAAGCCAGATGATGAATAACGTTAAAGGGGTCAGGTATGCCACGGCTTCTGTGGATAGAGATCCATCGAAATGTCCATATCCTATGATCCTACGCTGACTTTGGCCAAATTGCATGGGTTTTATTGAACGAACACTGCAATGAAAATGACTAATACGAACAAATCGCATATCACATGTTAATATCACTTCATTTTCAGGTGAGATTAACATGTCCTTGTGCCGTGTTCAGAATGTCTTATGTGGCATGAGCTGTCCGGCACATAGCGGTGCAGGGTTGAAACCACCTATCGTTGGTGCCCAGACAATCTAATCGACCTATACTGCTTACAGTTAACTGTGATGTCGTCCTCAAAGATATATAGACAGATACTTGGAATCCTTTATACTCTTTTGCGGATGACAGCAACATTTGTCATTAATATTCATTTGATCGGAGGCCGAGCCTCTTGGAGATTGGGGCAAAGATTTCGGACATGACGCACTCACTGGTGGCCTGATAACAATCTCTGAGTGGGGCCGCGCGAACAGGGTCGATTTCAAAGCGCGCAAGACCCAATGTTGTTTTTTGACACACCGGCGTGATGCTGGCGGTGGTGTTCTGTCATCTGTATCTATGGGTAATGTAAATATTGAGGAGGCGGATGCTCTTGATGTTCTCGGCATGAGAATTAGTTGTGATGCTCGTTGGAACGATCACGTTTTTTGAGTGTCGAAAGAAGCATTCAATTGCCTTGATTTTATGAAACGGTGCAGAAAATACTTTACTCCATTTGACCTTCTTACTTTTTACAGAACCTTTATCCGACCTCGGATGGAGTACAACTCTCATGTATTGGCCGTGCTTCAAAATCTATTTTGAAACTTCTCGACCGCGTACAGAAGAGGGCGAAGGTGCTTATTAATAACATTACGGTTTGCAACTCTATTGATTTGTTGGAGCATCGTCGCAATGTGGCGTATGTTTCAGTGTTCTATCGGTACTGTAATGAGAGGTGTTCTCGAGAGATAAGGGGCTTGGTTCCCGATAACCATATATTTTTACGTGGTACTCGAGCTTCTCGCAGAGCACATCCTTTTGTGGTTGATTGTCCAGTGAACCGCATAATGCATTACAGGGCGAATTCATTTTTTGCCTGCACTGCTCGCTTGTGGAATTATCTTCCTGCGACGGTTTTTCGCGTCAATTACGATATTGGTTAGTTTAAATCAAATGTCCACAAATACTACTCCCTCTTTCCACCATCCTAAAACCTATTTTCCAAAACCTGCACAATGCACTGTATGAGTGGATGGCCTCTACTAATGCTATATGCTGAGTGGTGGTTTTGCTATGCTGACTGTTGGTTTTTATAAAAAAAAAGTAATGCTGATAACCCAAAATCCACACCGAATAATAACTTACGCGGAGTGTCGTATACTAAACTTCAGGCTGAATAAATGCAAACTAACAGAGACAGATGTAACTGCAGCAAGATGATCGTTATCACCATCAAAATTCTAAAGTCACTATTCGAAGACACTTTATGAATGGAAAGCATATTTTCTGTACAAATATATTCCATTTTTAGGAAACTTTCTTAAGATTTTTTATTGTTTCTTTTCATCCTTTTTGATCCATTTTACCATTTTTTCCAACTTAATCCATTTCATTTACAATATTTACAGTGGAGAATATTTAAAAACAGTTTGCATGCATAAGGTTTAATTTCCTTAACAATTAATGTCCTTTACCCTACACTGTGTGTCCTCATGCTTATACCATAAATCCTCTAACAACACACACATTCACACCATAGTCTACCCGCTAATATTCTTTTTTTTTTTGTCCTTTTTCTCTCCGTTCCGTTCCGTTCTTCCGGAGTGCTCCTTTTAGTTTTTTTCCGTTTTTTTTTGTCATGTGGAAAGCAATAAATTCAATAATTGTCAATACTTCAACAGAGGTGGACATGTAATATGTTTGGGATTTGGGGAAAGCAGGAGTGAAATAGAATCACGAAAAATAAATGTAGAACAGAAAAAAAAAGCAAAGAGAAATACGCAATCAAAGAATAAAAGACATAAGCAATGAAGGATTTCAAATAAAGATTCACAAACTCATGTTAGTTTATGGTTTTCAAAGATTAAACCAAGTTTTGCGAGAGAAGAAAATCTCGACTGAAGTGTTTGTTGTTTCTTAAAGATATGGATTTTGGTTAAAATATAAAAACAGCCTTAACATGCTTTGTTTTCTTTTCACTGTCGTGAAAACAATTTGAAAATGTTAGCAGTGATTATCTTACTTGTTCACTTAACTGATCTTTACAGCAGTTCCTTGACAGCATGTCTTCCTCCAGTATTTATTAACACCAAGTAGATCACAAGGTTCCCTCAATTTAGTTTTTTTAACGCAAAATAGGCGGAATGGTTGGGAAAATCGTCGCCAGCTCAAGGCAGCGTAATAATCTTCCGAATAACTTTTCTCTCGAATACCTTTGAGGCAGTTTCATCAGTGCATAACAGAGTTCCATGCTTCCGCGCACTAGAGAATCGCGGTCAGAATGAGCAATTTGTAGGGCATAAGTTTCATAGCTCGAGGAGATTTCTTCTACTCTACTGCCCGTTGAGACCATAAGAGCATATGTTGGCAAGAGTAATTCTGCGGTTGATCTTCAAACATGACATGATTTTCATGGATAATGACAGAGTTAAGATAAATAAATTAACTAACATCCCAATTATAAAACCGCCGTAGTCTGTAGTGTGTATTGTGTTGGCTTATTACACGTGCGACCAGAGTTCAAGTCCCGGTTGGACTTGAACAAAACAAAATGGCAAAAAAAAAATCTTTTACAACTTCGTTCGACTGTCGTTCAGCGTCGATTTTAAACTCTAGGTGCCACTTATAAAATTAACACACTCACAACATAAGTGCTGTGAGAAACTGGGTACAATAAAACAAAAACGTTTTGAAATTTTGCCAAAATTGTTTCTTGGTTGTAAAGTTCCACTTTGAAATCAAATTTCATTTATACATATGGCTGCACGGTTGGCGTCACAGTACCTCATTGATCGAATCAATTTTCGTGCATTTTTTCGATTATATTGGGTCAGTTGTACCTCCGCAATGGGATCACGATTCAAATGTTAAATTGTCTCTGGTTTTTGTGGTGCGATAGGGGTCTCCAGTAAGTCAGTACTCCGTCCTCATTTTCAAAGAAATAGGGGAAAATGATGACCCCGCTCCACAAACCGTATCAAACAGTTACTTGCAATGGGTGCTTAGTCTTCTGTAAAACCACATATGGGTTTTCTGAGCCCCATCATCATCAACCCGATTGTTCAAATTTAAATCGATAGATGGCCAACCATATAGTTGATAAAAAGATGGTGTTTGCCTTCTTTATTTCCATGGGAGCCCTACTCCATTTGTATGTGAATCTGGCCGATGGCGGATATCTCAGGTCAAAGCTCCATTGATAGACTTCAATCAGGGACTTAATGACTGGCTTCATAATCGTTGACATAATGAATTCGCTGAATATTATATGCGAAGAGAAAAAAACTTTTTCATCTTTAGTTGGCGGCTTTGAATGGATGTCTTAATTTTTTCACGGTCAAGTTCCCTCCCAGAGATCAGCGACGAGTATTCAAAACGATGAGAAGATTCAAATCTTCCTCATAATTTCTGATACTTATAAGCATTCATACTTATTTTAATATCATACTCATACTACTCATACCCAAAGTTGGAAGTACTCGTCGTATTCATAGTTAACGATCACGCATGATGTTATTGAGTTCGACTCGTCTCTACTTAACATTTACACGAAGCACAAAATAGTATGATTCGCATACGAACACTACTATACTCACAAGAAGATTGTGTGTATGCTTTGCTTGATCTCTTTGTCTTTCCTTTCTTATTTGTTAATATACACAACAACAACAAGGGCTGTAAATTTTTATGAATGATTCGAGCCACTCGAATGACTTATAAGTATTATAAGTATTTTTCAAAATTTTGAATCAGAATGAGTAGGCGTATGAATCAAACATATTTCGAATGTTGTAAGTTTGATGTCAACGTTGTACTCCTACTCATTGCAACTTATACCCATAAATCAATGTTGTGGTGAGTACGAATGAAACAGAGTAGTTGAATTTCAGTTCTGTTGATTCACTCATACTCAAAATTGCATGAGTGCTTAGACTAGCGGAAAAACGATTCATTTCTGATCTCTGCTCCCTACCAACTCGTTAAATCTGCCTCAGTGTAAACAACACTTTTTTAGATTTTATTCCGTTAAGCTGACAAGAATCGAAATCTTTAGAGAAATTGTGAATTCAGAAACACAATTAAGTCAAAAATTATGAGTGTACGTTGTCAAAACGAAAAATACCCCTCAAATTGAAAATTGTAAGGTTTGAGAAACGTTTTAAGGCAGTTTCATTTTATATATTTTTTTTTTTTTTTTGCTTGCTAGAAGAATGTCGAGAGAAGTCGCGAACTAAAAGTTTTTTTCATATTTAATTTTTATTCGAAATGTCTGTATAGAGGGTGGTACAACCCCTGATTCCTATAAAAAGCCAACATACCGCCTACTACAGTGCTGCGTCATATTCCCTTGAAAATATTTTTTTTTTTTATCGAATACTTACATTTGAATCCATTTATTTGCCAAGGGATTTCAATGCCTCAAAACAAATATAGAAGGCATGATTGTTTTGTGATACTTTTTTTCCCCAAATACATACTTGGAATGTATATTTTTGTATTTCATTTCTATTCATTTTGTTTTCTTTTAAGCTTTGAATAGATTTACTCAAATGTACATACAAACCCCCATACGTTTGTGAGAATGGCACTCAAGGACTTTTCAAGCTTATTGTGCAGTTTTAGTCAAATCTTTGAGTACAACCTGTTTCTTAGAATGCATATGAATGTAATACTAATAAGTATGCAATATTAAGATTGGCAGTCGGTATCGTCCAGTAGGTTGTGGTTATTCAAGATGACCTTAATAATGTCTTAAAAAGGCAAACTATTTTGGATATTGATATTGACTACTATAACCACTACTAGTGTACGGTACTTATGAGGCCTTTTGGTTTATTTATGGTTTATTTAGAAATTTAAATAAACAACACAAAAGAGAAATTATTAGAAAATTCTATTCAGACTAAACGGAATCAGGTCCAACATATAAAATTAAATGATTCTTTAAAGTTAAGTTTATTCTTAAAGCTAAAAACGTTTGTGAAAATATTTCTAAAGTTCGAAATAAAAAGTAGTAGAGTTTAACAAAGACATAGGATATCAAAAGGACTTTCATTAACCCTTCTGCATCCCTTGAATATGTGCCCTTCCTATGATCCTTTTGGTCATCTCATAGTTTTGCCAGAAATCTGCTGAGAGGAAGATTGCGAAGAAATATTTTCATATTTTCGTTTTGATGTCTGACCAGGGATTTGAAATCGGGCCATATGTCTGATAAGCCAACATACTATATACCAGACTACGTCAACTTCTGAGCTGTCATTAATAATAATATTTTTAATACTAACGTATAGCAAATTTAGGAATTTTTGTGACAATTTATATCAAATGTGGCCATGTGCTCTTTGCAAATAAATTTTTTACGAGAATCATATTTAGTGGAATGCTTCCATGTTGACAAAACAAAGGTCTCTGTAGTTTATTTGGTAAATTGCTGGACAATAGTCTATTTGTATTATTTTGCTTAAAACATTGCGGGGCACTTGTGAAATCGTTTTATTCTCGAATATTTTTGACAAGTTTTCTTGCTGATGGTCCATATGGCAAGACTTTTTCTCGCTTTTCCATCGCTTATATGTGTAATTCGCAACTAGTTGGTCAAGCGTATCAAATCCAAATTTCATTTGGTTGTAGTGAAGCATCTTTCATCGACTGAATGATGAAAATCTAGGACGATAACGAATTTATTTTTTTTTGGATCCAGAATTTTTGATGACAAAAAAATTTTATTTTTACGAACAGTGCCAACTAAAGTAATATTCAGTTCAATGGGAATATTTTATGTAATAAAACAATTATCAGATGTAATTGTGCACCACTCTCTCACCTAAATTAAAAATACGGAGACATAGCAAATATAATACGATGTACAAAAGTCTCACTTTGTTTTTTTCTGGCTTTCTATTTCTTGCTCTGTCTGTGTACACTTATATTTCTATTTGTATTATTTTGCTTAAAACATTGCGGGGCACTTGTGAAATCGTTTTGTTCTCGAATATTTTTGATAAGGTTTCTTTGATAAGGTTTCCATGTGGCAAGACTTTTTCTCGCTTTTTCATCGCTTAGTCATGGGCTTACATGTGTAATTCGCGTATCAAAACCAAATTTCATTTGGTTGTAGTGAAGCATTATTTCAAGTTTTCTTTCCTCATCTCTTACATCGACTGAATGATGAAAACTTAAGACGATAACGAATTTATTGTTTTTTCGGATCCAGAATTTTTGATCACAAAAAGTTTTATTTTTACGAACAGTGCCAACTAATGTAATATTCAGTTCAATGGCAATATTGTATGTAGTAAAACAATTATCAGATTTAAACATAGCAAATATAATACGATGTACAAAAGTCTCACTTTGTTTTTTTCTGGCTTTGTATTTCTTGCACTGCCTGTGTACACTTATATTCCAGGCACATTTAGTGAAATCGCAAAGTTCCTAATTTTTATGCCATATCTGGTGGGCTTTGATAGTATATATTGCCTAAAACTGCACCGACTTTTGTTTATCTACAGTAACATTTTCATGAGGGTTGTAAAAAACTTTGAGGTGATTACTCCATTTATCCCGAACGTTTCTTATCGGCGCTTGTTTGCCACGAAGTCTTCTGTCTTCTCTATCTTCAAAGCTGTCAATCCGTAAACACTCTGATATTTGACTGAAAAAATTATTTATCGATGATTCTGAATGGTAAACTTGTAATATCGCATGTTGGGTCATATTGACCCAAAGGACATTAAATGTGCGTAAATCGTATTGTGAAATGTGGAAGGGAAGGAAAAAGTTTTATTGTTTCCATTTAAAAGCATAGTTTTTGTACCTGTGATGGATAAATTAAAGTTTCATGATCATACCTTATAAGTAAAGGCAAAAGGTTTGAGTTTGAAAATCAAAATTGGGTCAAATTGACCCAAGGAGTGCAGAAGGATTAACTAAGAAACACTAACGTTTCAAGTTTTCTATCAAGTGGGTCATCTATAGTTTTAAATTTGAACCATCGGTTAATTCAAATCTAGCAAAACTTATGGCATTCTATTCTGTTAAAAAAATTCTGTATATTATATCCACTAAACGTAATGAACCGATTTACGCTTGAGCAACGTTGGAATTTATTGGGCCACTGAGAAACTGCAAGCAGATGTCGAATTTTCGAAAAATAATAGATCTTTTCGAATGAAGCTCCTTTTCATTTTTGGGTACCCATTTTTAAGGTACCCATTACACAGGCGGTTTTACAGATGTCAATGAACCCATTACGAGTGGCTGTTTGGTGTGGGTTGTGGAACGGAGGCATCAGTGGCCCGTATTTCTTTGAAAATGAGTTCGACGCAACCATTACGGAGAACAGAGACATCTATCGCACCACAATAATTCATTTTTTTTACCCGCTCTGTCTGCAGGATTGTGCAACTGGTACACGTCTCATTCCACAATTGATTTATTGCGTCAAACGTTTGACGGCGGTTTAATTAGTCGAAATGGTGATGTCAATTACCCTCCAATCAGCTATTATTTGGCACCGTTGGACTATTTTCTGTGGGGTAGAGTTAAACAAAAGTGTTACTGACGAGATACGAGACCACACACTCGAAAAATTGCATGAAAAAACTCAAACCGTTTTTGTTTCATTGCATTTAAAATTTCAATTTTTAAATTACGCACTCTTTAGTTTAGCTCAGTAATCACTGGGGATGCCAATCGGGAAATTCCCGAATCTCGAAATACCGAGATTTTCGGGATGATTGTGTTAACAAAATGTTTTTATTATTAAGACAAAATCGCGATTTTCCCCGTGGTTTTTCGGGATTTTTAGATCCGGAATTATCCCGAAATATTCCGGGATTTCGGGATCGGGATTTAAAAAATCCGATGGTGATGGACTTTTTCCTCTCATGTGGCATCTGATTGTAAATGTCGTTCTAAAGATCCAGGAAATTAGTGACATTAAAATTAACGCAATACTGATGAGCCGATAATTCCGGAAAGCCTGCAAAATGCGGTTTGTCGACAAATCGAATTTGAGGACTCTCATCTAAAGGCATTCATCGGATCGGTTATTATCTTTGTCAGGATAATAGATAGCTTCTCAAACCGTTCATTTTCTGTATGTTGATACTTTATTCATGAATAGCAGAACCTATCCGAACGATTAATTTGAGAAACTTTTTATTGAAATTTTATTTGGTGAAATACTTTAAACAAATCTAAAAGAGAAGGCAATCAAATGTAGTCGGGCTGTTTAAAATATCTCACGAAGACACACCGTAATTGTGAACAATTTGTTCATAGGAAGAAAGATAGGGGATTGATTGATAGAACCACCGGTAATATAGTAAACGAAGTGAAGAATCTTAAGGTGGATACATCGAAATTATGTACTCATCTTGACGGAAGTGTTGAACCTTGTTATGAACACAGGGATAGAAGTCTTCTGTAAATACCTCGAACTAATGCTTAATTTAGGCTGGATGATAAATTTCTTAATCGGAGATATTTGCCATTTCCCTGTTACAATATTCGTTATAATACCACATACGTTTGCATTTCGCTACGGTGATCTCATCCTTTCTGGATTTCAATGTCTTATTCGCGTAAGTTCTTGCGTTTTATACGGTGTTTCATACTCTTGTTTCAGTTTCTTTCCTTCTAGACTTTAAAATGAAAACCACTCCTATCCCCAGTCATTCATTAGGTATCGCAATATTGTCGGAGTTGTAATACAACAAGGAAATACAAGTAGGAAAATGTTGCTAAAAAGAATGCTTGAGGGCCAATTTGACGTTCTTATCCTCTGAACCAGAATGCACGTCAAATAAATGCTATAAAATATCTAAAAACCTAACATTAATTTTAGGAAAATACTTTTGCTTCTACCTAGTAATACTATCCCAACAATTTTCTGTATACCTTTAAAGGTGCAGTCTATTGTCTGCTTTTGAGCATTAAAATGCTTTTATTTTCATTACTTTTGAGTAGAAATTACTCTGTCGTATTACAATTAAAATTTGTCATTTAATCCCATTTAATGGAATTTTTATTTCGTATTTGTAGTAATAAAATGATAACATAAACCATAAAAATTAATACAAAGCTACGGTAGGGTCATGTGTAACACATAACGCATTATCTCTGCATCTTTAATTAAGCCGGAGAATTAAAATTATTACAATGGATTCACCTTCAAGGTAATATTCAGACAGGTGTATGTTGCACGTTTATAATTAAAAGAGATCATATTTGTACAAACATTTGCAAAACAAATCAAATATTTCAGTCACTTGTTTAGATAGATTATGTTATTCTATCACCGGATTATAATTATAATATGTCACCAAGGGAATTCACAAATTACATGTAAAGACACTTTGTTTCGCTTTTATGAATAGAATTAAAGGACTGTGCAATCACCGATAATAGAATTTTTATTAAAATGAGCAATTTAGCAGATTTCTGGCAAAAACTCTGAGAGTAAATAAAAATTGCCATGGAAAGTTTCACAAAAATATCTGTCGTTTGGTCTCGCCTCCATAGCTGCCAGATTTGATGATTTATCGTTATTTTGACGATTTTGTCTTTTATTTTGACGATTTTTGGAAATGAAAAATTTACATCATATTCTTTACTATAGCACATTAAAATCTACTTTAAGCTTTGTATTACTTTGCAATTGTTACTATTGTAAATTTAGGTTAGTATTATGGATGCCAATCGGGAAATCTAGAATAAATTAACTAACATCGCAGTTATGAAACCGCCGTAGTCTAGTGTGTATTGTGTTGGCTTATTACACGTACGGCCAGAGTTCAAGGTCCGGTTGGACATCTCTAACAAAACAAAATGAAAAAAAAATCTTTTACGACTTCCTGTCAGCAGATTTCTACCAAAAAGTCTCAAAAATCTGTCGTTCAGCGTCGATTTTAAACTCTAGGTGCCACGTATTAAATTAAACACACACACAACATAAGTGCCGTAAGAAACTGTATACAATAAAACAAAAACGGTTTAAAATTTTATCAAAAGTGTTCCTTGGTTGTGGAGTTCCACTTTGAAATGGATTTTCATTTTATTCATATGGCTGCACGGCTGGCGTCACAGTACCTCATTCGATCGAACCAATTTTCGTGCAATTTTTCGATTATATTGGGTTGGTCGTAACTCGACAATGGGATTACGTTTCAAATGCCTAATTGTTTCTGGTTTTCGCGCTGCGAGAGGTGTCTCCATAGACCGTAATTCAATACTCCATCCTCATTTTCAAAGAAATATGGGTCAATGATGCCTTCGCTCCACAAACCGTATCAAACAGTTACTTGCAATGGGTGCATAGTCTTCTTTAGTCTTGTTGTTGGAATTCAAATAATTTTCTTAAAATTTATGCTTTTTTGTTACTTTTTCTCTTGCTGTTTTATATTTGATTTTTAATGACGTTTAATTCTGAATTCTGCAAAAATTAGTAATTCTAAAAATCTCAACTCTCAAAACTAGTAAGGCTTTCCTACTACAACGGTTGGAAAGAGCAACCTCTGGACTACAATTTTCATATAGTCAGTATAGTGTGCTATAATCAATTAAAAGCCAAAATTGAATGGCATACTCAGTGAAAGCAGGCATTGAGAGGTTCAGAGACTTTTGTCACAGTAGATTGGTTTGAGGAGATCAAAACTTTTGCTGGGTAATTACAATAAAAGGAGTGTTTCGAACAGTAACCTAAGGTTTGTAACCGAATTCAAAGCGCATTTTTTTAGCATCTCGTGTCCAATATGTAAAGCCTGTGATGATGTTTAGAACACATTCTTAGAAACTGCGAAGCAATGATTCATTCCAAAAGGAAATATGTAGGACAGGGAATTGTCTTTATTGACACCTAACAGCATCCTCAAATTTGCCAGAAAATAATCTCGGAGGAAACAATTGGTCAATTTACACAAGCCGTTGTATTGTTGTATTGAGTGTATTATTGGAAGATTATACAACTGTGTATGCTTGTTGTTGATAATTTTCATGTAAAATTCCGATACACTTATACACATTTTTTCCATATGTTTTTCAAAAGTTGTGTTATCAAATTGTTTGAATGCAAAAACAAAAATACATTTGGAGTACGAAATACACAATACAGCCTAGTATTGAGCGTTCACAAACAATCAAGTGTATTCAATACAACGTACACGATACACAGTCGTGTGAATTGCCCAAATAGTGTTGCAGGGTGTTTGTGTGTCAACGCTTTATAAAACTATCCGAAATGTATTCTTATCTTAATGCTTTTAAACTTTTACTCATTTTCCTGTAAAATGTATGCACATTGTACTCAAGTAACCTTCAGTTAATGTATTAACATCCGGCAACATTGTTATCGACCTTACAAAAGTTTTAATGTCTCAGTGAATACTTTAAAAACAGATGTCAACTATGATTTTCCCTTTTTGGAAACGCTACAACATTGTAGATGTGTATGTTAACAGATTTTTTTTAATAGAAGCAATAATAAGTTTCCATGCTGTTCATTTATAAGAAAATTTATGGAATCATTTTCCAATACGATGCTGATGATGACAATGCAACAAAGTATTTTTCACTTCAATGAAACCTGTATTCACATGTCCTCGTCTATTGCCCCTCTCCGCTCACCTTTATTGAACTATCAATCCCTTTCATTTCTAATTTTCAAGGTTCTATTTTGATACCAAAGCCAAAGACTAATTTTCGGCCATAAATTTATTCGACTAGTTGGAGAAGCCTAGCGTTGCACGTAAATGTTTGTATTTTGAAAATCGTATTCAAGTTTTGGGTTACTTAAAATGCAAACAACTTACTCCACAATATCATTTCACCTTCTCCTTTCTCTCTGTATGTCTTTGTTGTAATGCAACATGATTTGATTAAAACTGTGCCTCCATACTACACAGAATGTTGCATATTGCAACTATGTTGTTGAACACATAAAAAGGAACGGAAGTTTACCGATAAGAAACTTACTTACACACACAGCAATAGCATCTTTGAGACAACAGATGGCACAAGTACACCACAACCAGTAAACTAATAGGAAATACCGGAGAAAGTAGCGAAGAACTAAAGTATGAGTATCTAGTAGAAGTACGTGAAAATAACTGAAAAGCATAAGTTACCTTCAGTTTCAGTTTTTTTTTTTCTTCTTTGGGAAACGCGTAATACTTTCTAAAATAGTTTCAGTTTAATAAGATTGAAAGTTTTCAAACCACAAAACACAGATACCCACTAATAGTTGGATACGTGTTTGCAAGTATATTGGATAAACAGAGTTTTGTTATGGTTTTATTTTTTTTATTGTTGTCATATAAAAAATTTATCTGACAGTTTCCTAATTGAAGCTAAATTTGTGCTTTAAACAGCGTTAGACAAACATTAATGTGAACGTATTTCTTCCACAAGGAAAATAGAATCGTTAATCCAAATTATTTTGAACAAGCAAGTAATAAGACTAAAGCTTTCGTACTAGAACTTCTAGATGCGTCTACTAAAAGGGTATTAGAGTATAAACGGCATTTTCGGTATACCAGATGAGGTGCAAATCTGCCATACATACATACATAATTTGTCATTACAACGTCCGGACTACGACCTAGCTTCTCATATCTCTTATGTTGTGTGTGTTAATTTTATGCAAGAGTAATGGGAGTTTTGTATTTTTCAATGGCAGTATTTTATTCGCAGAGTTTTCGTCAGATATCTGCTGAGACAGACGCCAAAGAAATATTTTTCCAATATCTCGTTTTGTTTGGCAATGTCTGATCTAGGGTATGAACCGTAGTCTCACACTAGCTTGTACAGTCAAACTCGCTTATAACGAACTCGGTTATAATGAATTCTTGATTATTACGTACATATTTTCAAGTCCCAAGGTTTAAATATCAAATTTCATACGAAAAACTTCGTTTATTACGTTACTGGTTAACAACGAATTCTCGGTTAAGGGGAACTACTTTAAATGGTCCCAGTAATTAAATTTCATACATTTTACCTTTTTTATAACGAAACCTCAACGAAAAAAGGTTTGAAGTATGGTGTAATGTGCTCTTGCATTACACACTGCTGTGCTCACAACTTACTGCAGACATAAACAAAATCGATCAAGCCGCACTTGAATGAAATATGACGAATATCCAAAGGGATCATATTGGTAATTGAGTGACATTGATAAAGTTACTCAATTCCCCAATTCAGAGACTAGATGATTGGTCAATTCTTCAAGTTGTGACTATCGAAATTAAAGTAAGTACATGTATGGAATAGGATTAAGTGAAATAGAATGTAAATTAGAATAATATAGCAAATAAGTAAATTTTAGTATAAAAAGAGCTCTTTGG
>CM025792.1:47190985-47213243 GCA_014635995.1 Sarcophaga peregrina
CGTTTGGAATCCGCTGGGAGGAAGCCACCGAAGAAATATTTTTTCTTTCTTCATTTTATTGGAGATGTGTAACCTGGTGTTTAAACCGTAGCCTTACTTATAATAAGCCAATTCAGTACCCAATAAACTACGGCGACTACAGCCATATACCATCTTCAATGTTTTTACACCTTAAGACCGTCTATGGCAGCAAGCGGGAACTAATTATCTGTTTCCATTTATGGCTAATAGTATCGGTGATGTTGATTCGCAACATAAGTACAAATTGTCTTCCATAGTTTATATAATTGGGCATCATCTCAGGATTCATTTCAACTAACATTTTCTTAACATTTTCAAATTATTGTCTTTACGCTGTCCTTATTTAAATCGTACAGACTGTTACAAAGTAACTGATATGAATACCTCAACGTTTTCGTAAGTATTTTACAACGCATTATTTCACCAAATATATCTTCTTCTTCCTGTAGATCTTTTTTTATACTCTTCTTATAATAAAATTGCAAAACTGAAGGTAAGTAAAATGTTTTTTAACACTTTGTTTTAACATTGCGAGTATAACGATGTAAAATGAGTGGGATATGTATCTTTAAACGAAATGGGTTAAAAGAAAATTTTAAAAGAATATTCATAGGGTCTCTTTTTAAGCGAACTATATCTACAAATTTAAATACATAAAACAAAAATGTGTGCGTGTGAGATATTACCGATAATTTTTATTTACTTGGAACTTAAGAAAACTCCAAAAGAAAAAGTTCCCATCATTATCACATGCGATGGCCATTGCCTCAAATTTCTCGTGCAGTATATTCAACGTTACCTGAGCTATTTGACATATCGCGTCGTCCTGTTGTAAACAAATGTCCTTGACCTATAGTACTCACTATTTGCAGTAATTCCCTGTCCCATGTGGTTTCCCAAGATGATGTCGCGGGCTTAAAATTCCTTCCAAGCATTGAGTTTTTGGTACGTATTAGACTCTGTTGTGTCTAGTAGTTAGTGTGCTGGCTTTTTAGACAAGGAACCTCAAGTTAAATGAGACATCTCCAACAAAATAAAATATAATAAAAATATTAGGTTAGGTTACGTTAGAGTACGTGTACTTGTCCATTCTAACAAGTACAGTACTCGTTGGTCGAATTGACCTATTGCACAACGTCCTAGCTTCTCACACCACTTATATTTCTTCGGGAACTTCCTCACTGCAGCTTTCTGCCAAAAGCTTTGAGTATAAATAAAATTACATGGAAAGATTCTCAAAAATCTATCGTTCGGAGTTGACATTAAACTGCAGATCCCGCCGCTCATATCTAAAACTGATACACACAGCATAAGTGGTGTAAGAAACTAGATCATAGCCCAGGCTAAAGGGTTGTAATGACCAATTATGATGTATGGATGTATTACGTGCTTTTGAATCCCGTGTGCTTTTGAATCCTGTGTGCTTTTGGTATCCTTCGCTTTTCTTTTATTTGTTCACGTACCCATTCATTTAGAAATCCTGAAAAAGATTATTCCATTACGATTAGGGTAAATTGTCAACTGCTCCAGAGTGCATTCAGTAAACAGTCGTCGCTGTTGGTGGTTATTAATCTTCAGTTTCTGGGTCCGAGGAATTTTGTATGGGTGTCACAGCCCACTCTCACAGACAGCTGATATGTTTTCGATAGAACTAGCATTACGTCGACTGTTCCAGAGCGCATTCAGTGAACAGGCGTCGCTGTTTTTGATGATTAATCTTCAGTTTCTGGATCCATGGAATTTTGTATGGACGCGACAGCCTAACTCATAGACAGCTGAGATGTTTTCGACAGATCTAGCATTACATCGACGTATGGGTTTGAACCGGAATTAGTTCCCTGGCGAAAGTTGTGATACGTTAACTAAAGAGAAGGGCCATTTTGATCTTGCATATGCTGTGTTCTTTTCTTCGGGAAAAAATGGCTAGTAATTCGCAAGTCTCTGTTGGATAACCCTATAAGATAGAAAATGAAAATACCGACAAACATACAAAGACAACAGCAATCAGTCAGATAAAGAGCAATAAACTACAACTGTCTACAGTCATACTTATTACAAACGCAGTATGTAGAAAGCATTCCACTTACGTTTGGTGGCTGCAACATTAAGATATAAATTATTTCTCTTTTCTCTACTTCTTCTTCTTCTTTTTTGCACTTTGCTGTCAGTGCACTTTTTCCAAAATGTAAAACAAAAAAATATTAAAAAGCAGGAGATGCCAAAAATCAGCTGATGAATGCATAATAACTTACAACCAAAAATAACAAACACGAGGAAGACAAAGCTGAGGCGCAATGAAAAAGAGCGTTAAACTGTAAAATGCCGATATTTATATGAACAACAACAACAAGTTGTTGTAAAAATTTCAGTTTCTTGAACTTTTAATTTTATTTTGTGCAGGGAAACGAGCGAGTGTGTGCATGTGTGTGAATTAGAGGAAATAGAATTTTTCTCCTTTTTATACGTAAAACTAACGGAAACGTTTATATTTTTCCCACAGAAGCACCCACTAACTATGCATGTATTACACATACGAAGAAAATGGAGAGAAAATTTCGGAAGTTTTTGTTGAAAATATGAAAAATTTGTTTAAAAGAATTTTTTTCTTGTTGTTGTACATTATAACACATCAAGATACATTTGCAAGATACTCTCCATCTGCCTGATGGTAGATGTAGAACATAAGATACAGGTAGAACATAAGATACAGGGATTAGCGTGTGTCAGTATAACAGAAGTGATAAGAGCCTACCCTACAGCGTTGCTGGAAGTTATGTTCTTGTATGTAAAATAACAAAAATTTAATTGGCTACGTTCAATTGAATGGGTGACAAGTCTAAAACAGAATTCATCAGGGGATTTCGGGGTAGGTCCTCTCCCCGGCCACTGGACGGCACCAAAACTCGCTTTGATTCTATAAAGAGCTTTATAACGAGACTTATTAACAAAAAAAATAATTGTTTAATTTAATAATTTTTAAACGGTTTCAACCAGGACCCATTCGAGCATTCAAATCTTATAAGATGAAATCAAATCTAGAGGTTTGAATCGTCGTCAATAAGTAATCAGAGGGGCTTAAGAGAAGACCATGTGTATTATATATTTTGTTGGGAAATTAAATTAAAATAGTCTGATCCATAATCAGAATATGCAGTTATGACCTTACCTTGGAAAGCGGTCTTTACATTTCCTGTATAAGTGACGATGAGAATATTCAGTTAGGATGAGAATAAATTATCGGAACTTATTCGTAGAACCTGTAAAGCATTATTGCTTATCCAGGACTAACCTGACGAGGAGAACTGCGGGCACACACTACACATATTTAGAATGGGGCTTGTCTCAGGCCTAACATGTATATTTTGTGAGGATAAAACTAAATTATTGTAACACATTCTTGGAGGAACACCTGTGCCCATATCAAGGCCTATAGGCTGTCTATTCTCATTTTTTACATGAGTAGTATCCCGAATGCTTGGTGGAGACTGGGATACCCTATAAATTTAGAGCGAAGCGACATGTATTCTAAGTTACGCTATAGAGCTTGTGGTCAATTTAATGCATTTATAGTGAAGTAGCAGAAGGTACATTTTGATTTCAGCTTTTCTATAAGTCCCTACGGACGATTGTGTTTGGAGGTAACTTTTTTGCAATACCTCTTAAGTGGAACAAAATAAATCTTATGGTCGAAATACTTCTACAGCATTTTCATGTATTCTAAGTTATGCTACAGAGCTTCCAGTTAATTCAAGGCATTAATTAATAAAAACCTTTTTATGCTGTAGTAGACGGAAATATGTTGGATTTCAGGTTGTTGCCGGCACCCATGTTATCTTAATGTTTAGACTCAACTTGGAGCTTTGTTGAGTCATCGGTGGGATGAATTTGTTTGAACAAGAAAGTCGTTATGGTATCAGAATGATGCAATCAATTGGTTGATATATTAAGAATTCTGTCGGATAATTCGCCGTTAAAGGAGAATCCGCTTATTATCCCAATTCTAATCTGGTGATACGATGTATGAATTCTGTTAATTCATTCCTCCATACTACTGTGTGGCCCTAAACATTGTTAAAGGCTCCTGCAATATCAATCCACATGGTAAGATCATCTTGGGACATACATACATACATAATTGGTCATTACAACCCTTCAGTCAGCATTATTGATCTAGTTTCTCCCACTACTTATGTTGTGTGTGTTAATTTTTTAGATAAGTGGCGGGACCTACAGTTTGAAGTCATCTCCGAACGACAGATTTTTGAGAAACTTTTTATTTACTCTCAGAGTTATTCCCAGAAATCTGCTGAGAAGAAATCGCCGAAAAAATACTTTTTGTATTTTATTTTGATGTCTGGCCTGGAACTCGAATACTGCCTTTACGCCTAATAAGCTAGCACACTACCTACTAGACCTCGGCAACTTCTTGGGACCACTCGAATTAAATTATGACTTCATCCATAGCAATGTTATATAGTAAAAAAAATATGGCGATCGGTTGTTGGCGAAACTGTGTCTCACTTTTTCCAAGTGTACGACCCAAATAACTTCAAAAATATTATTTTCGTTTCTTGGCAATGCATAAAAAACTAATTCACATTCTATAATAGGGATTACTATAAATTTATTTACCCACACAGTTATACACGCATATGGCACATTCACTTTCTTTCGTACAAACATATTTAGGCCATTTAATAGAAACTCTAATTAAAATGTTGTCATGATGATAAGAGTAGCGCCTACAACTATAAATAAAACACAAAAATGAAGGAGAAAAAAACTGCACCATCGTTCTTCAAATGCTAGTCGTGTAATTTTTGAGGACATGAGTTTTTCCCTCTACGTTTTCTTTTCTGTTTTTCAAGCAAAAATTTTGTGAAGAGTATGAAAAAAAAAAATACATAAAAAAGAGGGAACACATTGAAATATTACAAGTCAGTCAACTCAAATTTAAATGACAAAAAAAAATCGCAAAAACATTTCAAAACAAAATGAGTTTTCAATAAAGGAAGAAACTGCTGTTATAACATAGTGGAAGTCTTTAATAGCTTTTCTTATAGTGGAAGTTCAAAATAAAGAAATTTAAAAGTAAAGTATGAAGTAACTTCAACGTCTTTTAAGACGATACAGGGGTAAGGAAGTCGTAATAATTATTCATGAGATGTAAAGTGTGTGTTGTATGGAAACACATATGGTAGGCTAGTTAACAAGCAATATATTCTTTTAGGTGTTTTGAATATTATCATTACCACTCATTAATTTAATCACTAACCACTCTTGTCAAGATACTTATTTTTTTTTTTATATTGTTCACTGATTACATTAAAGAAAACTTAGTACAAATATTGGATCTTTTATTAAGTGCCTTTAATTTTTATATTCTTATCTTTGTTTTTATGTAAAACTAGCTAAAACCTAAAACCTAAGTTACACCTGTCCCAAACATATAATGAAATAGGTATTGGAATGACCAGGCAATACACATGACTTTAGCTGCTATAGTTTATTAGTTAAATGATGTTTAGTATTGACTTCCTGTCTAAGAATTCATATAAATATAGAGTCCATTTATTTCCCTTCAAAGTGGTTCATGCTAGATACTAGTTCTAATAGTTTTCCATGTACACGAACTTTTATATCATATAGTGCGGCATTTTTTCCCCCACTAATTATTCATATTTTTCATACTAATTATTGCATAGATACAAGAAGTTTTAAATTTAATTCATATCGGAAGTACCACGCCCCTTTTCCTTTATCAAAAATATTCATATTGATACTAAAGTTGATTCGACAAAATTTTAGGACTCTAACTGTTATATTTTCTTAGATAAATTAATTTAATATTTTTACAGGAGGTGACACGCCCATTACATCAAGTCTGCCCATTTTGTACATATAGATGTCAAAGTTGCCCATACAAAATTTGGGGACTCTAGCTGTTGAAGTTTATGAGATATGCGTTATTAAATACTTTTTGGGTATGTGGGCTTGGCACCTCACCTGCATGAAACTTTAAAATAAAGTATAGCCTATAGTTCCTTCCAGACATATAGGAAGGTACAGTTAAAATTTCAAGAAAATCGGTCCAGCCTTTTAGCCGTCTATAAACTTCAAACAAATCAACCCACAACCAAATCCACAAACAAATAAACATACATTTATTTTTATATATATATAGATGACACATTAAATAGTTATTGGGTATGTGGGCGTGGCACCTTGCCTACTTGAAATTTAAAAACAAAATGTAGTTCCTTCCAGATATACAGGTAAGTACTGTTAAAATTTCAAGAAAATTGGTCAGGCCGGTTTTAAACATATAGAGATTATAGTGCTCAAATATACCATGTGAAGCAAATAGTTAAACATAGCGTTGAAAATATAATTATTTGGGGATGCTTAATGTGGTGGCATGTTGGCCCTCTATATTTAGTAGATGATATCATACGAAAAAAGACTGCAAACCCATCTTCCGAACTTTATGGACAAATGTGCTTATCCCGAATAAGAAATTATTTTGCAATAGGATGGTGATCCGAAGCACACAGCAAAAATTGTAAAGATATGGGGTGAGAAACAAAATTTTCAATAGATGGAATGTCCGGCACAAAGTCCCGACCTCAGTCCGATTGAAAATCTTTAGCCGTTCGTGAAAATCCGGCTCGGACAGTACGAAACAGCCCCAATAAACATGGTCAAACTTTGGGATCATATAAATTCGAAAGGGAATCAAATTCCGGAAGATGTTATTGATCATTTGGTAGAAAGCATCTCAAACCACGTAAATCAAGCAATTTCTAATAAGGATCTATGGACCAAACAAAGAAATTGGGTTAGTTTCTTGAATTTTCTTGAAACGTGCAAAATTGTGTTTATGTGGGTTATTTTCGTTTCTTCATTCAAACTCATTGAATTCATTTCATTAATTATTGTTTTTTTACTGCTATTTGTTAAGAATAAAGTAAAGAATTAAAATTAATTTTTTTTTGTATTTGCTTGTAGGGTTTTGTTTTTGTGGATGACGAAACTCAGTATTGTGAACATGCACTCACATCTGCTCGCCACTGTACATAGATAACATCGGCCAATTATTCGAGAAAATTTTACCACAATTCTGTCGTCTATATTAAAATAACTTTAGCCGTTGGCTCTAATTATATCGGCTTTATGACTACTGTGGCCACCTGTAACTTATGAAAACACCCTTAAGAAAAAGAATACTAATCTAGCATAAAATGTATAGCACGCAGAGCCAATCTGTTGAAATTAGATGTTACTGGTATTCATGTTACCCAATTCAGGTCATAAGACACTGTTTGAAATCATCGATGTATTGTGCTTCAAGTGCACACATTCTGGACAATGTAGTTTTCAAAGAAATGTGGCCGCCATTCCAAAATCCATATCCAACAGTATCTTTTTCGCCATACATTCGACAAGGACAAATTGCTCGATCTCAATGGTCATTTAATTTTACTTTTACATAAGGTATAATGTAGTAGATAGTCAGTTAAGTTATTAAACGTGAGTCCATGTTTCAAACCCCAGCTCCAGAGAAAATATGTTTTTCTTGAATCGTTCGTAATCGATTATAAGCTGTAGATCGCGGCCCTCTTAAAGAAAAGTAACAAGTGTTGTAATAAACAATTAAGTAAGCAATTAATTAATTAAAACCATGGTATAAGAAATATAGAAGGTAGTTTCATTCTCTCTTTATTTTTTGAAATTCATCATCTGACATGCTTAAGGATTATGACGTTTTCGTTAAAATAATGCTACCATATACATTTTAAATTTCCCACATTTTCTATGAAAATATTAAATTCAATAAAATTGAAAAATATTTAGAAAAAATTGTATATTAAAGTATTTCTGCTTAAATTGGAATCATACATATAAAAATTTATTATCCGAGGGAGGTTTACATAAGCCTAATGACGATTTTTTAAAAATTTGGAATATTTTAATTCTAAATTACACATTTGTCATAAATAATATATTGGGAATATACAACAAAATTATAAATATGGCAACGCTACATACATAGTTTATGAGAAAATGAAACTTCAAAAAACCTTATTTTAAAAAATAAAGAGAGAATGAAACTACCTTCTATATTTCTTATACCATGATTAAAACCATAAAAATAAAAAAAAATTTTATGTAAATACAGTTCTCCTTCAGTATTAGGGATGTCAATTGGGAAATCCCGAATTCCGAAATCCCGGAATTATTATTTTTAAATGTAAACTTTTCAATCACAACCACCGTATATAGTTTAATCAATAGCATGCTTAGTATCAATTCTCAATGACCTGAAACTATTTCTTCAATTTCTTGCACAGGTATGAAGAGGAACGTGCAACGTTTTGTCAGCAACAATTGCTGCAACGTTAACATTATCAACATTTACGTTGTTAATGTTATAATCATGATGATTGTTGTTCTCTGATGTGCAGTGCTACTTGTAGATAATTCATGATGTAGTGAATGGATTTTAAATGTAATTTAGTTCATTCATAATAATTTATTCATTATTTATTTATTCATTCATATAATTTATTGAATTTAATATTATTATGCTTTTTGTGTATTAAATTTAAAATATTTAATTTTAATCGCCTGTGGTCTACAACAATTTTTATTCTGTTTTTCATTTTGAAGAAACTTACACCGCCTTATTTGCCTTACTTGATACTACCCTAGCAGTGTTAAATTGAGGTTTATATTCTTATACTATATGGTGTCGTATATGTACATATATGCGTAATTTATTTAGAAAACATTATTCGATATGGAAATAATATGTAAATTTTCCATCCTTGCTATTGTTTCATTAGGAATACAGCCTGTGAGGTATACAATTTTATTCGTAAATATACATTAATTAAGCATCAGCAAATATTCTAAAAAACAGTAAGGCATTTATGGAAAAGGTATTAAAATTTAAAATATTATCGTCAATATATTTTATTTGGATATTAATTTTACACTCTTTTTTTTATATGCTTTTTTATGCTCTTTTGTATATTAAAGATATCGATATACAATTAAATCCGTTTATAACGAACTCCGTGAGACCAGAAAAAATAGTTCGTTATAGGTAAAGTTCGTATTAAACGGGGTTAAGTCATGGTAGAAAATATAAAAAAGAAATAATTTTTATCATTTATTAAAAACAAAAAGTATTTTTATTATTAAAAACCAAAAATATGTGTTAATTCTTTTTATTTATCAGCCAATGAGGGAGAAGATGGTTAGCGCAAGGGCTGCATACTTAAAGCACGACTACCCCACGCTGGAAAACCAGCCAGAAAGTTTAATAAACAGGGCTATGTCCTTAACGTCAATGGACGATAGCTCCGTCAAGCTGACAAGAGTTGGAGAGCAAAATAACCTATATCTGTATCCACCAAGAGATAGGCTTGGACATAGAAAGTGGATAACAGTCTCTTCTTCCTCAGCGGATCTGCATCCACGGTAGAAATCGTTAACCCATAACACAGTGACCTGTAAGCATGGCCACTGTCATCGCGATGATCCTATTCGACTTTAAAACGAAACGAATTAACACAAACAACATAAGTGGAGTAAGACGTCAGGTCGTAATCCTAACTACCAATACACTACCTGCTAAGGGCCAATCGGGAAATCCAGAATCCCGGGATTTTTAAAAACTTGTCCCGGGTTTTTTCGGGATTTTCGGGATTGTGAATTCATATGTATTTCGATCCTACAAAAGGTCCTGAAAAAAATTCTATATCACTTGACTTGATGATAATAGCATCTCAGATAAGAAAACCCCTACTTCCAGTGATAAAAAAATTATTTGATGACATCGAAGAATGCAAAAGGCCTATAAAACAAATTAAAAGGGTAACTGATTTAGATACACAACTGTTTACATCAGAGGTGGTAGAGGTGAATATTTATAGCTTTTTTGGAACTATTTTACCAACAAATGTTGAGTGCGAGAAGTGCTTTTCAACGGCAGGGTATGTTGATAACAAAATTCGCCCAAGTCCATCAGACCAAATGTTAGATGCTTTAATGTTTTTGTTGGAATCCATATAATTTTTTTAAAACTAATGCATTTGCATATGTATGAATAATTTTTATTTTTGTTAAATTACGCTCCTTTATTACCTTTTATCTTGCTGTTTTTGTATTTTATTTTTAATTACATAATTCTGATATACATAATTGGAATACAAATGATTTTGTTAACAAAATATTTTGATTGTTAAGAGAAAATCGCGATTTTTCCTGTGATTTTTCGGGACATTTGGATCCCGAATTATACCGAAATATCCCGGGATTTTTAGAAATCGATCACGCTTGGCATCCCTACTACCTACTACACTACGACGACTTTATTCAGGGTTTTTCAAATTGTTCTTAAATTCTTTGTTTACCTACCATAATAACTTGAGAAAAAAAGTTCACAATTTGTTATGCTCTTAAAATGATGTTAAATATTTTACATCTTTCAAGTACACTCGAACTCGTTTATAACGAACTCGGCTATACCGAATTCTTGGTTATTACGTAAATTTTTTCAAGTTCCAACGTTTTAATAACAATTTTCATACAAAAAACTTTGTTTATTACGAACTCGTTTATAACGAATTCTCGGTTAAAAGGAATAACTTTGAAGCGTGGCAATAGTCTTTACCTCTACTTAATAGGGCAGCATTAAATTATAACTCAGCATCTTTAATCAGCGGACAGATAAAAAGAATTAAGAAAAAATAGGACAATTTGGATTTTAATTAAAAAAAAATATTTTTTGTTTTAATAAATGAAAAAAATTCTTTGTATTTTATATTTTCTTCCATGACTTCACCCCGTTTATTATGAATTTTGTCTATAACGAACTATTTTTTCTGATCTCACGGAGTTCGTTATAACCGAGTTTGACAGTACCCACATTAGTGACCATTACAACCCCTCAGACTGGGTTACAATCACAGAACTTATATTGTGTGTGTTAATTTTTTACATGAGTGGTGAGACTTACAGTTTAAACTCTCTTCCAAGCGAAAGATTTTTGAACCGGGATTTGAACCATGGCCTTCCGTCTAACAAGACAACGAACTATCTACTAGACTACTACGTTCTTTATTGTAGAACTATGCTGCCTAATTACGGTTACAGAAACTAACACGATATGCTATGTGGTCCTATTTATTCATTTATATTTAGAAACTTATCATTAAACAAACTTGCCTCAATCCATAGTTTAATATACTTCAAATGCCTTCGCTTAATGTTATATCCTAACTAGCTGACTTAGAAAATTTATTGATTTTTTTAAAATTCTTAATTTAAAATTCTTTTAGATATCATGTGAATAAAAATGTTTAATTTGATAAAAAGCTTTTGCTGTTTAGTATTTCATCAATAAATTTTCCTTTAGTCGTGGATGTATGAATTTGGAAAACATTCATTCATCCATTGTTATGACCTGAGCCTATGGAAGTCTTTTGCACTGAAATAATTGTTTCGAACTATAGAAAACAACGCCTGGGATTACAATTTTATACCGGCATTGTGGTTCAATCAAATGGAAAGTCCATTCAAGCAATGATGTGTGGCACAAGGTGTTATGAGTAGCAGAAGCAAACAATAAATGATGATTAATTTTTATATTTTTGAACGTTTTATATTTCACACATGACACACACATACATAGAGATACACATACTGATTTAGTTCATCTTCCATTATCTTTAAACAATACAAAAAAGCACGCCTTTGGCATCTAATAATTTCATTTCTGTCTTCATTTGACCAAAACTCACTCAAATGTCAGAGCAACTAATTGTTATAAATTTTTGTTGATATTCTGTTCGAGGTATCTGCAATATCTCCCAATTGGAAATAGCAACAATACTACAAAACCAAACAAATACAATCATATGTTGCTGACGACCTATCGTCTTCTCTAACCATAAAATTTTACTTATCTTTAAGGAACGAATGGGTGTTGGGTGTTGGAGTACAGCGTTTCAAGGCAGATGAGACAAAAGAACGTTTAAAGATCTGAACATGGCAATAAGGAAACTCATTGCTTTCTTACGTAGATCGGGGTGGTTTATTAAAGGATTATAAAAAGACGGCTTCACATTGGACCTTATTGGCCATATTGTCTGTAAACGGAAATATACCATAGCCAAGTAAAAATTGACAAGTCCTCAATGATATTAAATATCATCAACTTATTTTCAAACACTTTTTATGTTTAATTTTTAATGCTTTTTTTTTCTTTGATAAAGAATTTTGTCAACAGCTTCCGTTTTCTTACAGCACACAACGTTGATGTAAATATTTGTTTGGCTCTAATCCTGCATCCTATTTGAAAAAACACATAAACGTGCTCTAAATCGCTCTTTCAAGGTATATTAAATAGGTATGCAGTCGACTTTAGAATTTTTTTTTTTTCAATTTCACTTATGCTTCCCCTCTGCTTTTTATTCAACTATTTTTGCCTTGCAGGCAATTTAGTGAATATTTCAGTAAAAAACCAATTTGTGTGCATGTGACTGAAATGTTCAGAATAATAAAAATAGAAAAAAAGGAGAATGAAATTCTAAATAAGTTTATAACACATGAACAAAACATTCCTTAAAGGCATTTCACATCAAATGAAAATCAAAAATTACAAAAACGTAAGAAACTGTCGGGTACATGGAATTTTTACATAAATTTAACTCACTTTACTGTTAATTCTCTAACTTAATAACTAAATAAATTGTTTTATCTACGAACATTAATTAAACTCTTATGTGGCAATAAAAAACATTCCCAAAAGTCATGAAACTAAAAGAAAAGTCGCCATAATCTGACAGGTAAGAAATTGGCTTATTAGACACGAGGCCACATTTCTACCTCAGGGCAGACATCTTCAACGCAACGAAATGACCGGATATCCGAAAAAATTCTGAGCGAAAATTAAAGTCGTTTAGAGAAAACTTAAAACTGTAGGTTCCCTTCAAAGATGAGCAATGAATCGTTTTTCCACTGCTCATAAGATTGATTTCTAATTTGCTCATTGATTTCTAAGTACAGGTTACAATAAGTATGAATACAACGTTGACATCAAACTCACAACATTCGAAATGTGTTTGATTCACTCGCCTACTCATTCTGATTCATTAATTTAGAAAAATACTTATAATACCTTTAAGTCATTCGAGTGGCTCGAATCATTAATCAAAATGTTCAGCCCTTGTTGTTGTTGCATATACAAACAAAGAATAAAGGAAAGACAAAGACAACAAGCAAAGCATACACCCAATCTTCTTGTAAGTATTGCAGTACTCGTACGCGAATCATACTTATTTTGTTCTTCGTGTAAATGTTAAGTAGAGACGAGTCAAAGTCAATAACATCATGCGTATTGTTAAGTATGAATACGACGAGTACTTCCAACTTTGAGTATGAGCAGTATGAGTACTGTGAGTATGATATGAAAATAAGTATGAATGCGTATAAGTATCTGAAATTATAAGTAAGACTCGAACCTACTGATTGTTTTGAATACTTACTGCTGATCTCTGATCAGCATTCCTTATTGTTTGCCCCTCTTTATTTAAATAATTTTTTTTTTATAAATTTTATAAATTCTTTTTAATAAAATTTTATCCATTCATTTATGTCATATTCATAAATCAAAAAGGTTTAACTTCCCATATTATAACATAATTTGCTTGGAGCAAATATTTCCATTAACCATTTGACTGCGTCCTGACTTTTGCCCTCCCTTTGTCTCTTACCTTCTTAATCTCTTTGAGAAAATGTAATGCACATAAAAGCTTTGGAGATTAAATAACAATTTTGTAAAATCTTTGGCGAGTAAAATATTTTTTACAATTAATTAAACACGTTAAGACTGATGTACTGATGCAAAAGAATTTTAGATTTAGGCACTGTCTGCTCTGATAATGTTAATAAAGTTATTCAAGACAAACACACAGAACCCATATACATACATATGTAATCATATACATAACATTATAAAATAACGTTTTATTTATAGGTTGTTTACGCCTACACTAACATACTTACAATGCAAACAGGCTGTTAAAAAATTCACGTAACTGCTATGCTTTATTTTAAGCAGTTAAAGAGGTTTTGATTAATTGTTTCTATCGCTATGAGTGGAGAGAACTTATGAGAAATAAAAGGGAAAAAATGTCTCAATAAACCTAATGCTTCTTACATACAGGGTGGCTGATATGTATTGCAACCAACTTCAGGTTGTTATCATTTGTAAATTGCTCGTCTGTCAGCTGACAGATTTATTTCAGTGACAGTTCATTTTATTATTGACAAGCTTACATAAGCATTTTGAACAATTGCATTCAGAAAAAAAGTAAATCGTGATGAAATTCAATCGTCGATTGCTTTATATTTGACTGGAAAACCACAGGTGGCTATCGTTAGATCCACTATTTAAATGTGAAAAAATCTTTTGTTTCTCATACCATTGCTCGTTACCGTGATACTGGCAGTGCTGCATCAGAAATGATCCGAAAAGTGAAGGCCAGATTTGATCGAAATTCACACCGCAGTGGTCGATAAATTGCTCGTGAGCTGAACATATCGCGAACGAATGCAACACATATTGAAAAATGAGCTTGGACTAAAGCCATTAAAGTTCCAAAAAGTGCAAGAGCTTACCGATGGACAAAAAAAGTTAGACTGAAAAGAGCCAAGGAGTTACTTCGCTTGCACGAAAGTGGCCAGTTACCGAATTTGGTTTTTTCCGATGAGAAGCCATTCAAAATTGAGCAGTTTGTGAACAAAAAAAATGATCGGGTTTACTTGCCAAAAAGGTCAGTTCAAAGTTTACACATGCGATAGGCTACCAGAACTCAAGCTCCGCCAATGATAATGATGTGGGCCGCCTAGACGGCCATTTGTCGCTCCCCGCTCGCATTCATCGACCGTGGGGTCAAAATAAATGACGAATATTATCGGGAATACCTGGGCAGACAAACATTTCCGACATGCCATCGACATTCCAATTGTACTCAGCACCACCGCACTCAGCATGTGTCAACCAAGAATGGCTTAAAAATGGCTATCACATAATGGCCACTAAAATCTTCGGATCTCAATCCGTTGGACTTTTGCGCCTGAGGCATTCTGGAGATAAAGCTTCTTACTAAAAAATACCAAAGTATCGATCATCTCAAGACGGCGATCTGCTGGGAATGGGCCAAAATACCGCAGAGCCACTTTCGTGCAGCCTGTGATGGCTTTGTCGGCCGTTTGAAGTCCATAATTCGTACCAATGTTGGCCATTTCGAAACAATATAAATTGATTCTAAAATTTGATGTTATTTCCAAAATTTTTTGCTTTTGAACAATAAAATTAATAAAATTAAAAACATTTGTTGTACTATATATCAGCCACCCTGTATATAGAAAAAATAGTAGAAAAAGTTAGTTTTTAATACATTTAATGGCTTTTTATTTAATTTTTACACCAAGATTAGACTTATATATAAGGGCTATGTATTTTGTAGAATAAGAGGGAATAAATATGATATTTCTGCTTCAACAGGATGAGATGATCTTTTGTAAAAGTGAAAAACATTTTATTCCAAGTTTCGTTCATTGCTAACTACACAAACCTAGTAAAACTGTTCGACTTTTGAAGCAAAGAAATTGTTTCTTCGTAGGATGCAGTGTTCCCCATCTATAGGGAGTACCATTTAAAATTTTCAATTTAAAAATGAAATGAAACAATAAAACAAAAACAGTATTGAACAACAAATCAATTGTGACGTGAGATGTATGACAAATTGCACCATCATCTTGAAACCATACATCGTTCACATCAATATCACCCAGAGCGTTCAAAAAATCGTTTAAAAAAAAACAAAAAAAAAAAAATAGGTGCCAATGATGCCTTCCCGCGGCGAACAGACAGTTGCTTCCATTTTATGAGCCTCAAGTACGACAATATTGCTTATCAGCATACCCACCAGACATCAGCAATAAGTATTCAAAACGATGAGTAATTTCGAGTCATACTTATAATTTCAACTACTTATACGCATGCATATTTATTTTGATATCATACCCATAAAGTTGGAAGTATTCATACTTAACAATACGCATGATGTTATTGAATTCGACTCTTCTCTACTTAACATTTACACGAAGCACAAAATAAGTATGATTCGCGTACGAACACTACTATACTCACAAGAAGATTGTGTGTATGCTGCGCTTGTTGTCTTTGCCTTTCCTTTCTTCTTTGTGTGTATATGCGACAACAACAAAGGCTGTAAATTTTGATGAATGATTCAAGCCACTCGAATGACTTATAAGTATTACAAGTATTTTTCAAAATTTATGAATCAGAATGAGTAGGCGTATGAATCAATCTTATTTCGAATGCTGTGAATTTGATGTCAACGCGTACTCATACTCAATGCTACTTATACTTATAAACCAATGTTGTAACGAGTACGAATGAATCAGAGTAGTTCAATTTCAATTCTGTAGATTCATTCATACTCAAAATGGCATTAGTGCTTATGAGTAGAGGAAAAACGATTCATTGCTGATCTCTAATACCCACCAAGATGAAAATGACGTTCATCCAAAAAGATGATTTTCTTTGGCAAAATCAACATCATCATGAAGTTTCTGGTTGGCGAAAGGAAAAACGAAGCGGATGATCAGCAGATTCTACTTTTGAGCCAATTGAACTTTGAAGGGTGTCATACCATGATCTGTTTGTGAACTGGTGTGTAAAATGTTAAATTTTTGTGAACAATGACGAGCTGACGCACTTTACGAGATCACATCAACAATGAAACCAGTTTCACGAACTTTAGCAATAAACTTGCTTATACCGAACACTGTTGGTCCGTTTCTGCGAGTAAATTTTGTTCGACATTGTCGTGCAATTTTCGACCAATTATCTGTGTTTCGGAAATAAATTGAAAATAAATTCCAACGTTGTTCAAGCATAAATCAATTCATCATGTTCAGTGGAAATAATTTACTGATTTATGTTTCAGCAACCCAGCCTAATCCTTTGATTGTATTCTAAATAATTTTTACTTTGTGTACAAATCCATTCCCAGGTTGCAAAATTATATTGCCTTGTCTTGTGGCTCACTCTGATCGTTTTTCAATCAAGATGTGGTTCAATTCATCATTTGTCACCGGAAACCATTTGTTCCATGTTTTGGACATTATAGTGCACCATAACTATCTGGTGCTACCTGATACACAAGATTGTGTTCCTGCTGAATCGATCGATTTCATTATTTTTTCATTCAACATTTTCATCACCAGTAACAATACGATGTAATTCCCTAGTGGTTTTTCGCATTTCAATCTGTCTGTCCTTCCAGTCTTTCGCATAGCCTTCAAAAAGTTTTTATTGTGCATTATTTGACAATTTCTGCTATTGTTTTTTTGGTTCTAAGTATCATCTTCATCCAGTAATGCATGCATTTCGGTATCTTTAAAATGTTTACCCGTGATACAAGCTTTTGACAGAAGACGTTTCTCGTACTGGGCGGCCCAGTACATCAATAACAATCAATAACCGAAATTTTTCGGTAATGTTGAACACGTAACGTATGCAAAATGGAATAAGCTGCGCTAAGAAATTGTTGAATGACGTCAACATTTTAAGTGTATTTCAGCACTTCATAAAATTTTTTACACAGAATATGTTAAATTAGGCGGAAAGTAGAAAATGTTCAACACCTTAAACACTTGTCTAACATATCTCCGTCAATCCGCCTTATTTAGTATAGAAAACAATTAAAATTTCGTTTTAAAAATATTTAAAATGCTCTTAAGGGTGTTTTATAGACTTGCAAAGTCATCTTTATTTTATTTCTAACATTAACTTGTTTGTACGAAACTGCCATAAAATTTTTCCGCTCGACTGTCTAAGCGGAATGGAATACTTTTAGTATTTTACTACAGACACCATAAGAAAGAAAATGCCATAAAAGGACACAAAACAGAATCCCTAATCAAAAGTAAACCCTAAAAATAGACGCTGACCATAAAAATTTTGTATTCATAAACAAAAGGCATAACGATCATAAATAATAAGAATTTTGCAACATATCAACATTGTTTTTCTTTCATTCCATTGAACAAAGGTATATTTTATTTCCTTTAAAGTTTTTGTTTTCAATGCACAGTATTTGTAATCTTGTTATTCAACAACCCAAAGAGGGGTGCCAATGGTGCTGATTTACGTTTATGCTAGAATTAGAGAAATACTTACAATTGTAACTATACTATACATAGTACTACCAGTAGTTTACTAAATAACCGCTTAAATGCAATAGGTATTCAAATCCAATACCAATGGCTATACTTGTCATTGGCAACCGAATAAAACTATAAACAACGATCTTGTGTAAATTCAATGACCGATGCCAAGCAAAGAAGGTGGGACTTGTCTATTAGATTTGTAAGACCCGAACCCAGTTCTGGTAGTTACTGCTCCACGGGGGACAGGAGTAATATTGATGATTAAGAACATGGAGTTCATCATTCGTTCCACTGGTGAGCTCAGTGCCACTTTTATTTGAAATATTACTTTTATAAACAAGAGTGAGTGCCTCTGTGCACAGAGATCGATGAGACAACATTCGTTAAATTACTGCATTGGTACCAGATATCAGCAATGAATCGTTTCTCCGCTACTCCTAAGCACACATATAATTTTGAGTATGAGTGAATCAACAGAATTGCTCCTATATTGATTTATAAGTATAAGTAGGAATGAGTATGAGTACAACGTTGACATCAAACTCACAACATTCCAAATGTGTTTGATTTATACATTTATTCATTTTGGTTTATAAATTTAGAAAAATACTTATAAAACCTATAAGTAATTCGTATTTTGTGCTTCGTGTAAATGTTAAGTAGAGACGAGTCGAAGTCAATAACATCTTGCGTATTGTTAAGTATGAATACGACGAGTTGTTCGAACTTTGAGTATGAGTAGTATGAGTGTGATATTTAAGTAAGTATGAATGCGTATAAGTATCTGAAATTATAAGTATGATTTGAATCTACTCATCCTTTTGAATACTCGTTGCTGATCTGTGTTGTGTACATCATTAAAGTTGCTGTAGTCTAAAAGGTGATGTGTTGGCTTATTAGACGTAAAATTACGGTTCATACCAATTATATATGTATGTATGTATGTGTGCATAAACCACAATCTCATAAATATTCATTGTATTTAAGCTTCCCTAACAAATCTGCAAATTTCTCACTATTCTTCTGTTATCTATTACATATTTTATGAATTTCTTAGAGTGTATCACACATATAAACTTTAGCTTTCAATATTTTGTGATGTGAGGGTCTATATTCATGTATGTATTTCTCTGTTTATCTCCGTATCTCTTGGATAATGTTTTATAATGTGACAACTTGCCATCGTATTCTGCTGAGCTGTCATATTACAAGAACATCTTCGATTTCATTTCATTTCTTGCCAATTAAATTTACCCAGTTATGTACGTAGAAAGGTTACGAAACTCAGCTAAATTTTATCACACACAAACATATTATTTTCCTTCTTGTTAAAATTTTGGTTGGCCAGTGATATGAATTTTTATGACATCAAAAGTTGAAATTAAATTTTAAAATTTTAAATATCAAGTCATGAAGTGTACATGTTTATTTAATATATCTCATGGCTATACTCTTAAAATATATGGTAGAAGAGGTCAGTTAATTCCTTTCTGTTAGCTCATTTAACATCAATTGAAAAAAGTCAAACTAGACACACTAAATACGGCTAAGCAATAAAAGTGGCAGATTTGGAATGTTTTAAGAGAAGAGATAAACTGTGGCATAAAGAATCAAAAAAAGACTAAAAGCTAGTTAAGTAGTTTAACAATCAGGCTACCATTTTCGGCTTATTTCCAATGAGGATTATATGGGATTAATATGAAATTTTTGCAGCTAACTTAACTTACTGGATAGGATAAAAAGACTCTATTATTGCTCAACAGTAGCATGTATGAGAATTCAGGACAACGTATAGACATGGTCGTCCATGGTGATTTAGCTAAACACATGCATGCACTTGTAACATACATAATTGATCATTACAACTCTTCGGTCAGGATCACGTCTAGCTTCACACACCACTAATGTTGCGTGTGTTCATTTTATACGTGAGTAGCGTAATCTATAACTTAAAGTCGACAGATATTTTTGAGAAACTTTCTATGACATTTTTTTATTTTCTCTTTGAGTTTTTGCTAGAAATTTGGGATTTGAAGGGTGATCTCACCTACTAAACTTCGGTGACTGCAGATTAAATAAGTGATAACTAACGGAGATAGATATAACATCTGTCAGTTAGTCGCTTTTAACCATCAAACTTCTGCATTCACTGGTGGAAGACCCTTTTTTCTTTTATTATTTATTCTTTTCTTTTTATTTTTGGTCCATTTTACCTTTTTTCAAAATTAATCCATTTCATTTACCATATTTATAGAGGTTGGCTGCCTTTATAAGGTTTTATTTTCTTAACAATTAATGTCCTTTTCCCACATTGTACATTTCCTCACGCTTATACAATAAATCCTCTAACAACACACATGCAAACATTTTTTTGTCCATTTTCTCTTCGTTCTGTGTTTCTTCTGGAGAGGTCCTTTAAGTTTTTTCCATTTTTTTTGCCATATGAAAAGCAATAAATTCAATAATTGTCAATACTTCAACAGAGGTGGACATGTAATATGTTTGTTATTTGGGGGAAACAGAATGAAATGGAATCAAGAAAAATAAAAACAGAAAAAAAAAAATAGTGGCTTAAAATCTAAAAATAGCAACAATAAAGAAATACGCAACCAATGGAAAAAGGACATAACCAATGATGGATCTGAAATAAATATTTACAACTCATGTTAGTTTATGGTTTTCAAAGATTCAACCAAGTTTTGCGAGAGCAAAAATCTCGATTGAAGTGTTTGTTGTTTCTTAAAGAGATGGATTTTGGTTGGATTTTCAAATACAAGCTTTTTTCTTTTAAATATTATGGAAAGAAGTTGCTGTGGTCTAGTAGGTAGTGTGTTGGCTTAAACTCCGGCAAAAACTCTGAGAGTAAATAAACCTGCCTTGAAAAGTTTTTCAAAAAAATTATGTTAATTTTTTTTTATACATAAGTGGTGGTACCTACAGTTTTAAAGTCGACTCCGAGTGACAACTTTTGGACAAACTTTTCATGGCAATTTTATTTACTCCAAGAGTTTTTGCCAGAAATCTACTGAGAAGAAATCGCCAAAAAAATAATTTTTGTATTTTTGTTTCAATGTCTGGCCTGGGACTCGAAACCTGACTTTTACGTCTAATAAGCCAACATACTACCTACTAGACCACGGCGACATTATGAAGCATTAATGCATTCCAAAAAGAAGCAAGTGGATCCATATCAGGTGTGGGGCAATGAATTGTCTTTGTCAATACCTAACAGCATCCTCGAATAGTGTTGCGGGGTGTTAGTTTGTAAACGCTTTATAAAACTATGCGAAATAAATACTTATCTTAATGCTCTTAAACTTTTATTCTTTTTCTTATACATTCTATGTACTATGTACTAAAGGTTACTTGAACGTAAATATTAAAAACAGACAACTTTATTATCGACCTTAAAAAAGTTTTAATGTCAACTATGATTTTCCCTTTTTGGAAACGCTACAACACTGTTGATGGGTATGTTAACAAAGTTTCTTTTTAATTGAAGCATTAACAAGTTGCTAGGGAATTTTGCAACATCATGTTGATGATGAGAAAGCAACAAAGTAGTTTTCACTTCAATGGAATCTGTATTTACAGGTACTCGTGTATAGTCCCCCACCTTTATTGATCTATCAAAACTTTTTCATTTAGATCTTGAAAGTTATATTTTGGTACCAGAACCAAAAAATAATATTTGGCCATAAATTTATTCGACTAGTTGGAGGAGAACGCTAGGTTTTGCACGTAAATGTTTGTATTTTGAAAATTGTAGACAAGTTTTGGGTTACTTAAAATGCAAACAACTTCCTCCACAATATCATTTCACCTTCTCCTTTCTCTTTGTACGGCTTTGTTGTAATACAACTTGGCATGATTAAAACTGCGCCTCCACATAACACACAAAGTTGCATACTGCAACTGAAGTTTACCGATAAGAAACTCACTTACACACACTTACACAGAC